>CM059583.1:86120000-86720000 GCA_030407085.1 Trichopria drosophilae
ATGGTCAGCTCTTCTTCCTGGCTGTCACTATCGTGTTCATCAGAAAGAATATCTTCTCGACTCCTAACATCCCACCCGGCATGTATGTTATCACTGACAATCCATGATAATGCTTCATTACACAATTGTATAGCGTAAGTTTCTTGAGAAATTCCTGCACAGGGGGTTGTGGTTTTGTGAGCAAAAGATGTTGCATAAGATAAAATCTGTAATGAAATATAAGAGTTACGTAAGTCAGACTGTTTTATATTATATACCTACATAATATATAATTTAAAAATCACATATGTAAATTTTGCAAACCTCTTGAATTTCTCAATAACTCCTTGATCCATTGGCTGGATCAGAGATGTAACGTTTGGTGGAAGGTAAATTACCATACATGCATCGCTTATTGCATTTAAAATGTTTTCAGATGGATGGGTTGGAGCGTGGTCCAAAAGAAGGAGACACTGTTTTCCGCTGGCCTGATGTTTAGCAGTGATGGCAGGGAGGAACAGTTACCATACCATTGTATAAAGATTTCAGTGTCCATCCAAGCATTTTTTTGGTTTTTATAAATTAAAGGCAGTGCTTCCATATTTATCCGAGCAAAGCATCGGGGTCTCTTTGCTTTCCCAATCATTAATAGGGGCAGTCGATGAGTGCCACTTTCATTGGCACATGTCATTGTCGTCACTCGCTCTTTTATGGTCTTCCATCCCGATGCGCGTTTCCTTGACCTTTCTTCGAGTGTGTGACTTGGCATCATTTTCCACCCAAGACCGGTTTCGTCTGCATTATAAATTCGGTCCATTTCATATCCAAAGTCTTTTACGAAACTGGAAAAATTGGACCTGAATTCAAATGCTTCGCTGGTGTTTGCGGATAATTTTTCGCCTTACATTTTTAAAGACCTGATACCGTGTCTGTTTTTAAATTTTTGCAAAAATAACCTTTGCTTGCCAAAAATCCTTGGGGGCCATTTAACTGGTCGTTATAAATTACTGCGGTTTCCTGCAGTAAAGGACCCGACACTGGAATACCTGCCGCTCGGCTTTCTTTGAACCACGTATATAACTTTTTCTCTCTTTCGCTGTCAATTACTTTAGAAAATCTTTTTCTTTGTAGGTCAATTTTTTCCTCCTCCAATATTCTTTTTTGTGAAAGAATAATTTCTTTATTTTTTTTTAATGTAACTGACAGACGCTTGCTTTATTCCGAAGGTATCGGCTATAGTGGTCTGGGATATACCGTTGTCGAGCATTTCGATCACACGGCTTTTCTCAGCAAAAGTCAATCGTTTGCAGCAATCTTTATTATTTTTCTAAAAATAAGAACACGAATTACGTAATCTTAATATAACACTGTTTTTATATCGTAATGGTAATGGGCTTGCTAACTAACAAAATCGAATCCGAAATGAAAATTTTCATTCGGTGAGAAATTAATTTGTTCAGAATATTATTGTAAAAAGTGAAATATTCACTTACCTGCACATTTAAAATAAAAAACTACTTTTGCTGAAAATTTCAACTCTTTCTCAATACTTTTGATTTAGGGTACAACTACCTTAAATGATTGTTCAATACTTATCTGACATCAACACCTTCTAGGATCACATTGGTTATTGTGGTTTTTTGTTTGTGTATGTTCCGGTTTCATAGGTCCGGTAAATTCTGTAGGTCGACTACTTGACAGGCTGTCACGGAGCTGGAAAGTTGGACACTGGCAGACACTCTAGTCGTCAGTTCGTTTTCACCATCTGTCACTGCCGTTCTGGAGTATATTTTGGAGTCTGGACTCTGGAGTGCCTGGACTAGAGTACACAGCTATGCGGAGAAAAACAACTGTACATACATAAGAGCAAACTAACCTGTTTAATTTTTCTTTTAAAAGGGAAAATTGGGAAAATGACATCTACGATCTTTTATCGTGCACTCAATATTTGCTTCAGGCTGAATTACTGAATGCGGCTGACTAAAGTACTGAGCAGTGAAGGCAGTACTCGCATCTCCAGTTTCAGCCCTTCCATGCTCTCTCGCGGCCAATGGGGAGAACCGTACGGTCTGGAACTAGCCAATCATTTTGCTCCTGTTTTACCCCTCGGACGCTGACTTCCACAATCTCTACGTAATTGCAGATCAACGCGGCGAGGGGGCGCGTTTATGAGCGCATTTTTCGGGATTTCAGTTCTCCATTAGAATGCGCAATCTCCCAACTCATCTCTGACTAAGGTTTTCCCCACTTTTGAGAGATCTCATCCTTCCCCGTTTTCCCTGCTAGGAGTACTGTCGATGTCGTTTCCAGTCGTTCCTCTGAGAAGCCGGTTTTCCGAAAAATAGTTTAATTGATAGGCAGTGGGTTTTAGAAGTTGAGTCAATTGAATATGGATTAAACTGGGTATTCATAAAAAATGCCTTAGGTGAGAATGAAAATATTGTTTAACATTTTTGGTATCAAAGAGACGTTAATTTTTTTAAATGTTTAAAGATGCATTGAACAAAGCATCCTCGTTAAAACTCTCCTTTTGTAATTTTAACATTCTTTGGTTTGTAATATGCCTGTAAAAGATATTGGTAAATAATTTTTGCTACTATTGATCCATTTGATTTTGACAACATCTGAATGTGCATTTTTTATTCAGTTTATAAGAAACTCGCAATTTAAACTATTCGTACTCCGTATCTTTAATTACTAATTTAGGTTCAAATAAATTGTGAATTGGTTTCTGCTTCACTAAGATAATCTCTAGTTGCTAATTACCATCTCCTAGTTCCTTATATTAATTTAATAGTTTAGTTCATTCTAAGATTATTTAGGTTGTGATATACTTGTACAACATAACCCCAATTTGTTCAAACCCCCAGTAATTGACTACCCTGTACAAAAGATTGATGAATTTTACCGCGTTCATCGTTCGAAAAAGAGCCCATGCTATAAGTGAACATTTTTCATGTCAGCTTATAATTTAACGTAGAGCTATATTTAAATTTCACTTTCGTCTTTATGTAGTGTCAACTGGCAACTGTAAATTTACAATCGATAGTAAAAGTTATGGTAATATCGCTGCGTACAATAGGTGAACATTTCGAAAAGTATGTAAATTTACAACCAAATATTGTAAATTGTAGGGTACTTTTATTCACGCATAATAGCCATTTCATTTAAGGATTCTAGTTATTTTTTTTAGAGCAATTTTGTCGCTCATGTAAATACCACGGTATGATTAGTACACTGTAAAAAATCTTAATGAAATTGCCCACGTATAACGGTCATTTTACAAGCTCGTTGTAATTTCTCCATGCTTAATGTAGTAAATTTATCCATGTATAATGGTAATTTTGCAAGCTCATTGGAAATTTACTACTCGTAGGAAAATTACAATGAGCTTTGTAAAATTACCGTTATATGTGGGCAATTTCATTACGAATTTTTTACAGCACAGGACCAGTTCTACTTTTGATTGCTTTCGAGCGCATTGTGTATTGTACGGGAAAAAAGTACAGTTGAGTTCACTTCTGTAGATGGTGAAAGAAGTATTAAAATAAAGTTTTATATCTAACATCTTTTATCTAAGATAAAACTTTGGTCGAAGAAAGGTTAAAACCTAAAATCTGTATGTCGCCCCTATTGGGGATAGGAATTAGGATAGGATATTTGCGAATTACCAGAAAAACAAATTTTCAATGTGTTTTGTAATATTTTCTTTTATATAATGATAATTTTACGTTACAAAACATATTTTATCGAATATTTGGATTTATACAATATCAATCTTTTTTTCCATCCAGTGGGAAATGTACCATGCACAGCGTGGGCTCCATTACGATCAATGTATACCACCGTAAAAATACAGCGCGTTGTAATTTTACCATCTACAACGTCAAACAGTTACATAACCTTGTAAAATTCCTACTTCCATCAAGACGAATTCCCACATGCATGTACCCATACAGCACAACTTTAAAGAATATGTATTTGGTATGTACCTGTTGTATATTTGCAACCTAGTCGTAATTTTTGTTATCATAACAAATATGTATTCTTTCCCAGCTAGCACGAAGTTACAAAAACGTTAACATATTGTTAACCTCAAAAGTTACGTGTTAACTTTTATGATATCCTAAAAGTATACGAAAAGGTTAGTATTTTGGTGTCGAAATCTTGTCGAATGCACCAAAAACAGTTATCCTCTAAGTTTCCAAATTGCTAACTGTTATGATATTGATTGAATAATGTTTTTGGTAACTATTTGACTACCAATTTGATAACTATTTGTGAGACCGTTTTGTAATGAATATAATAACGTTTTGTTAACGTTTAGGTGAACTTAGAGTTAAAGTTAAAGTATACAGTTTCAACAGGTATAGGTTAACTGTAAGTTAACTTTTACGCTTTACAAAGAGATGACATAATGTTACCATTTTCCAGGTAATATATCCCAACTTGCACACTTGAGCATTCGTCAACAGAAAGTTATCCAGACATAACAAATGTTAAGAAATTTTAAAATTCCGATAACGTTTAGGTGTGCATTTGTTAAGAATGCTTGACAAATCTTGGCTAATGCACCCAAAAAGTTCTTTGAATATTAACATTTGTTAATATTTGTTATGTTTGGATAACTTTTTGTTGACAAATGCTCAAGTGTGCTGGCTGGGATCCTTCCCAGATTTTTGAAGGCTTCTGTGCGTACAGGACCATCAAACTGATGTTTTGATGATCCAGACTAATAGAACGGCGCCTACAGAAGATTTGGAAAATCTCTAAAGGATTTATTATCTGAAAAATGGTAAACTGACAACATTAATAGTGATGAAATATAAATATTTATCTTGAATATGGTAGGTTGTATGCAGAAATGAGATACAATTTTTATTGTTGACTTTGTGATGCACACTTTGCTGTGAATGTCTGTATCACAGTTTATTTAAAAATAAAAATGTGATTTTATTACATTATATTTTATAAAACTTAAATATTAAATAACACGTATTTAAAAAATAATTTGGAACGAAAATAGAGTAAGTTATATTTAGCCGCTTCGATATACTTCTCGAATGATTAATATGTTCAATCTATACTTATAATTTTATAACTTAGATAAATAATTTAATTACTATTATTAAAAGAAACACTTAATCTTCTGCCCTCTTTTGGGCTGCTTTAATTCTGTCACCACATCTGCGGAGCCACTCAGCAATTTTTTTTTCCACCGTGTCCCGGTCTGAATTTGTTTTGGTGTTTATAAGATCTAAAAGAATACATATCAGTTTATATTCATTGAATAACAAGAGATAAATTCGCATTATATTATAACGGTAAAAAACAAAAAGTTGGCTTTGATTCATTATTTATTAATAAAGTTAATTCAAATTATTAATTCTCTAAAATTTATAGTCATCCGGTCATGAAGCATTTTAAAACAATCAATACTTCACGTGTCAACTGGTCAACTATCAAATTTTTGAGTTGAGATTATAACAATGTCATCAAATTTGTGCAAATTTGTTAATTTAATTATAATATATTTGAAAGTAACATCAGTTATTATCAAAAGTTAACCAAAAATAAATTCATAATTGGACATATTTATTGACAATTACCATTTATTATTTCATTACAAATATTATTTTTCAATTACTTATGACTATTAATGTAATCCAAAAAAAAATCAATAGTACTAATTTATTTCATCTTTTTTTATCAATTCATGTTCGAATATTTCCAACTTTTTGATTTTTACTCGTATACTGTCATACAACCACGAGTTGTATTCTTTTAGTTTAAAATTTATATTATTATACAAATATATATTACTTATTCAACTCACCAACCAGTATTTTTGTAGTATTGGAAGATGAAAATTTATACGTATCAGCAGCTCCAGTTCATGATATTTTTTTACAAATCTTATTTGTAAAAATATACCCCATTATCTTGAAATGCACTTCTGGAGGGTGCTGCAGGAATATCTATTACTTTGTATTTTCTGAAAAAAATTAATTTACAATATATTCATATATAAGTATATGCAATATTATACATATATATACAATATATATATACAATTATATGACAGTTTCATAAAATAATATGAATTTATATTGTTACGTACAAATTGTTGAGCAGTTTCTGAAATTGTTAACGATTTATCAAATTCTGTGATAGATCTTTGATGGGATAAATCGTTATAGCTTCTTTGTTGACAATAGCTGTTTCTCTAGTACTAACAAATTGAAGAATAGTGTTTATTTTCTGTGACAATTCATTTGTGTACAGATTTAACAGAATGTCCACTTTTGCATGTAAATCTTTACATTTTGCTATAAAAAAAGGAAAAGAAAGTTAATTACTTAATACATATTTTTCATGTCATAATTTATAATAATGCACTATGCATACCGCATCCAGCTTCGGAGTCATCTAATGGATTCTCTATGTCATCATTGTTCACTGAGTCTTTTTCAGATTCGTTGCCGATCTCTTCATCTGAATTTGTTCCATCTTCATCTAATTGTTCAAACCTTTGATCTTTGCTATTTGTTGCACTGGAGAGAACAGTAAATGGTAAACCATTGAGGTCAGACACATTGAATACATTTGCAGAAAATGAGTGATATTTATTTTAAGAAACTGGTTGATATTCGTTAATATTTGTTGGATTTGAAATAAATCTGTAAAATAAAATATTTGTAATTTATTTATGGCGTATACTAATGAATAAAATAACGAACCTATTTTCAAATATATTCTAAAAAATCTTACTGGTTATTTATTTCTTCAGCGTTAACATTGACTGGTACATCGGCTACAGGTGCTCGAAATGACTGTTTAAGTATATTTAATGGCAATCTAGTATTTACAACATTTTCTAAGGCCACAGGCTTTCCTAAAAGATTTTATTGATTATTTATCATTTCATTTATAATGATAATATGATATTTGAAAGTATACAAATATAATAATGTATAAAATACCTTTTCTTAAATCTTTTGATGACGAAGGTACTGTTCCTGTAGTCTGCTTTTGTATTTTTTTCTTTTTTGCTTCCATTTTAGTGGACATCTGTACAATATATATGCATTTATACAATTTTTAAAAATGGAATAGTATATTAAATAAAAAATTATATACATTTTACTTTAACCTTTGCTTTTAGAACTTATAATGCTGTATGCAAGATGGGAAAAATATAGAAATTTTCCTTATATGGCACCATGAAACTTTTCCTGTCAATGTCATCAATTTTCCACCCTTGTAAGATGGAAGATTTTTCTTTTACTTTAAAAATGTCTAAACTTTTAGAATTGCATGGATAATCTTCTATTGAATCACTAATTACAAATTTTCTACCAACAACTACTGGACATCCATTATGATTGTGGCATATGTAGGTGATTTCAACACAAATTGAATCTATTAAATAACAAATATTATTTGGCATTCGAGTTGTCAACTCGTAAGAAGGAAATTTGATTTTTTCAAAAAATTTTTCACATCCGATTGGAATGTCTTTTTTATTGCTAATGTTAATCTCATTAATTAAAATACAATTCCCAACAGGATTTGCTTCAAGCCTGATTGAATTGCTTTTTTCTGCAATGCGTTTCAAAATTTGGGCTAATGGATTATTACCATTTCGCACTACTTGTTTTAATTCCTGAAGGTAATTTTCATATGGAAAGCAACTAAAATTATCCAAGCAACCAAACTGCATAACATCAGCAGAACAATGAATTAAGTTGTGCACATTGTACACAATTGTCTCTGGGCCGTACAAAACCTCCATTTCTTTCACAAAATAGTGTAACAAATTATTTGCATAATCATTATTTTTTATGCACTCCCTTGGGTCTGCTAGTATTCTAATTGCACAATTTAAAGCATTAAAATGAATCAGGCGAAATTGACAAATGAATTCCTTGAGAATAACTGGCCCTACGTACAAAAGGAATGTCCGAAATTCAGTCGCTTTCCAATGATCTATTTCAGTTAAAGAACGCAGTTTATGTGTGAACTCTTTTGGTATCCATTCATTCAAATTGCAAAGTATTGTATCTGTTTCGTTAAATATCTCCATAAATTTTTTAGATTTCCCACCTTCTGCAATCCATATTTTTAACAATTTCTTTGTTACACCTAAACATATAAAATGCATGTAATCCAGTGGAAATTGTTTCACAAGTTGGAGATTCAGAAGTTCGAAAGGAGATGTCAATTCGAGAAACTTGTCCGGAAGCCCTTCTCCGAACGTTGCTTCTGTTCGCAATATTGAATTTCTGTCTAGAAAAAGACGACGTCCATTTATTGTTTCTCCAACCTGCAAACAATTACCACATCTGCTGTTGTGAGCTGGAAAACATCGCACAAAATTTCTAGCTGGTGTATCAGCCAATACTTTGTGTATGTGGAGAGAAAATTTTCTAAGAGCACAAACAATACCTGTGGCAATTAATTTAACAAATTCTTGTATAAAAGAATTTAAAAATTCCTGCATGTCCTTTGGTTTTCCGGCACCATGCCATGCTCCAATGAAAAATGGGCCAAAAGTTTCAAATTCAACATTTAATACCTTCCCTAAGATTGGCCACAACTGGCTATTAGTACTTTTTGCTAAGGGAAGACCATCAGTGAAAATGTCTATATATATCTTGTCAAACAGTGTTTTTTCATGATAAACATGCTTCAATTGATCCATTATTGCTCGTTCCAAACCGTAATGACCGTACAATCCTCCTGAAGCGAGTTTTTTTATGTCAACTTTACGCTCAGTCTTTAATAAAGATCTTGCGTCCGCAGGTAATTCAGAGTGGCCAAACTTTATTAGTACATTTAATAATTTGTTCAAGGATCATGCTTAATGTTGTACTTGCATGCCCATTCTCTTAATTCGGATTCAATAGAATTCGACCTCAAATCATTCTTTGCAGTTTCATTGTATTGCTTGCACTGATTCTGCAAAAATGGTACATTATTTATCAATGTACATGTTTCAGCTCGAATATCACAACAATTTTCCAAATTTTCATTGCCATTTATCGCATTCGCCTTTGTACAGGCAGATGTTTCAATGGATTTTATAGTTTTAGTACTAGCATCTTTGTTTTTTATGCAGGATCTCGCATTATGTAGTTCTATCAACACACAATGTTTAATACGTCGCTTTGTTGCCACCTTGATAATTCCACAAAATTTTGTCTACTTTTTCCCATCTTTTTTTAACATAAATTTACATTTCAATCTATTTTATGTAACACAAAAGAAGATAAAGTCTTACCACGTTTATATGAAGAACTGTAGATGAAGATAGAACCAAAAAACAATTCACAGAACTAACACAATAAAACAATTTAGAGTGTGTGTAACGCTTAAACGTTGATCGTCGCCAATGTGCAATTTCCCGCCTATAATTTTCCAACTAGCAAACTTGAGCATTCGTCAACAAAAAGTTATCGAAATATTAACATTTGTAACATCTTTTATATCTGGATAACTTTTTGTTGACGAATGGTCAGATATACTGGGTTTCAAATTGCCGCCAATATAACTTTTTGGCGTTCGACGGTCGATAAGGCCGATAACTTTTGGGTGCCCGACGGTCGATAAGGCCGATAACTTTTCGGCATCAGACCTTGCACAACGCAGACGATTTATAAAAGATAACTTTTAGTCAAACTTTTGAAAAGTAAAAGAGGACATCCACGGTACGTTAACAATATGTTATTTTCAAGTTAAGTAAAGTCTGTCCAACTCAATTTCGCTACGCATTTTTGGACGACTTAAAAAATTTATCCTTTTGCTAACATTTTGAAAAGTACGATTAGGCAACAAAAGAATGGTAGCTACAATACGATACTATTACAGATGATAACAAATTGATAACATTTCATAGTCAGCTTCTCGGTAACGAATTATTGGATAACTTAAGAAAACATGCCTTTTAACTATCGTAAAGCAGGCGGCAAATAGACATCATTAATATCATAACAATTTGGTAACTTTATAGGGATAACAATTCCCTAGGTTAACTTTCTGATGAATATTTTTATGATGTATATCCGGCAACTTAAAAGAGTTATCTTTTTGTAAAAAAGAATAGAATAAGAATAGAAAATTGTAAGTTATATCAATTCGATATCTTTTCAACATTTATTTGTACTATACAAATGTATAACATGTAAGAGGCAACTTTTTGAAGTACAAATTGTCAAATAGGCTAGCTGGGTTATCAAATGGTTACGTAACCGTTACCTCTGACATTCGTTACAATGTCCGTGTTCGCAACATGCTATGGAATTAGTGACAAGTACATAACAAACACATAACAAATACATAACAAATACGTAACCAATACGTAACAAATGCATAACCAATACGTAAAAATATATAACGAACACGAAATAAATACGTAACAAATACAATAACAATTATCCCTATTGTGTAGCATAATAAATAAAACAACAGTGTAAAAATTTGTTGAATTAGAAGATTTTTATTACAAGAATACATTTTTTTGTTAAAATATTTAAGAATGTTCGGTTGTTGCTGTTCCCTGCTGGATTTTTTCAGATTTTGCACTGTTAAATAAATGTTTCATTTCACATGTATGCAAAAATACATATTTCATTACACTCATCTTTATCTCTTACATCGTTGCGGAGCTTGAACGAGCCATTTTATGATAATGCTCTCAACTTCGCATTGCTTTGAATTTTTTGCCACTTTTGAACGACCGCTAAAAAATTTGAAAAATTTTTTTTGTAACTGTAACCACTCCCACTACCATCGGGTAAGTGGTTACAGGATCTCGTGTGACCTCAGTAGTCGGAGAGATCCCAGTAGCGCTGCTTTCTGCATTCGGCCTGCGATGGAATTTGCATGTTCTCGACAGGCCGGAATGCTTTTGATGTTTTGCAGGAGAGTTGGTTTCATTCCTCCCAGCACGACGAGCTTGATTTTGAATCCTCGGTACAGCTTGCGAATCTCGAACAGGAGTTCCTGATATTTCGTCCGTTTCTCGTCCTCTTTGTGACTATATTTGTCTCTGCTGGTGCAGAAAACTCGATGACGAAGATGGATTTGTCATCGAAGTCAACAAGGACGATGTCAGGCTTATTGGCTGATGATTGCATTCTCGTCGGAAATGATTAAGTATATTCGGCACGACTCATTTCCGACTACGGATTCAATATCAGTGGGGACGTACGGCAAAACTGGGGTCGCGTCAATACCGTAGGTGCTGCGGAGATGATAATACAGCACTCGGAGAGCTGCATTGTGACGTTGGATGCATGCTGAGACTGCATATCTTAGACAAGCTGCCAAGAGATGCATTAGTGTCTCAACGTGACATCCACACGATCTACAAAACGTACTCTGTACCGCCTGGTGTAAGACGTTCTGGCGATACGCTAAGGTATTGATGACCCCATTCTGGCATGCGAAGATAAAACCCTCGGTTTTGGATTTCAAGCCAGCTGATCTTAAGAACGAGAAGGTCATCTCTGCCGAAAAGCCAAGTTCTTGCACATTTCGGAAGAATTGTCCATGCAATGGCTTATCGATATGCCTTCCCTCCAACATACGGAGTTGTTCCTGACTGAGGTTTCGCGCCGCTCGTTCCGCCGCATTGTACAAAAACGCCCCCTTCCCCTGAATTTCATGCTGATGAACTAGCATCATCAGGCGATCCTCCGTTCGATTAATCACGTCGCAAGCTGTGTCGAGGACCAATTGGTCATGCATACACTCCAGGCTTAAAAGGCCACGGCCTCCCATATTTCGGGGCAAATACAGTCGTTCCACGGAAGATCTTGGATGCAAACTGCGTTGCATACAAATCATCTTCCGTGTGCTTCGGTCAAGACCCCTTAGCTCGTCAACATACCACTTCAGTGCTCCAAATGAATAGAGCACTGGTGATACGGTCAACATATTCGTGGCTGCCACCTTATTTCTCCCGGTCAATTCTGATGACCAGATCTGACGGAGAATGCGCCGGTATTTCTTATTAGCAGCCTGCACATCCTGGACATGCCTTTGAGGTACGCCCAGGTATGTGTAGGCTTCTTCGGCGCTTAGGTGGCGGATGACATTTCCGTTGACGAGCTCCATATCGTTTGTTATTGGAGCCTGACCTTCCTCTGTGCAAATTAACGACTGCACACAACGAGGGCGATGTTCAGAGATCGATGTAATTGATCCTCGCCTGATGCGTATAATTTAAGATCTTCCATATAGAAAAGATGGGTGATCTTATGTACACTAGGGTTGTCCACAAAAATCGAAGTAGCGAATTTTAATTGGGACACTCCCCAGGATTCTTCTATATTGAAAATAAAAAGACACGTATTTTTTTGTTTTGCGATTCGTCGATATTTAATGGTGCCGCCGGGCCCATGTATTTTATATGGGAAATAATCGTTTTCTCGAAAATTTGATGTAAAATTTCTAAAAATCAATGTTTTTTCATGAGCAAAAGATATTTTCTTTCAGAAACGATAAAATGATGAAATCATGATTGTTTATTTAAAAAAACTTTTTTGAACGTCCGCACGGTAATCTCATAAATTTAAAAAATTGAAAATATTCTTCCAATAATGTACATCGCTATAGTATCTTATTTTCATGTCTTGAAACCTATTACTCGGACTATTTGAGAATCGTTGAATAAGAACATGACATCAGAATTTCAAAATTGAAAATGGCGGAAACAATATGGTGGACATAATTTATAAAATTTAAATGGATTTTCATAAAACTTATGGTTATCTTGAATTTTTGGGCTCGATGATTGTGAATCTCAAATCAGATTTTACAATACAAAATGGTGGTGTAACCACCATTCTGGAAAAGGGCAGAGTACAAAATTTATTATAGATGCAACTCAACTCAAAATATGGTTCCCATGAGGGATGCCATTTGTAACCCGAATTTCGGATGGGAAATGATGTTAATAAAGAATTAATCAAATCTATACGCAATTCAACTGAAACAATATATTTCACAAATAAATAAATGAGTGCACTTCCGGTAACGTTCGGTGACACACGCTGTCAAATTACGCTCCAAGTTTTTGTGTAATATTGTGCTATATTGTCCATTGCATTGTCCTGTGTTAAGTCGTTTGTAAAGCCTGGAAGCCGCCTCGCAAGATTACTGCTTAATTTTGGAGTTGTTGCTGAACTGTTTACGTTTTTTCCATTCGAAGTGAGTCTGACGTCATCATAACCTCACCCTACTCACCACAAGGTCGCTGTCAACTTTTTAAAAAAAATTGTGCTAGGACGTCCACTACACTATACACTGCCGTTTCTGGGGACAGTGTTCTTTTCTAATCAGGACTGTATCAGTTTCACGTTTTCAAAACTCAACCGAGTGTATACAAATTAACACGTGTTCTGTCAAGTTGTGCGCACTGCTTTTGCGCACCTCTGTCGCTACTTCCGTAGCTAGTACAATCAAAATCCCGTACGAGGCAGCACGTCTCGGGCTCGGTGCTTATGCAACAGGAGGATTCGGACACGCCTTCCCTCTCTCCACCGTCTACACCTGTAAGTGCGATTGAGCAGGGGGTGGAGCCGCTAATTACAACTCACTCGCTTACATCAAGAGTAGGGCGGCCCTCGACTGTGTCAAAATGGCTCGCATATAGAGACCCGCAAACGAAACCGATTTTTGAATGTTTCCCGCGTATGAAGCGCGCCTGCTCGCCTGAAACTTCTCCGCCAGTCGATACAAAAAATTCTGCACCAAAGCGGCGCTGCGCTCCGGCAGCAGACCCAAAAGTACAGTCCTCAAACAGTATACAGCCCAAATCGAAAATGGAAGGCCAACTAAAAGAAATGCAAGAGGCAATTATAAGAACCCTGTCCGCAAAGCTTGACGAAAAAATAGATGCTGCGACCAAGACGAACCTAGATGCAATATCGGACCTCAAGAAAGAGGTTCTCAGTGAGGTTACCACGCTCAAGGCCAAGCTAAAAGAAAAAGATGCCCAGATTGCCCATCTGACCAACGAATTGGAGCTTCAGAGTAAGATCCAAAAAAAAAGAACATCAAAATTCGTGGACTAAAAATCTCTGGAGATCCGACTGCTTGTGTCGAGAAATTTTTTGCAGAGGTCTTCGATGTAACCAATGTGGTCGACACGTCATTTCTTGTCCAGAAAGAACCACCCATCATTCTAGTGGAACTGCTCTCGCATCGTGCCAAGCTCCACATCATGGCCCAGAAGAAGCGCCTCCTCATGGGCAAGGATATATACATCGACGCTGATCTTACGGCCAGGGAGCGCCGCATCGACTTTCACGCACGACAATTAGTCAAGAAGGCAAGAGCTGACTCTAAAAGGGTCGAGCGTCGGTACCATAAGGTATGTGTAGATGGAGTATGGTACGGCTGGTCGGATGAGGCGGGAGCTTTTACACCGGAAGTGCTAACATCGTCTCCTAGCATAGCTGCCGATTTCCAATCTTCTCAGCCAATTTCGACAGAGCCAAGCACATCCCGACTATCTGCCAACCAAACACGTCAAAAAAACGCTTAACTGCAGCCCCGTACACCAGCTTTAGGGGCTGCCGAGTATTCCAGCACACTAGAGCTCACCGGTTGGGTTCTTCACCTTTTACGCCGACGCTTCCAACTCCCCGTTCTCTACTTCAAGTTGCGCCACCTCCTCAGCAAGATTCTTCGTTTTCTGTCGCTTTTTGGAACATCCATGGTCCACACAACTTTGCAATGGCTAGCAAATGCCAACCGCTTGGGACCATGAACTTTTCAGAGACATGGTGTTCCGAGCCATCTTCACTTCCTGGGGACCAAAGTGTAGCGAAATTTTCAGTCCCAGCTACGCGCGAAGGTTCCAGAGGAAGATATAGCGGCGGATTGTCGACATTTGTTCCGTTGTCGGGGTCACCGGTGCTGATTGAAGCCTCCTCGCACTGGCTTTTTATATTAATCAGATCTCACCCACTTCCGTTAATACAAGGCTCATTTTATTTTCCGCCAAATTGTGATTTAGTATCGCTGCTTTCTTCACTCCAACCCATTCTTGACTCTTTTTCAGTTACATTTCCGGACAGTATGATTATTTTAGGAGGCGACTTCAACTCGTGGGCCGGTGACCTCGACTATGAATGCGAATTTTCGAACTTATTCGAGGAAACTCAGCTCGTAGTTGCCAGGCAAACCTGCGATAACCGTTGTAATGTCCGTGGTAAATGTCTTTATGAATTTATGTTTAGCAATAACTTTGTACTCTTAAATGGTCGTTCGCTTAGCGATTCACCAGCGCAATTTACTTTTTTAGATTCCAAGGGACGAAGCATTGTTGACTTAGTCTGGGTCTCCGCCAATCATTTGTACTTGGTGAATGACTTCGTAATAGGCTCCGATGGTGGAGGCTCTGACCATTTTCCGGCAATTGCTTCGTTGTCCCTCTCGTTGTCTAATGTCCAGCCTGCGACTCATCCTTCGCCTTGCCAAGCACCGAGGTACAAAGCGTCGTGGTCACCCGAGGGCGAGGAAAAACTCGCTAAAAGACTGACCGAAGTCAACCCATATCTACAATTCTATGACCACACGTCACAAAGTCCATCCTACGACCTTTTTTGTACGGGTTTGCTTAGTCTTCTTACCCAAGAGGGCTTAGTAAAACTTTCTAGTTCTTCCGGGGGAAAAACCAGCCCACCACGTTTTTTGCCTCGGTGGTACGATGCATCCTGCAAATCTGCCAAGAGAGAAATGAACAGAGCCCTTCACCTCCTTCGGTCGAACAACCACGAGAAATCTTACGAACTCTCCTATATCGCGGCCAAGAAGAATTTTAGACACACAACGGTGGTGGCTAAATATCTTCATGTTTCTCGCTTTGCGGATGCCTTTGCTGGGGTGAGGGACGCCAAGGGTTTCTGGTCTGAGGTTCGGAGGCATAGGCGGGCTCCTCTCGGAAACTCGTCTGTCCCTCTGGAGGCCTGGTCGGAGCACTTGGGGCTCCTCTACCCACCGAAACCATCGATGCCCCTATCACTCTACGATACTCTCGACAAAGACCTTGACGGCCCAATTCTGTCGCTAGAGTTGAGGGACAGTATGAAGAGATTGAAGGCGGGTAAAGCAATAGGGCCAGACGGTATTCCGGCTGAAGCGTGGAAACTACTCTCGGGTGAGTGGTTCTCGTATGTTTTGGACCTATTTAACTGGATTTTGACCAACGAGCTACCGCCCGAAGGGTGGCTGGAGGCCGATCTCTTCATGCTCTTCAAAAAAGGTGACCGAACCGCCCCCGAAAATTACCGTGCGATTGCCATAATAAATGCATTTACGAAATTGTTCATGCAAGTGCTTGCTGCGAGACTGGAGAACTGGCTCCCTCAGCGTGATATACTACCGGACGAACAAGCCGGTTTTAGAAGAGGACACTCTGCGGAAGACAACATTTTTATATTAAACGCAGCTGTTCAGGTCCAGCTTAGGAAAAAGCCTCTAAGTGCTACATTCTTTCTGTGGACTTTCGCAGGGCGTTCGACTCTATCCCCCACACAAAACTTTGGCACAAGCTTTTCAGCATTGGGATAAGCGCCAAAATGGTTAGGGTGCTTAAGGCCTTCTACGAGTCTGCCAAATCTTCTATCGTCTGTGCAGATGGTTCTACTGAGCGAGTTAGGGTGACAGAAGGGGTCCTACAGGGAGAAATCTTGAGTCCTTTGCTCTTTATACTGTACATCTCCGACATTGTAGCATACTTTCGTAACCAAGGCTTGAGAGGCATTCACTACACAATTACTTACGACCTTATGATGCTTCTCTTCGCCGATGATCTGGCGATCTTCGCTTATTCTCCTGCTGACTTAAGAATGAAATTGAGGACGCTCGAGTCCTATTGTAATCTTAACAGCCTTGTAGTAAATACGACTAAGACAAAAATTATTGTGTTTAGAAGAGGTGGTCCTCTCGATTCCTCCTCTAGACACTTTTACTATAGTAATCAGCAGGTGGAAGTTGCGTCAACGTATCCTTATCTAGGAACAATCGTCTCTTCATCGGCGAGTGGGCTGAGGGCAACTGAAAACGCTATAGCCAAGACTCGCCAAGCTACGGCGTCTGTCTTAGCTATAATGACTTCAGCTAAATGTGATTCGACCAGTGCTGCTTTAAAATTATATGGAGCCTCTATTCTGTCCACCTTACTGTATGCTGCAATCTGTTGGTCCCTCGGCCATCTACGCTCTTTAGAATCCGTCCAGGTCGAATTTTTTAAGAAGTGGCTTAAGCTTCCCAAGTCGACGCCGCCATATCTCTTGCGCCTCGAACTAGGGCGTCACCCAATAGCGGTCGAAATAGTGCGCAGAACCTTAAACCTCGTGCTCAAGTACCTGCAACAACCACCAAATAGTCTCCCTCGTCTCGGCTTAACCAGGCTCTATGAGCTTAGCTCTAGAGGAAACAACTATCCGGCAATGAACTGGTTCTCGAGGTTGAAGTTGATCCTAGACTCGCCAAACTACAATGCACTCTGGGAGGATCTTTCGGCTGCAAACTGGGAGTCCCATGTAGCGTCTATTTGTGAAGCCTTCGCTACCGCTCAGCGCAATTGTGACCTCCAGCGTTATTTTGAGTCGGATTCGATCCAGATTTCGCTTTTCAGGCAGTTTTCCGATGGGCTAGCCTCCCTCGCTCCAGAACGCTGCCAGCTCTCTCACTTACGCTTAAAGATCCAGTTGAGAACGGCTACCATTTTCTCGCGTTCGTTCTGTGTCGGCAGTACTTTTTATGCCTACAATCCGAGCGGTCCGTATTCGATTTGTAACTCGGGCGAAAGGGAGACATTAATTCACATCTTGTCCGAAAGTCCCCTCTCCGCTCCCTCAAGATCTATACTCCGACGCAGTGCCATTATAGCAAACTGCACCGACGAGAATATGTTAGCCTTCTTGTTATTCTCTGCCGATCCTCGTGCTTTAAAGGTCCTCTTTGGATTTGTTAGCTCTTGTTTTATCAGGAGACAATTCCACCTGGACAATAGTAATTTTAGCGCGAGTTTTTCTTTTTAGCGTAATAAAATTTATAGCGTACCGGAATAGTGTGTATAGCGTTATCTCTATGTATTTTTAGAGCGTGCTTTTTTATGCAACCGTATTAGTAGCGCACCGGATTCGTGGTTAAAGCGTCTTTTATGTATTGTGTAGAACGTAAGTTCATTTTCTTTTTTGTAATAGTATTACTAGCGTACTGGATTCGTGTGTGCAGCGTTCTTTTTTGTATTTTTAGCGCGAGTGTTTTTTCTCTTATGTAATTCATATTAGTAGCGCACCGGATTCTTGTGTACAAGTGCTTTTTATGTATTCTTCAGAGCGCGTGTCATTTATTTATTTATTTATGAAATTGTAACAGTAGCGTACTGGAATTCGAGTGTAGAGTGTTCTATATATGCATTTTTATATTATTGATCGGTGCACTCAACCCTTAAGAATTTTTTGTAATTCATATATGGGAATAAACTTATACTACTACTTATATTTCACAAATAAAGGGGCGGTACATTACTATTGGGGCGCGACAAGAAAACGGACGGCAGAAAATATGCAAAGGGTGACGGAGTTAGAAAACCACGCGAAGGGAAAATTTCTTGTGATATGACCGGAAATCGCGGAGGGGTACAAAGAGGATCGGGGCTGCGGTACTTACGGGAGATGAATTGTCCAAAACTTTATGGTCCACAGGGCTTCACCACCTGCAACACTCACACACACTTCACAGTATTGGGGCTAAACGCACGAAAAAAAGGGGATTCGCAAAACAATGTTCGCTAACAATTTTTGGGGACTGCACTTTGGAAAAATCGCAATACACAATTAGGAATCGATCGGAAACGCTTTACAATTACACCCCACGCTTGGAGATGGCCGGGCGGAATGTGGAGCAGTCGCCATGGTGGGGACAAGAAATGGAAACAGGCTCTCGCGCGTCGAGGCGACGATCGTCGGAGCACCGATTCATCAGCTTGGTGATATATGAGGGGCAAAACGGGGGAAGAGGATCGCGCATCGAAGGTGTGAGAGAAGAGTTCTCACACGAGCGGACGCTCCTTCGAGAATTGATAATTTGCCGTTCAACCGCTGCAATTGCAGTTGACGGTCAGGTGGTGGGAGGTGAGAGGAGAGGATGTACATATTTGAATAGGGGAAACAATTGTGTTCATGACGGCCTACGATATGCGGTGATTGAGGATGGTCTTCGTATCCTGCCGACTTTCCACTGCGCGGCTTCGTCGGGATCCTCTGTTCCTTTTCTGGGAAACCGAGAATTTACGGAAGGTGGGGGTGAGATATGTGACGAATCTCGTTACAGCCGATACAATATGGCGGACATAATTTTTAAAATACAAATGAATCTGCTTGAAATTTACTATACGGTAATTTCTCAGGTTACCGATTACGAATATAACATTTTCGTCTAAAATTATATACTTTTGCAATTTAACCGATTTTTTTAAGTAAATAAAAATTATATACTACAAATTGTCGAAAAATCCACGGTTTCATAGTTTTTAAGTTTCTTAACTTTTCTTGTTTACTATAAGTGTAACAAAATTTTCGAATAAAGCTTTACTACCATTTACTATCATTTTAACAATTTATAACAATTATTATTAATGTTGTTGTTGTTATTTTTTTTTATGAAGAATTAAGATCGTTGCAGAAATTACCAAAGAAAAATAATTCAAGAGCGACAGAACAAGGTTGTATAGAAAAGACAAGTGATTTATTTGATATTTTTTATGCAACAATTATAGTAACAATTAATATTTTAGTTGCGAATAATGAATAAAGTGCCGAAACAAAGGAAATATGCCAATGCATAATTCTAAGAGTAAATGTCAGATTCGTAAACAGTATGACCTAAGAAACTACCATATAGTAAATTTCAACCAAATTCATTTGTATTTTAAAAATCATATCCGCCATATTGTATTTGCATTTTGGATTTGTAAAATCTGATTTCAGATTCATAATAAGCGAGCCCAAAAACTTCAAGACAACCATAAGTTTTTTTCAAATCCATTTAAATTTTAAAAGTGATGTCCACCATAATGTATCCACCATTTTGAATTTTGAAATTCCGATCTCAGGTTCTTAGTCAGCGACTCTCAAATATTCTGAGTAATAGATTTCAGGACATGAAACTAAGATACTATAGAGATATACATTATTATAAGAAAATTTTCACTTTTTTCTATTTATGGGCTTACTGTGCGGTCGTTCAAAAAAGATTTTTTATACAAACGATCATTACGATTTCATTATTTCATAATTTCTGAAGAAAAATATCTTTTGCTCATGAAAAAATATCAATTTTTAGAAATTTTACATCAAGTTTTCGAGAAAACGATTATTTCCCATATAAAATACATGGAAAACTTCATGTGCCCGGCGGCACCATTAAATATCAACGAATCGCAAAACAAAAAAAAATACGTGTCTTTTTATTTACGGTGGGCAATCTTCACTTTGTTGTGTGACTTCGTCGCACAACAAGGTGAAGATTTCAATACCTGGAGTGTCTGCATTAAGCCTAGATGTTTTCTCGTAAAATGTCAGTAAGTGCCTCTGTAATAAGTCATACAAATTTGTCACAACATTTATTGAAAAGAATTCACATTTAAATTTGACTAGGGTACCACACGAATTTTACAGTAAACTTACTTTCTATTGTAACATTTGGCAATACATTCTCATCATGGTCATCAATAGCAAAATCGTCTTCTGAAAAAAGTTAAAACATAAGTACGTAATATAATTTGTTACGGATCTGCATGCATGCATGCATGTGCGCGCGCACACACACACACACACACACACACACACAAACACAAACACATATTTATTATTGTTATTTAATTTATTTTTTTTTTACGGAGGGGGGAAATGTGTTAGGCACCATAGGGGGTTGAAGATGTTGTTTAATTTATTGTTATTGTTGTTGTTATTGTTATTATTATTATTTCAATAATAACTTTAACAACACTGGTTTCTTATGTCGCTCAATCTGTACGAAAAGTGAGAATTTTTTGCTCAAATCTCTACCAGATCAGCGTGAAATGTCACTGCAACCACGCCCCAAACCATGAGGTAGGTGATTGCAATTTTGGTACTGAGTTCAATTCAACGCGCAGAAAATTGTCTACACGGGGACTCGAACCCAGAACCTTCGGAGACGTTCAGGTTACGAAACAAGGCGGACGCCTTAGCCATCGTAACCATCTCGCCCCCTTTTTTTTTTTTTTTTTTTTTTTTTTTTTTTTTTTTTTTTGACGGAGGGGGGAAATGCATTAGGCACCATAGGGGGTTGAAGATGTTGTGTAACCCCCCGTGTGTCGGACTCCCTCACCTTTGATGTTAACGGCAAGGTTTACCGACAAAAACCCTAACCTCCCTTGGCCCTGCAGAATCCACGTGTGCAGTCTGCAGTAGAAAAGTGGCTCCGATATCCATCTCCTACGCTGCAGACTGCACCGGGCCATTTCGTTTGCAACTGTAACCACTCCCTCTACCATTGGGTTAGTGGTTACAGGATCTCGTGTGATCTCAGTAGACGGAGAGATCCCAGCAGCACTGCTTTCTGCATTCGGCCTGCGATGGAATTTGCATGTTCTCGACAGGCCGGAATGCTTCTGATGTTTTGGAGGAAAGTTGGTCTCATTCCTCCCAGCACTCCAATTATCAGCACGACGAGCTTGATTTTGAACCCTCGATACAGCTTGCGAATCTCGAACAGGAGTTCCTGATATTTCATCCGTTTTTCGTCCTCTTTGCTGACTATATTTGTTTCTGCTGGTGCAGAAAACTCGATGACGAAGATGGATTTGTCATCGAAGTCAACAAGGACGATGTCAGGCTTATTAGCTGATATTTGCCTGCTCGTCGGGAGTGAGTAATTCCAGTATATTCGGCACAACTCATTCCCGACAACGGATTCAATATCAGTGGGGACGTACGGCAAAACTGGGGTTGCATCAATACCATAAGTGCTGCGAAGATGGTAATACAGCACTCGAAGAGCCGCATTGTGACGTTCGATGTATGCTGAAACTGCATATATTGGGCATGCTGCCAAAAGATGCATTAGTGTCTCAGCATGACATCTACACAATCTACAAAGCGTACTCTGTACCGCCTGGTGTAAGATGTTCTGGCGATACGCTAAGGTATTGATGACCTCATCCTGGCATGCGAAGATAAAACCCTCGGTCTCGGATTTCAAGCCGGCTGATCTTAAGAAGGAGAAGGTCATCTCTGCCGACAAGCCAAGTTGTTGGACATTTCGAAAGAATTGTCCATGCAACGGCTTGTCGATATGCCTTCCCTCCAACATACGGAGTTGTTCCTTCCGTATGTTAGCCCTGAGACGCACTGGGCACAGATTGATGACTGATTCAGCCTCCTGTGCGCCACTACGTCCCACGTTGAAAACCAGACCGAGGTTTCGCGCCGCTCGTTCCGCCGCGTTGTACAAAAACGCCCCCTTCCCCTGAATTTCATGCTGATGAACTAGCATCATCAGGGGATCCTCCGTTCGATTAATCACGTCGCAAGCTGTTTCGAGGACCAATCGGTCATGCATACACTCCAGGCTTAAAAGGCCACGACCTCCCATATTTCGGGGCAAATACAGTCGTTCCACGGAAGATCTTGGATGCAAACTGCGTTGCATACAAATCATCTTCCGTGTGCTTCGGTCAAGATCCCTTAGCTCGTCAACGTTCCACTTCAGTGCTCCAAAAGAATAGAGCACTGGTGATACGGCCAACATATTCGTGGCTGCCACCTTATTTCTCCCGGTCAATTCTGATGACCAGATCTGACGGAGAATGCGCCGGTATTGCTTAATGATGGTGGTTTTAGCAGCCTGCACATCCTGGACATGCCTTTGAGGTATGCCCAGGTATGTGTAGGCTTCTTCGGCGCTAAGGTGGCGGATGACATTTCCGTTGACGAGCTCCATATCGTTGTTATGGGAGCCTGACCTTCCTCTGTGCAAATGAACGACTTTACACTTGTCCAATCCGAATTCCATACCGATATCTCTCGAGTATGTGAGGGCGATGTTCAGAGATCGATGTAATTGATCTTCGCCTGATGCGTATAATTTAAGATCATCCATATAGAAAAGATGGGTGATCTTATGTACACGTTCACCAGGCGGTCCACACATGTACCCTTGAGATTTCCGGAGAACAACGGATAGAGGCAATAGTGAGATGCAGAAGAGCGGAGGACTCAGAGAATCTCCCTGATAGACACCTCTTTGGAATTGAACCAGTCTAGACATGGTTCGACGCTTGCCCGATGTCATGACAAAGCGTGTTTTCCAAAGAGGCATCAGGTCTTCTACAATTCTCACTATGTTTGGGTGGACATGGAGGCGTTTAAGTAACAAGCTTAAAAGCTCTTGCGATGTTGAGTCATACGCCTTCATGTAATCCAGCCAGGCTATCGACAGGTTAGGCTTGTACTGGACTGCGTCCTGACAAACACACCTGTCGATGAGCAAGTTGTCCTTGCAGCCGGATACACCCATTTTGCAGCCTCGTTGTTCTACTATCCGTGGCCACACCGGTTTCACGGATTTCTCAATACGTTCGTTCAAGATGTTAGTGAACAATTTGTATAACGTATTGAGACACGTGATCGGTCTATGGTTTTTCGGATCGGACAAGTCTCCCGATTTTGGGATCAGTGTCGTTCGGCCCTCCACCAGCCAGTGCGGAATGGGTTGGTCTCCATTTATATAAGAGGTGAATATTCGGGCTAGGTGTTGATGGACAGAAGTGAACTTCTTCCACCAATAGTTATTAATTCCATCCCAGCCCGGCGAGGAGAAATTCCTCGCTCCTGTGATGGCATTTTTCACCTCTAAAGCACTGACGGGTGGGCAATCTTCACTTTGTTGTGTGACTTCGTCGCACAACTCGGTGAAGATTTCAATACCTGGAGTGTCTGCATTAAGCCTAGATGTTCTCTCGTAGATGCTCCCCCAGAATTCCTCAACTGTGGTCATCGACGGAAACTCGCTTGAGGCTGCGATACGATGTTTGAAGAGGTTGGAAGGATTCGTCCAAAATATTGAGTTTTGTCGAATTCCTTCTTCCCGTCTTTGCAGCCTCTTTTTGGCATCGGCCATAACCCGAATTTTATCCGCTAAACGTTGCTTGATGTTGAGCAACTTCAGCTTGTTCAGTGTGTGATAATATGTCCGCAGTTGTTGTGCGAACTTCTTGACTTTAGCCGTAAATGAACGGCCAGATGTTAAATAGTCGATCACACACTGAATTCGGGAAGCGAGTTTCCGTGTCAGTCGAATCTTACCGTTCAATTGAGACATGCGTTTTGTAATCTGCCGACTCCCCGATATCTGTGTCAGATTTCGCGGAGTCACCAGATCACTTGCAGCATCGTAAACGGCACAATTGACTTGCCACAGGTCGTAGTCATCTGGAAGAGCATCTAGAAGTAGGCTATTTGCTCTGTCTATTTCTCGTTGTTTAGGCAAAATTTTTGTTGTCAAATTTTTCCTAAACACGAGTGTCGTGCTGTCATAATGTGGAGCATCTCTCCCAGCACCGCGTACGGGCTCAGTTGTTATTGCCCGCACATCCGGTACCGGTTGACTGCTGGGAACAACGAAACCCGTCCGCCTCAGATAGGCCACATAATCTCTCAGTTGTTGTTGAGAAAAGCGATCTGCCAGTTCGGGATGCATTAATGCAAACCGACTGTGCATTCGCGCCATGTAGCCTCTCTGTTGCGGACAGCTCTCCTCATAGCAGCGCATTAGATCTTGCCTGAGATCCTCCGTCCACTGAAATCGTCCGTGGACATCAGCTGGTCGTCGTCCCGGGACACCTGTTTCGGCTCCTCCACCTCGGGACTGGGCTACATCCGAAGCAGCCCGATGGTCAGGAGCCCTGCGCGTTATTCGATGAGTAACCGCAAATACAGGGAGTAGGGTGGTTAGCCCTACTCCCCGTTGTTATGCCTCTCTCGTTTGTCTCTTACCTCGCCATCCACTGGGGTTGGTTACCCAATCTCTGGCAAGGTTGCTAAGAGTCCAGGGCCCACCGGCTTTAATAAGCACACGTGGAGGTGAGAGTAGGCCATTTGGGAAGATAGGCTAAGATGCGGCTTTTTGCATAGCCGCATTGTGTTACGCATCATTCCCTTTGGGCCCCCCGGGGAAATGTGTTTGGCACCATAGGGGGTTGAAGATGTTGTTTAATTTATTGTTATTGTTGTTGTTATTGTTATTATTATTATTTCAATAATAACTTTAACAACACTGGTTTCTTATGTCGCTCAATTTGTACGAGAAGTGAGAATTTTTTGCTCAAATCTCTACCAGATCAGCGTGAAATGTCACTGCAACCACGCCCCAAACCATGAGGTAGGTGATTGCAGTTTTGGTACTGAGTTCAATTCAACGAGCAGAAAATTGTCTACACGGGGACTCGAACCCAGAACCTTCGGAGACGTTCAGGTTACGAAACAAGGCGGACGCCTTAGCCATCGTAACCATCTCGCCCCTTATTATTATTATTATTACTATTATTATTATGCATTATTTACTTGGAATAGATGGACTTATGGTCGATGACTCTTGTGGCGTAAGGGTTTTCAGTGAAATCAATTGTTGAGGTAGCGATGGGTTTGCTAAATTTTGTTTCTGTATCATGTCATATGAAGGTGCTTTTTTCAAGTTATCCTTATCGACTTCTGATACGACCTGTGAATTCAATAATTCTGGAAAATCAAAATGATACTCCGGATATTCAATGTTTCTATTGTTCGTCATTTCATTGCCTTGAGAAACTGGAATAATAAATTCAGCATGGTTAGAAAATTCAGGCAACGTATTTTTCTTTTTTTTTTAGCCAGTGTTTCATCTTCATCAGAAGAGTACTCGATTCGATATGTAGTTTTTGTTTTGCAAATATCTTCACCAGATTCAAAATCGGAAAAACTTTCAGCTAATTTAAGCTTTTCCATTCTGATTTTAAAATTTTCTACAAAATTTTAACAAGTTAAAATTATTGATAAATGTCAGATAACATGAGGTTATAAATAACAGTAAAAATAATATATATATAATACCTGCTGACGAAAATATCTAACAACATCGTGCATTTCCCATTTTGCACTTAAATTTTTAGTGTTCGGCAATTCCGCTGATTCAACAGCCAGAAGCAATTACTTTTCTTTTCGATAGCCCGTTGAGTAAAAACAACTTGTTTGTGATACGGACAACCAAATTGTTGGCAATAAGGCCAAACGGTTCTTAAATTAAATTACATGGAATTTAACAAAACGGTTAACTTAATAGACGTACTTACTACCCGTTTTGTCACTTTTGTAAGTTTTAATTTTCTCGCACTTTCTCTCCGAAAAAAGATGACCGCATCACAGTCAAGAACCCAATGCGCTCGGAACTCTCGGAAGCTCTAATGGAAAGGAAATTCACATACACGAATGTGATTGGTCCGTTTCAATACATTTACCAATCACGTACATACTCCGTTACGTCGTCTGCTATTCGCCCTGTTAAGCCCATCTGGTGGCGAAAATGAAACTAGAGTAATTGGGTTCATATACAGTACATATGATGTCTGTATAAAACTATAATTAATTTCATTACTAAAAAATAAATGTAATTTATATATTAGTCGAACACAGCAATGGACTAATATAAAATGACTATTAATTTACGTTACCAGTTTCCACAAATGTTGAAGTGTTTATTTTACAATTAATTAAATCTTCTTCAGTTTCCTTTAAAACGAAACATCTACATTGTCTTTCTGAATAGGATAGTCCGGGAGCCGGCTGCAAAAAACATGATCGGCGTTCTATTGTGGGCTGCCGCATATAACACGAAAGCTTGTGAAAAACTGTGCACGAAACACTCCTATGTTTATTCACTATCTGTACGAGAAAGTATATAAACAACTTCCGGTACAACAAATTGGAGTATAACTGGCCGGAATCCTATTGCAATGAATCAGGTACCATATGATAGAGGTCCGCTAATACTACCAAAAAACATCGGGTTGCCTCCTCCCACCCGGGCGCATATACGAGGCAACCCTCTTTTAATTAGCGTAATTAGCGTGCAATTTTGGTTGGTCTCCTATTGCAATGAACCAGGAGTCAAATGAAAGCTGGAAGCCTCCTTTTCAAGAAAAACCGGGGTTGCCTTTGCTTAGGTGTGCGGTTATACAGGTTGCCTGCGTCTTTTAGGCGCGCATGAGAGGTAGCACCGAGTTTGTTACTTGATATATCGCTTGTGCTGGGTCGCACGAAAAAGTACTTCAGACTAATTTTGTTCAAAATTTAATCCGTTACAACTTCTCTTTGACATTTCTCCCCTAAAATTAATATTTAAATATAATTATAAAGTAGTACTGTTTCTGTCATGTTTTTTGCCAAAAGTACTACTGAAGTTATTGAACTTAAAGTTTTCTACAATTTTAATATAAAATAGTATTGCAATAAGACCACATTCGAAATTAAATGATGCCATAGTCTAGTGAACATATTAGAAAAAAGGCCCTTCAAAAAATCAATCTATCCTTTTTTCATATTTATGTAGAATGTTTGAATGAAAACTGGAGTTTTTGGGGTAATGCGAGCTACAATCGTGCGGATCTTATATAAAATTAAACTGAGTATAATATCATTATTTTTTATTATAAAATAGTAATTATTTTACAAAGGACCCCGCAGGAAATCATAGGGAAATGGCTCTCAGTCGAATGCCCTGAAATTGGGGCAAATGATAGTTCATATAATGTAGATCAAAAGTGTCCATAGGCCCGAAGTCCCTAGATGGCTAGTTTTTGAGTTACAGCCACTTGAAACTATCAATTTTCGCAAATTTCAGAATGGTGATCCTCGACTCTTCGGTCGAGCGCACCTTATTCTCAGTGAAGCATGGTCAAGGATATATATAAGATATATAATCTGTCATTATATGTAATCTATATACAACTGTTTTAAGTTATATAATTACATAATAATTAGTATGTTAATAAAATAGCACAAACTATACGCTAAAATTGTATATAACTATATATAAAATTTTATATACTGCCAAAATGTCATCTACGCTAATGGGCGTAGGATTTCCCTCAAACCACAGTGGAAGTAATTTAGAATTGTTATTTAACGTCCATCCACACTCTTCGGGATTATATACTTGACATTTTGGTTCGGTTGAGCTTTGCCACATTTTATTGATAAAAATTGTTCGTAACATTTTTTGTTTTAATGATTTCCAGCAGGGTGGAATAACGCTGGAGTCAAAACCTTTCATTTTTTGCAAAAATTGATTGCAGTTAGACGTATCACAATATTGCTTGTTAAACATAATATATCGTGCACTGTTTACACTTAAGCAATTACGAGTACCGTACAACAGGCATGTATATTCTTGCAGAAAATTAATTTTTTCGTCATCAAAAATATCAGTAATATTGTTGAGAGAACTAAACATGCTTTGAAATTTTATATCATTTTGCAAAATTTTCCAAGGTCGCGCTTTGCCTTTGCTGTAAAAAGATACTGTAAAATCTGAACCTGTGCCATGAAATGCAGGAAGTGCTAGAACATAAATTGATACCTAGTTTCGCAGCTAACTGAGTGCAATTGACGAAATTTAAATCTCCTTTTTTTCGTACAACATGAACAAGCCATATTTCTTTGGTTCCTAATTTATGCATGTTGCCCAACAATATTACTAATACGTCTGTATCAGAAGCTTTCACGATAATTGTAGATTTTTCTTCGCATTTGCTCGCATGAAAAATAATTCTCGTATCCGCTTCTTCGTGGTAGCAGAAGAGATCATGTTTTTCTTTTTTAACGACGTGATTGTTAACGATGTTGTAAGAATAGCAATGTTCGTCAATCGTAAGGAAAGCTTTTTCATTTTGCATCAGCGGAATCTTGCCGGCATTTTCCCAATGGACAGATAAGAATTTAACCATAGATTGTTTACATTTATAATTTTTCAACAGTTTATAGAAATTATTTGGCCGCGTCTGTTGAGGACCAGTAATGGAGAATGAACTGTAATATTCACGACGATTAGCTCGTTCGCTATCTTTTATAGATGGAGGAATGTAACTTAAGTTGGCAGCCACATTTCAGCAGCCAGATCATGAAATTCATTTTTCTTATTTTATATTGAAAAAAAATGAGCTACTATTTCGATTAACTATTGAAAATAAATTGATTTCCAGATTTTGAAAATTTTTTTAATTGAAATGATACGATTTCTGTCAATGTGGCTGCTAACTTCAGTGTCATGAAATGTAAGTGTAAAAAATGAGGTGAATTTCAGATGAACTTGTGGAGCAAATTTTTCGTAAAATCATTTCTGAAATTTTGCCGAATGTTGCTGGAACAGACGGTCCCAATAGATGCAGATAATAAAAGCCATCTATAATTTCGACATTAGCTCGTGGAAGTTTCTCGGAGGTAACACTGTTTTTTAACACTTTAGCTAAAACTGATTTGTCCGTTTTATGCATATTTCCATTGAACTGGCTAAGAGATGGTGTTATGGGCGATAGCGGGAACGATAGACAATACTCGAGGTCTATTTTTTTCTCTAAAGCGATTGCGAGAAGAAGGCCGAAAATATCTCGCTCCATTTTGATCACTGCGTTTTACTGCCATCTCTGCTTCTTGGCGACACCTTTGCACACTCGGATGTGAAATTTGCAATCAAGTTTCTTTTTATAGGTTTGTCAAAACGATTAGGATCTACTTCACAATCTTCGATGAAATGCAGTTTTGCAGAGTTGCCTTTTTCATTTGGCGTAAGTAGAAATTCAGCAACATGAGAAGATGCTGATTTTCCGCTTGCAATATTAAAAAGTTCGTTTTCTTCAATGTTTGGGTCAAATGGATTCATATTGCTTTTTACTGTTTCAATTATACTGTTTACAGCATCACGATCTTTACGAATTTGATTCTTGTTAAGATGATACGAAATCTCATCTCCTTTCTTAATCTGTACCTCTTGCAAAATATGTGATACGATTTTAGTACGCATACTGTGGCTCAAGGACCATCTCTGTCTGGCGCAGGTGGAATTAGTGAAATTACTAATTCCGCTTAAACAATTCGCAGCGTCGGCATTGATAGTTTGTTCTAAAGTATGATCAATCGGAGATCGGGAAAGAAAAGAGTGGTGACTTCGTTGATTTTAAAGTAATCAAATCGCTAAAATGTTTTATAGACCATCTGGCATAATTTAGCTGATTGAAAACGAAGAATAAGTTAGCGAGTTCGAAAATGGATTCGACGTGCAATTCAAAATTACTTATTCTGACACTGCGCGTAAACCATAAGTATGTGTTTACAAACTCGACATAGTGCACGTAGAACTGGGCTGTTTTGCCGTGACCACCTGACAATGTTACAGATCTCAATTCTTCGTATTATTTTAATAAATCGGTCATTGATTGTGACAAATTCAGTGGTTTATGAGGTTCTACAGGATTTGCAGTAACATTTTGTAAGTCAGCCATCAATATTTCTGGACTAATATCGTAGTGTGACAGAAACCTTTCAAAATGTAAGCTTTGCATAGCACCGGACAACAATGGATGTATTCTGTTGCATCGGTTGAAATGCTTACAATCAAGAAACCCATTGACTGAACCCGCAGCTAGAACTTCGCACTGCACCAAAATATCAACTATTCCGGCCCCGTCGATGTACTTTCCTAGCGCTTTTAAATAAGCCATTTGTACATGAAAAGCTCCGAAATTGATAAAAATGTTATCAAATTCAGGACTTTCGGCACTCTGAATCTGTTTTGTCATTTTCGCAATTGCCAAATCATACGTAACGATAATTGATCTTGATGGCATTTCTCTGCGACTTTTTGGGTGTAAACGAGCGTTTCACGAACAACAGAATGCGATGTAGGTGATTTATTAATTTGTGGTAAATAATCTATGGTTTGCATCTTGCTATTTTTAATCACAGTTTGGCAATTAAATCCTATCCACGTTGGAGTCGTCTGAATTTGCGAAAAACAAATAGCCCAAATTATATCTTTCTTTATAGCATCATTTTTAACAATCTTGCAACCGTTTAACATTGCTGTCATGACGCTAAGTGGTAGTAGATGAAAATTAATTACGGATGGTCTAAAGTACGGCTGAATATGACGCTGGATCTGATCAAAACGTCTTCTTTTGCGCGGAACGTTATATTCAAGGTTATCGCCAGCTTCTGGAGGATTAGTTTCAGAGTTGTTCTCAATAAGATAAGTGTCGATAGACGCAACTTCGTCGGACTTAGGAAATTGATAAATAACACAGGCCTGCAAATTTTGGCTTAGTTCTGTAACAAAAAAAGGGGAAGGTGATTTTGATAGGATTTTTGACGTAAAAAACGAATCTGACCTTCAAAATGGCCCATCACGTCAGGATTTCTTGTAATATTGGCTTAAATGGTCCAAAAATGGCCATTTTTCGGAATTTTTTTGGGTAACCAAAATTTTTTTTCTTATTTTGCCCAATTACATCGTATAGTACTATATGTAGGCTTTAAACCCCATTTTTGAAAATCGCTTTACGATTTTTTGTAACAAAGTTATGTAGATTCGAAATTTTTTCATTTAGACAAATGTAGGTATATTGTTATTTATATTGAAATTGTTATTTTAAAAAGCAAAATGGCCGCGACCCGTCCAGAACCTTATCTAATCTTTTCAGGGGATCCTTAGAAGCCACCATAAAAAAATTTGAGTCGATCAGCAATTTCCAGATAAGAGTAATACGCATTTTTTAAGAAATAGTGCACTAATAATTTTTTTAAAAGACAAAATGGCCGCGGCCCCGCCCAGAACCTTATCTAAGCTTTTTGGGGGATCCTTAGAAGTCACCATAAAAAAACCTTTCGACATTGTGATCGAAGGAGGAAAACATAAAAATGGTTTTTTATCAATGAAAACATAACCTTAGACTTAATAACTGCCTTAAAATTTTAAATATAATTTTTGAATACGTGACATATACTTTTGATCTACATTTCTGGGGCAGAAATCGGACGGTAAAGAAGGAATCTCTGAAAACCCCAATGTATTTTGTCAGCTGATTTCAGGAATTCTGTAAATGGTACATGGGGTGTGGAAGTAAGACATCAGCGCCCCCAATTTGGCAACATAAGGATGGCTTGACTGATTCATTTCCCATGATAACTCTAATCTAAATTCACAATTAATATTTAAAATCATGTTTACATTCGTAAAGTAATATGTTTTATGTTTTAAAGGTATTTTATCGTATAACTTTCATTTATTTGTATGCAAGTCATCTTAAGGGATCTCGAGCATGACCTTTTTGCGCCGATCTTTAAGAAATACATACAACGCTTCAAATCATGTTTTTTTACGGAAATATTTTCTAACATATTGGTCACCGATTGAGTAATTATGGATAAATTCTGCTGCTAGGGAGTATGTAAAAATAAATACATAAGTTTCGAATTCAACGATAGGTTAGAGAACCTAAATCTGTCATATCTCTAACCTTCCATTCAATTCACAATTTCCAGATTTATTTTTAAATGCTTCCTAGCGGCAGAATTTATCCACAATCACATACTCGGTGGCCAATAAGCTAGAAAATATTTTCGTAAAAGAGCATTTTTTGAAAAATTGTTTGTAATTCTGTAAGGCGCAAAATTTTCTTACTTTTCGTCCGCCTCCGGTCATGCTCGAGGGCCCTTAATAGTCTTGTCAAATTTTGTCGTTTGGGGCCGGTGCAAAAAAAGATACTTCCGAACCCTCTTACATTAAATTGCACGCTGAGTTAACAAAATATATAATAGTGCAATAAGATTTACATTTTGACTATTTTCTGATCTTATGACTGGCGATGCAATTTCTTCATGCACTATTGCTTTATCATTTGGCTAGAAAGAACATATTATTTTTTAATATTTTGTTCAAAACGGTAGTAGCTGATTTAATTAATGATCACGTTACTAAGATCCAATGAACAATGGATTCCAATATTTGCAGGGATAAATGTAACAGTCAATATATTGGGAGATTTACTTTATATGCGTTACGAGGAATGTAACATACATTATCGACGTCGAAAAACGTAGCATACTCGTCTCTTTGTTTCTTCTTTAAGGCCACTATCTTTTTTTATAACACATCAGATGGTATCCAAAACCAGTAATCGATTCTTGAATTAGGTTGATATTTCTGTATTTTAAATTTTTGCTACATCGATATTCAATTACAGTTTCTGACAAAACATTGCATTGAATAAATACCAGAATACTTTCAGAATATCTTAACATATGTCATAAAAAAAGACGATCGTTACTGATATAGAGATGCATTTTTTTCAATGTTCATCCATTTTTCGTTCCTTATTCAAAAGTGGTCCTACTGCAAAACTATTTCGTTCAAATTGTAGAAAATGTTGGGCTCTGCAACTTTAAAACTAGCTATTATTACCGTAAAATGTTCGTAGGCGATATAATTGACAGAAAACATGTCATAATCCGTACTTCTTTATAATTGTTTATCTGATAAACTTTAAATATTAATTTTAGAGGAAAAATGTCAAAGAGAAGTTGTAAACTATTAAATTCGAAACAAAATTAGTCGGAAGTATTTTTTCGTGCGACCCAGCAGAAGCGAGATATTTATCAAATGACAAACTCGGCGCTACCTCTCATGTGCGCCTAAAAGACGGAGGCAACCTGCATAACCGCACGCCTAAGCAAAGGCAACCCTGGTTTTTCATGAAAAGGAGTCTTCCAGCTTTCATTTGACTTCTGGTTCATTGCAATAGGAGACCAACAAAAATTGCACGCTAATTACTCTAATTAAAAGATGGTTGCCTCGTATATGCGCCCGGGTGGGGGAGGCAACCTGATGTTTTTTCGTAGTATTAGCGGACCTCTTTCATATATGGTACCTGGTTCATTGCAATAGGACTCCGACCAGTTAACCTCCAATGTGTTGTACCGGAAGTTGCTGTTTATTTACTTTGTCGCACAGATATCGAATCAACATAGGAGTGTTTCGTGCACAGTTTTTAACAAGCTTTCGTGTTATATGCGGCAGCCCGCAATAGGACGCCGATCATGTTTTTGCAGCCGGCTCCCGGACTAGGAGGAATATGACCTTTTTCTTTCTGACATAATGTTTGATACTATGAATATAATTATATTATTTCATCATTTACATCAAGTTACATGTAATAAAAACAATAAAAAGTTATACGTAATAAATTCTCGATCGATCTTTAACAACAAGCCCACATACATTATTAATTTTAAGGTTTTGGGTTAGGAATTGACAAATACGTAATTTTTAAATTTGTACAATACGAAATACATATATACCTGATATGTTACAGATATGTGTCGGAAATGTAACGGATACATAACGGTTATATGACGGTTATGTACTTAACACATATCTTTTACGTAACTTATACGTTGCAAAATGGTTTCAATGTCCGCGTTCACAACAGGATATATCGTTTCATAACTGGTATATAACTAATAGATAACAACTGAAACCGAAATTTTGTTACATATTTGGAACGTAACTTAGTTTTGAATTGTGCTGTATGGGTAGGACATTGACATTGTCAAACGCAGATATAGTACCATATTTTCGCAAATGAAAATTACAACATATTTGTAAAGTTCGTTGCCATTTTTTGCAGTGTACTTGTATTACAAAAAATATCCGTTTTCAGATTTTCATATTGGTAATCAATCGGTTTTACATTTAAATACATACATGAATCTAATAGTTTTGTATTAATGATGTAAAATGGTGGTTGGTTTTAATTACACTTTTCTCTTATTTTTTTTTAAAATTATTAGTCATGCAGTTATATAATAATAATTAGTCACATTCCTAATGTACCATTTGCAAATACAAAGCTGGATCCTTAGATGTATGCATATCTTGTATATTTACGTTAATATAAGTGCTGAGACTGAAAAGAAAGAAATTGTATTTGTTGGTACACGGAACGAAGGATCTAGGTTATGTAGTGTGATTGTATTCCATTGCATTGCACGATGTGTTTGCCCACTAATCGATCATAATTTCTAGCCTTTTAATAGTGATGGGCTTTATGAAATGTATGCGTGCCGCATATGACATAACAGTTAGATAGCATGGTGTGAGTGTGATTACCTGTACAAAATTTCGAATAACATATTCGACAAAGTACAAAATATATTTTGTTTGTATATTCTTACATTTTAGTTAATAGTTTCATTTTTCTAGCTCAATTAGATTTGTGTTTCTTGAATGTATTTATCAATATTTATTTATTTATTTATTTATTATTATAATATACGGGTTGACGACCCATGTATAAAATGTGTATATATTGGCGCAGGTCGTACGAAAAAAAAAACAGATTTGACAACATAGTAAAAGAATAATAATTAAATAATAATAGCTGACATTCTTAATTGAAAAATAGAAACAAGTAATTAGATTGCATGTATAAAACGGATAATATAAAAGACTTGGATAAAACTCAAACTTCAGGATGTGATGATACCTATGTGCAAAAATATTTAAGTTGGCATTTTCCCTATCGATACAAGGGAGCGAATTGATAATGTGAGATGAGAAGAAAGTAAAAACACCTTAATGCAAATAACGAAGAAACGCGTTGTTTATTCAAAGAGTACAACGGAAGTTAGTAATTAAGCAAGGTAATAAAAATAATCAAGTTAAATACATTTACAATAGAGCGTGCGAGTAGTATCCGTATAAAGACTGCGAAATTAAAAATGCGGTTTAATGATGTTTTACATATTTAACACCCCCACATAAACCTTATTTCGACTTACGATTAAAATATATATCGAATCCCCTTATTCGTAACACACTTTTTTTAGCTTCGGTACAGGTAGCTTTTGTTAGTGCATCTGCACACATTTCTTCTTTGTTTTGATTACACTCGCACACAAAATGGTGACGCACATCAATGTGCTTTGTTCGTGGCTGGTATGCTGAAGTTTAATTGCTAAAATTGTATGTAGGATTTTTTTTCCCGCTAGACGTCGTTTTTTTTCTAACTTTACTGGTCTAACCAGACTACGAAGGTTTTAGGCTGCCCTGAAACTTTACGGTGCTTCCATTTTATCTACCTTGCTGTATGCAGCTCCCTGTTGGGTCCTGGGGCATCTACATTCTCTTGAATCGGTGCAAGTCGAGTTTTTTAAAAAATGGCTTAAGCTGTCTAAGTCGACGCCGCCGTACCTTTTGCATCGAACTTTTCTCGAAGATCGCAAGTTATTTTGACCCGAGAACTGAGAGTTAAGCTTCTCAAGACCCCACGAACACGACGAAAAAAATTCTATGTAAGATTTTTTTCCCGCTAGAATCGTATTTTTACTGGACTAGGTATAATTTTTGCTTGTTTTATTTCCTGTATTCTACGATGCATTCTATTTTTGTCAGGTGCTATTCTTATGTTCGTAATGAATTGTTTTGTTTTTTAGTGGAGATTGATAATTCTACCGCTCCCGTGATTTTGAGGTTCGTGTTATTTGCTAATTGTAATTATTTCGTCGTTTTTATTTTTTATTTTGTTTCGCATTTTGTTATTTAGTTTTTGTAAACCTGTTTGTCCTATGTATGTGTTTGTTGACCCTGGGTCTATTAATGCTGTAATGTTTGTTTCGTTAATTTTGATTGTTGTGTACTATAGCCAAGACCGCCGCAGTAGCTTGGCGAGTCCTAGCCATAGCGTGTTCTGCCGCCTTCATCCCACTCGCCGAAGAAAAGACGATTGATCCTATGTGAGGATACGTGGCCGCAACTTCCACCTGCTGATTACCGTAGCAAACATTTCTGGAAAAGGCGTCGAGAGGGCCGCCTCTTCTAAACACTATAATTTTAGTCTTAGATAAGTTGAATACAAGGCCGTTAAGATTACAAAATGACTCTAGCGAATATAGCCAGATCGTCAGCGAAGAGGAGCATCATGAGGTCATACGTTGATGTGTAGTCGATTCCTCTTAAGGCCTTGTTCAGGAAAGTAAGACACGATGTCGGAGATATACAGGATAAAGAGCAGAGGACTCAAACTTTTTCCACGCAGGACCTCCTCAGTCAGTAGAGCCACCCGCACATACAATAGACGATTCGGCTGAATCATAAAAGGCCTTAAGCGCCTTAACAATTTTGGCACTAATCCTTATATTATACAACTTGTGCCAGAGTTTTGTGTGGGGGATCGAATCGAACGTTCTGCGGAAGTCAACAAAAAGGACATAACACTTTGAGGCTTTTTTCCTATCTGGACTGCTGCATTTAATGTAAAAATGTTGTCTTTTGCAGAGCGCCCTCTCGTAAATCCTGCTGGTTCTTCAGGGAGTATATTGCACTGGGAGAGCAAGTTCTCCAGTCGCGCCACAAGCACCTGCATAAATAATTTCGTGAACGCATTAGTTATGGCTATATCACGGTAATTCTCGGGATCAGAACGGCATGCCTTTTTGAAGAGCATGAAGAGATCAGCCACCATGCACCCCTCGGGTGGCAGCTCGTTGACTAGAATTATATTAAAAAGGTCCAAAGCATAGGAAAACCACTCTCCCGTGAGTAATTTCCACGATTCTTCCGGGATACCATCCGGATCTACAGTTTTACCCGACTGTAATCTCTTCATGCTCTCCCGCAGCTCCTGAGGCAAAATAGGGCTCCAAGATCTTTATCAAGAGCCCCATAGAATGGTAAAGACGTCGATGGCCTCGAAGGGTAGAGGAGCCTCAAGTGACCGTCCCAAAGCTCCAGGGACACCGGCGAAGTACCAGGCAGAGCCCGCCTGTCCCTCCGAACTTCCGACCAGAAACCCTTGGCATTCCTTACTCCAGCGAATGCTATATGCGAAGCATGGAGTTTTTTACCCATGATGTTGAAGTTGGAAACGTTGGAGTCCAACGAAAATGGTTTTTTTTTTACGAATCAAATTGTTTTTCAATTCTTGTCATATATAACCTTAATTAATGCTAAAAAAAGTTTCCTTAACCCCCAAGGGACGGGTGCGGGGAGGGATAAAGGAAGTAAAACACACATGACGCTCCATAAAAATTCCAACTTTAGTTAGCCCACTCGTTTTATTTTTCGAATAGTTAATAGTGATGGCAATGAGTAATATTGTTGATTTTTTAGAAGAATATATATATATATATATATTCTAAAAACAAAATAAACATATACAAAATAAACATATACTTATAAGAAATCTATGTAGTAACTTATAGTCGAGTAATGCAAGACGTTTTTCCCCCTCCAGCGGTGCCTTCCTGTCATCCGATTTTTTTCAATTCGACAATATTACTCATTGCCATCACTATTAACTATTCGAAAAATAAAACGAGTGGGCTAACTAAAATTGGAATTTTTATGGAGCGTCATGTGTGTTTTACTTCTTTTATCCCTCCCAGCACCCGTCCCTTGGGGGTTAGGAAACTTTTTTTAGCATTAATTGGGGTTATATATGACAAGGATTGGAAAACAATTTGATTCGTAAAAAAAAAACATATATATATATATATACAGGGTGTACGAAAAGTCCCGGGACGGTTGAATAACTTTCGAAAGAATAAAAATTTCAAAAATCGCCGAAACACGTGATTCGATTTTTCAAACAAGCTATCTTTTGAGGGGGGGTTTCGGCCCCCCAACCTCAAGGGGGGCGGGGGGCACGAGGGGGGCCAAAAATCTTAAATGGCAACATGGTTTGAGTGGGGGCTCATTTGAAAGGTATTTTCGAGATGAAATCAGATCACTGGTCATAGAGGGCGCTGCGATCATTTTTCGCAGATATTTTTGACTTTTTCAGATCTTAGACGTACTAACGTTTGAAAAAATGAAAATTTCGAAGTCGCCGAATCGTGTAATTCAATATTCTTAAAAAACTTAAAAAACTTAAAAAACTTAAAATCGTGTAAAACAATATTCTTAAACGGGTGTCAACCCGTTTCTGAACGTTACATTGAAAAGCTCTTTTACTTGTATCTCTCCGAAAAATGATCGCAGCGCCCTCTATGACCAGTGATCTGAATTCGTCTCGAAAATACCTTTCAAATGAGCCCCCACTCAAACCATGTTGCCATTTAAGGTTTTTGGCCCCTCTCGTGCCCCCCGCCCCCCTTGAGGTTGGGGGGCCGAAACCCCCTCTCAAAAGATTGCTTGTTTGAAAAATCGAATCACGTATTTCGGCGATTTTTGAAATTTTTATTCTTTCGAAAGTTATTCAACCGTCCCGGGACTTTTCGTACACCCTGTATATATATATATATTTATTCACGCCGGTCGTAGCGTCATTCTTACTTTACAAGTCTACTTTACAAAAGTATAAACTGAAGGAATTATGGAAGGTTTACAGTTTACACGAACCTGGCTTGACGACCATAACCCAGACACTGCAATTGTATTCTTAAAGGTTCTTCTTCTAAGTTGACGTTTCGCATTGCAGACAACCTCAAAATATAATAATTTCGACATTTTCTCTGTCCACCTTGTCAACAACAGCACACCACCACACCGAATTGTATACATTATCAATATTTATAACAAATGTATTAATTAACCTCAAATTGCATTTCTGTTGTTTTTAGAGTTAAGTATTTTCTTTGTAATCCTAAATATTTGTAAGAATGATTAATTTATCCTTTTAGTCCATTATTATTATTTCTATAAATTTTTAAATGTCAAAATCATTTCAATGAAAAATAAATATAATATTGCAAGGGTTGGGAGAAATCAAGGATAACATTTAGAAATTCCCTCGGATTCGGACGTTTTAGTAAGTTTTAATTTAAGTGCCCCCAAGCGGGTCAAGATGCCCCGTATATCATCGCCTGTGACGTCAGAAGAGAGGCCAAAAAACTTTGCACCGTGAATTCTGTGTGATTTTTGCGATTTTCTCCAGTAATCGGCTGTATTAAACCTGTATATTCCTGTAATAAAACTCCTAAAACATCGATAGAAATCGCTAAAATCACGTTTTCTCCCCTATTTTCTTCGCCTCTGACGTCACAGACGGTGATGGGCGAGGCATCTTGGCACGCCCAATGGCTCCAGGGTTTGAAACGCGCTGAAGATACTGAATACAAAAAGACCTGTCGAGTGCGGCTACTACAGATGGTTCAGTTCCGGAATCTACTGAAATTCGGAGAGTAGGAAAGGGTCCGTCAATAGCAATACCCAAGACGGTACGCAAATGGAAACTCACTACCGGCGAACCGAGAGAGTGAGAGAGAGAGAGAGAGAGAGAGAGAGAGCTGGAAAAGAAGCGGTCAAGGCTCACTGCCCCAATAGAGAAAGCATGGCCGCCAGTAACAGTTAAACGGCGCAACTTCAGTGTTGAGGCCTTCTTTCTGAATTTGGGAAGCCTGCGCTCCTAAATTCTTACGGCAGCAATTTCATGCGTTAAGAATCCAGCGCCCTCTGGATACTTGTCGGTAGTATTCCCGCTCTTTAGGGTTGAATCGCATGTTCAGTGCATCAGAAAGCGATTTTTTTTTTTAATTTCCGTTACGAGTAAAAAACCCTGTTTGCATTTTGCAAAACCAAAAATTTGATGTGGAAGATGACAACAAAGCATAATTCATTGAATGTAAGTAATAATCAATTCCATCATGCAGCACGTTAACGCTTTCCTGTCATTTTCATTCCTATTCGAATCTATGTTAATTTTTAGGAGATCATATGTAGTAGTTACAAAGACCGGACAATCGCCCGAATATCGAAAAATAGATTGCATCCTTTTTAATTTACATTTTTGATCGAAGATCACTACCTTATCAACTGGGTAATACGGAATGCCCTTAATGTATTGTGTATCACACAAATGTATTGCACCATTTATTTCTAACTTAAAAAGTGAAAAAATATAGACTAGAACTTTTCTGAATACTGTTTCTGTACAGTTTGGCCTTATAACCACGAAATATAACAAAAGGTAAAATTATTAGCTATTAAAATACTATTTAAATCGAATATCCAGACCTTCACTTTCTTTAAATGATGTTAGATGTCTGCGTTTTTCACACCCACTCGCGATGAAGTTATGGTCTTTTTCTCGGTGCAGTAAGTTTCCCGCGTTTTAGTTTTGCCATTCTTCCGGAGTTTTCGGAATGTCACACTCCCAAACTCGGCCGAAATGACGAGCCAAAGGGAAGGGGCGGCTCCATAACTCCGATAGGGGGCGTTAATATTCCCAACAAATTTTCCGTGCGCATGGGCGCATATAGCAGGTCCTATGTTTCGTTGGTATAATATAAAATATAAATATAAATATATGCATAAACAATGAGACATATTGGTCTTTCGGAAACTTTCATTTCATTCCCCATTTTTTGGTAAGGAAAAACAAAGAAAAAAGTAAACATAAGAATAATAATGACAAGAGACTAATATCTCCGCAAGAAATGGCAATTCCTACATTTTGGTATCGGTTCATTGACGGAGTGACCGATTTGGCCAGGGCACTTGACTTTTAGTCTTGTGCCCTTCCCCATCCCTCACCTACTTCTCTCCGCATTCAAATTTTGTTCCCCTTTTATCCAACTACCAATATCATTGGAGCTTTCTCCAACAGATAAGCGGCTCTTTGGTGTCGAAGAGGGCTTCAACTCCAGCCGAAAACCCGGCATAGATACCCTTTTCCGGGTGCACTCTCGGACTCCAACCGGTCACCCTGTCTATATCCTTAATGCTTACAGGCATCCAAGGAGTTCTGGACCCACCAGACCTCGCAGCATGAGAAGTGTTCCCCAACACGGATGGAAACCGGTAATTAACCTCCCGAGGATCACTGCCGATGTTCGCCCTCGTGTAAGAGGGAGGGCAGGAGGAGTAGACGAGGGTGGACCTACAATTTTTAAGGTGGAATACGAATTACCCGGTACGTAATCGATTTCCGACATGGTCGTTACACCGAATATTCAACGGCAGCATCGAGTTGCATTCGGGAGCCAGATGTGGTTGAGCCCCCGCAGACCACCGCCTGGATACCCTGCAACCCGTTATGCCTCTGTGATAACATTCGGAGAACGACAACATCCGGGACTCGAACTCACGTCTCTCGTAATTCCTACATGAAAAACAGGATATTTATTAGGATTCCTTAGTTTACAAAATAACTTTGTTTTTGTTTTTAACTAGCAACTGGCAAGAAAATATTTTTCCGGAAGAAAAGTAAGATGTGTTGCACGGCGCGATGACAAGCTGAATAGTCGTGCAATTAGTTCTAAATAGTTTGCGTCGCGCGACTAAATATTTATCGGCTGTCGATTTGAAAATTACTGGGTAAGCGGGCGGGCAACAACGGAGAAGTTAGCAATGCAGTGGCGCTGTGGCTTTTTAGAAAAAAATCTCCAATCCAGTCAGTTCAGAACGAAACACAATATTTTGTATAAATTCTTCTAAAAATATAGCGAATATCAAGTGACTGCGGCTTTTTTTTTATATATAAGGCACTTGATCCACAAACAGGTCACATTATGCGTTTTACGAAGAGCATCTTTCTTAGTTGTAAAATTGTTTGTCGCAATTTCTTTATTTCTTTTATTAAAAATAATTTTTCTTTTTAAACGCCGAGACACGTGAAGCGATTTTTTTCAAAAAGCCTAGCTTTTGAGAGGGGTTAGGACAGAGTTGCTAGAAAGCGTCGGAAACCCATCCCCACCAAACCTCCGGCGCTCGCGTCCTGGCTCCGCCCCGCTCGCTTCAACTGGCCGAACGGTTTCCCGTGAAGCTACCGTATTTCAAACGGCCCGCCGTCGTCGTTCAAAGAAACGTAATCGATTTACGTATTAAATGAATATAAAAAATTCGTATTTTCAGGGGAATTAATGTAAATCATATTCCTTGATATTATTGAAGAGAATACATTTGACAATAATAAGAAATCATTTTTTTTGCATACAAAATAATACCGAAATTCGCCAATTTTTGTTAAATTTTCATAAGACATATTTTTACAATTTGTAAGTATGCACGATTTTTATAATATTTATAATTTTAAAAATATTAATAATAACAGTATATTACGCAAGTTGACTTTACCTCACGGGTAGCGAGAGTAGCCCACGAGTCACCGGCAAAGCCGGTGACGAGTTGAGCTAAGAGCGCGCAAGTGCTGTGAAGTTTCGCACGAATTGCTTACGGTTTTTTATGCAATTCGACATTGGGCAACGTGTTAATTTGCGCCTGAAAATTTCAATGCGCAAAGAAAATTTTGCTGCAAATGTGCGAAAGGTGTGCGCAAAGTATATTACCGCACCTAGTGCGGTAAAATTTACTTTGCGCATCGAATTCTAGTGGGCAAAGTCACACTTTGCATACAGAATTGCATAAATTCTAATAATACTGTGGAAAATATTATATAAACGATAACTTTTATATTACTGTTTTTTGAATATATTAACTATTAAAATTACTGTTTTCAAATATTTTGAAACTAGAGCGTACTCGGTGTGAGAGATTTTCTCGACTATGGCTTATTTACGAAAATGCATTTTTCTCATTAGATCGTAGTCCAAATGTGGTAAAATCGACCTGTGAAAGGTCGAAAATTGGTAATATTAAGGTAATTTTTCTCCCTTTTCGACCTTATTTTGATCAGATCTGTGCGTCTTTTGTTTGTAACCTTTTTCTTTGATATATACGTCGCAAGCCTGGGAAATTACTTATGCGATTATATATCCATGCCATGATAGCACTTCAATACTCTAACTCTTCAATCAAAACACAACATAGTAAATAAAATAAATGTACAGTTTTGTAAAGTAAAATATTGCATAATGTAGCGTTAAATTTACGTGCGACGACTATAATGGTACGTCCGTTCCACGTTCGAACAAATTGAACGGCTAGCGGATGCGTAGCCATGGTGGAGGAAAGGAAATGAACAGCGGATGCTCGCGCGTCGCGGCTGCGCCCGCCTTATTCGGGAAGATTTATTATTCAGGTAATTTTTACTTTAAAGTTGTGGACTTTGAAGTCGAAAGGGCGACCAATAGAGCAATTTCGGTTATTGTGTTTACTAACGATTTGTGAAAGGTTACTTAATCCATAGTGTATGTAAGCAAATAGTAATGTGCAAACCAAGGAGGAACAGGATCATCCCCATTTTTCAATTTAGAATTACCATCCGGTCTAATAAATACTATCAAGTTATGCATTTAAAGCAAATTACGTTGATGTAATAAGGTAAACTTTAAACCAAATATGTTTTTAAATCACTATTCATCTCTACTTAGTGCAGGATTATTACTATTTTTATCGGTGTTTGTTCAGACAATAAAAGGGAGGCATATCAAGATATATGTATAGCATAGGAGAAGAAATGTATACCTGGCGAGGTTGTTGTAATATTCTGGAATTAGGTGTTTAGGATAGTGGTCAGAAGATCATGACATAAGAGAGACGGCAAGGTTACATTAACCAACGTGCAACAACAATTCTCGCGAGTACCAAGCATAGAATTACCGACCTTATCTGATGATTACGCAGATGAGTTCAAATTTCGAGAACAGTCATCGCCGAAATTTTAATGTTGGCTGGCAATTATTAACGAATCGGTAAGAAAATCGAACTCGATTATTGCATACAGTTTTCTCGTGTTTATTTTCCATAAAGCATGACGACTTCATCGTGTCCTGCATGAAATACAATCAATCTCGAATTCACTCAAGAACTTAGGTTGGCCTGTCGAAGATGATACCATAGTATTTACAATTTGTCAAAGGTTAGATCGTGGAATACCCGAAGCCTGAAGTTTCTCGCGAAAAACTGATCAGTATGCCCCACTCGAGCAACCCACAACATTTTTTAAGGCAAAAATACGCTGATACGAATCGAACGCAGGGTTTGAAAAGCAGACACGATTGTCGAGTTCAAATTCAAAATCCAGCCAACCGTCTCGTGTGTTCAAACTCATCACATTATGACTAGCGTGATACTGAATTGCGCTATATGCAACGATGCAGATTATACTTCTAACTGCCAAGGATTTTTAAATTCGTGTGTCGTACAACGATGAGAGATTGTCAAAAAGGCATAATAACTTTGCATGAATTATATATATATATTCTGAAAATCTCCCATCCCAATCCCAAGAAAAGCTTCCATTTCGACGCAAAATTTCCCGCTCTTTCCGTATCCGGTGTCAAAAATAGGACTTCACGCGTAAGAAAATAAACTTTACCTTGAAAAAGCCTTCAAGGACATATTCGAGGTCAAATACAATGGCACTATTGTATAGTAGCCAAGGAAAAATCCTTAAACTTTTGTCTGAAACCTTTTTTTCGAAATTGTAGTCCCGCTGAGATATTTCGTCGTTCTGGAAGATTTAAGCTTCACCTTGAAATGACCGTGGCCAAAATATCAGTCATATCATATTCGAAAGTAAAATTTTCCACTCTTTCCGAATCCGGTTTCAAAAATAGGACTTTCCAATTAAAAAAATCAACGTCACCTTCAAATAACGTTGGACATTGACCTCAAGGTCAGAACCAAGAATGTACAATGATTGCCGCCTTTGTCCCGAATAACTTTAGTTTGAAACATTTTTTTCTAAAACATTGACTTTTCAAAATATTTCGGAAGAGGGATTAAATTGGGACACTCTGTATATACCTCAGGATTATCCAAAAGTCCCGGAACAGCAAAATATCTCAGCGAATGTGTATTTTCGGGGAAAATGTTTTGCAATATGTATTATTACTTTGTTAGGGACCAGTTGGTCCTTTTAGAAATAAATAAATAAATTAATAAGTAAACAATTTTAAAAACGTCAGTTTAAGGATTTTTCCCTGGGTATTTAAGAGTACCAATTGAATTTGCCCTTGAAAGTAATTTCCTTAATTACGAACATATTAATTCGCAAATGCTCTATATTTAGCATACATACTGATCGCAACGCTATCGTTTTTTTTTTGAAACAGGTAATTAAATTTTATTCGTGACGTCAAATTCCGAGAATCCGAAGAATATAATTATTTAGATATGAAAACTTACCCGTCAACCGGGAAGAACGAGTTAATAATTTTTTTAGGAATGTTACCCGAGAAATCGTGTTCCGAAATATTTTTCTTACAAGATTCGTGCACCCTAACAATTTTATGGGAACACATAGTTTTTTTTCACATAAACTAGATAATGTGTACTTTTTTTAGGAAAATTGGATCTGTTACGGTATCAAGATAACTTGTTATTCATAATAAATATTCGTAATAATTTGATAATATAAAAGTCCAGTAACCGTTACGTGGTAAACGAATTCTAAACCGACATTTCGCATTTTTGTTTCGGCAAATTAATTTTCGTAATATTTGTCGCGCATATTTGTCGTGCATATTTTTAACTGAAACAGAACGGACACCCACATGTAAGGATGTATTTTTTGTTGCAACATATTTATTTTTAAAATTTTGTTAATTCTCTCTTTGGCATCTTTCAATTCTTGAAAGTGTATAGCCCCTCCATAGTAGTCTTGTCCAATCGAATTAAGGTAACCTCGTGGACAGGATATAAATTAGGGCAATTGCGGAGGTCTTTCATTCTAGTTCGACCTTCGTACTCCGGACATTCGAGAGAAAACACACATCTGACTGAAACAAGATTTTTATGAACTTCAACGCCAACACTGTAGACCAGTAGGTATAAACAGTAGAGGGCAGCATCCAAGTTCCAGTCTCCCGGACCCCGAACCAACTTTTTCGTGTAGGAATTACACAGTCCTTTTCAGGACTCTCGAACTTACTAATTTTATTTTCAGTTTTTTAATTCGGTCCAGAGTCCATCGGAGGTCCAGGGAACTAACTCGTTCCGTAGATGTTAGATTGCTGCTGCTCCCTAAGCACATCCAGGTATGTGAAAGGAATGGAGTAATTCCATGAAATCGGTATTGCCGCCTGTAAGGCAGGAAACTGTAACTGCTTCTGTGCATTGCACTCTTGCTCTGTTTTTCGAGTGACTACTAGACAACGAGGAAAAGAAAGAGTTACATTTTAGGAAGCCAAAGTTTGTATCTCATTATGCAGTAATTGCCACCTGCAAAGTAGGCTTTCAAGAATTCTTCTGATTCGTCACGTTCTTGATCCACCTGTTAGGCAGGATTGTAGCTACAGCCTCATTTGAAAGCAACTGCTGGTGTGACTATCTAAATTCACATTTTTTTTTCATAAAAAATCGACATTACCGCAAGTAGAATCGTGTTGCCGAGATAATTGCGAAGCCTGTCGTTGGATGTCGAAATCGGGATTGATAGAGACAGCTGATGATGTTGAAGTTCGAAACGTTCGACTCCAAAAAATGTTTCTAACCCCCATGGGCGTGTGGGGGGAGGGGGGGGGGTAAAAGGTGAAAAATACACATAACACTTCATAAAAGTTGCAATTACAGTTAGGCCACTCGTTTTTCATCGAATAGTTAATAATTATGGCAATGAATAATTTGACCGATATTCAAAGAATTTGAATGACAGGAAGGCACCGGTGGAGGGGAAAAATAGTGAAAAACGTTGATTAGATTATTCATTACCATCATTAAAAACTATTCGATGTACAAAATGAGTGGCCCAACTGGAATTGCAACTTTTATGAATTGCTGTGTGATTTTCACTGTTTTTCGACATTTTCCCCCTCTAACTGTGCCTTTCTGTCCCCCGATTTTTAAAAAATTGGTCGAATTGTTCATTGCCATGATTATTAACCATTCGATGAAATAACGAGTGGCCTAACTGGAATTGCAACTTTTATGAATCGTTGTATTTGATTTTCACTGTTTTTTGAAATTTTTCCCCCTCTAACGGTGCCTTCCTGTCATCCGATTTTTAAAAAATTGGTCAAATTTTTCGTTGCCACCACTATTAAGTATTTGATGAAAAAAACGAGTGGCCTACCTGGAATTGCAACTTTTATGAAACGTTGTGTGTGATTTGCCAACTCATTGTCAGCGTCTACAACGTGGTACTTTGGTCGCCGTACATACACCACGGAAGACCCCGTCGAGAGACGAAGTGCTCAAAGGCAACCAGGAAAGTACGAGAAAAATAGTTGAACACCAACTCAATGTGCACTACTTTCACTGCGTAACACAGCATCAGTGCGATCCAGGTAGGATAAGATTTGTGCCCGCGACCGCTGCTAACCCGAACCAAATATGGACCTGCATAGTTCACGCCATAATGGTAGAAAGGTCGATCGGGGTGAGTTGACAGAGATACTGGCAGTTTTACCCATAATACATAAACTGAGTTCGGATTTAAGTCGAGTGCACGTGACACCGCTGAAATATCTCGCAAGTATCTCGAGTCGTTTAACTAGGTCGTCAATTCTCAAAGTCCTTAAGAAGATAGAATATTCAAAAGCACTGCTCTTCTCGAGTTCGGGCTCGTCGACCCAACTGCTTCCTGGCGGAGGGAGATTCCTGACCACCTTCTACACAAACCCTCTGCGGAGTGCATGTGACACAGTGAAATATGACGGATCAGCTTTTTTGCTTGCAGAACCCAGACTGTTTCGCGAAGTGTGCGAAAGGTTACTTACTCACGCCGCCAAGCAAGTAGGTGAAACCCGTGAGAAATGGCAAATCAGTCGAGAAAAGTATAGCTTGTAGCCATCGGTAAATTACTATCTCAGCACTTTGAATTTCTATTGAGGTTAGGCAACCTTGTACGATTTTTGCATTCATGCATGTTCTCCAACGATGGACGTATTATGGAAATTATGTAAATCACATCCAGGAACATGTTGTGGAGGCAAGTCCATCAATTGTTTCAGACGTTTGAGTTGTCAGAATTGCCACTCGAGTGCGCTCTGCCAACTCCACATCATCCTCGACTTGCAGAATGGTACGAGGCCACGTTTCTGGTCGTTCGCTTATCCATTCAGGACCCTTCAAGCACAGCCGCGCGAGAAAGATCTGCTGGGGACGTGACGCTACTGGACGTCGGGAAGCGATCGGTAAATATCAGAAATTCGATTGGCAATAAACGTTTTCCATCTTTAGGCGTGCCCGCTGAACCATTGTAAACGGTATTGTTTGTTTTGTATTAGAGCGGGATAATATACTTGAGTTTACGTTCATCTGACTGAAATTAGCGGCCGTTCGATTCAAGTGGGAAACCCGTACGGCTGCCTCAAGGCCTATTAGTTCGCCTTTCGATAAAATACAGCCGCATGAACCAATTGCACGTTAATAATATTTATTATAATTGAAGTACATATATTAAAGAATATCTCGTGTTATTTTCAATAACTAAATCGTGTTCTTTATATATAGAGTAAAGTGGGGTGTTCTGTGCCATGGGGTGTCCTGTGCCACTTAGTTTACCGCCATGTTTAATTAGTATGACGTCCCACACGTCATGTCAGGTTAGTTTGTAGACCTATTCTTGCTTTTCATGAGAATCCGACGCTTGTAGACGCATTCCAGAAGTTGTACGATTTTTGTTTGTTTGGTTGTGCTCCTAAAAGTTTTACATATGGTTTTTCTTCGCGTCATTTTGCAGGCAAGTGAAGCAACAGGTAAATCTACAAGTATCTATAGACTATTTCTTTTAAAATCGTTATAGTGATTTTGAGTAAATGTGACGAGGTTATGGTGGCTATTTCTAAATGAATCATAAGGGGTATTGTGTTTCATAGAATATGGGGTGTTGTGTGATACTCCATTTTCGACATTTTATCATGTGCCATACATTTTAGAAGCATTCTTTGCCTTTTAAACATGCAGATGTAAAGTAATTGCAGTAATTTTTAAGTGGAACTGCATTACTTTGTTGTAATTTTATATTGTTTTTCATAGGATTGACATAGGCACCATGCTTCGAAGTGCTTACAAAAGTCCGCCGAAGCCAGAGACGAATATTACTGCGTTACTTGCTACGATAAAAGAGATTGTAATAGAAAATAAATCTATCCGATCAGTGAGCAATTCATATGATATATCTAGAATGAAATTATCTCCGTATATCGAAAAAATAATGGCAAATTTGGATATCGAAACTGAATCAGATAATAAATTAGTCGATTTTCTAACAAAATAAACTAGCAAAACTGGCGGCAAACCCGTAAGTTCTTTTATTTCGCTTCTCTTTTTATATATTTTGCAACTAATAACATTTTCTGTAGATTTTCACCGTACAAGAAGAGCATGAGCTCAAAAGATATATTTGCAAGGCTTGCAATCTTTATTACGGATTGAGGATTGCCGAATTGAAATTTTTTGCTTAACAATACGCGAAAAAGATTAATATTGTAGCGTGTGGATGCGAGAGAATAGCACATAGGGAAACCCATGCATAGCCGGCAGCCAATGAGATGCGAGCTTTAGCTTTCGTCGTGCGGGAACTGACCAATGGCGTAGTGGCAACGAAGTGCTACCGACTTGCTAGTTGCTATACCCATGACCATGAATTGGAGGTTAGGTTAGCAGATGGCTGTCACGTTTGACGTATTTATTATTTATTTTATTTTCTATTATTCTAAAGTTATTTTCGCATTTTAAAGTAATTTTCGGTCACCATCAACTCTCGCTGTCACAAGAATGTTACCACAGAACTTCCATTACTAATTGTAGGTCAGTAAATTTTACATTTTAATAACAAAACACTGTTTTCTGTGTAAAGTTTCTGTGGTTTTTCTGAATAAAGGAGAATCCATCAGATAAGTATTCATTTTCATGATTTTCATCGTGTTTTGAAAGGTATGATTCTTTGGAAAGTATTTTTAATTCTTTTAGATTACTCTCAAGAAGAAGCGAGGCAAGGTTTCGAGTCGCAAGGTCACGACGGAGATATCGGACACTTCTAAATTTAGAGAAAGATTTGCTTGCATGCGAAGGAAATCAAGCTGTTTCTTTTGCCCAAGGTCTAAATTACTAATCCCTTGAATGAGCTTAAAACAATTCTTTTGACGCCCCTCAAGCCGAGTCAGGAAACTGATGCTGAGGACATTCCAACTCATTCATTTCTACAAGTGGAAAACGCTGCTGGGTTCCTAGCACCATTTAACCAACAATTGTGGTGGCAAAAAAAAAATAGTCTATATTAAAAAAAAAATATAGGTTCTTAAAATTTTGTGTAATTGTGTAGTGAAGTGAAGGAGAAATAAATCAATATTTAAATAAATTGTAGGGGTAAATTATTAAAAAATAACAACAAACAAGTGTTTGTGACATAATTAACATTTCATTGTGCAGTCATATTTTTTCTTCGCATTTGTGTTTAATTTTGCACTCCATTTATATTTTCAGTTTGTTTACAAAGTGTGTCATGATGCCTACAATTGAAGAGTACACGGGAAAAGCAAAATAAAAGTAAACAGTAAAGATGGACAAACTTCGCTTTTCCTCATGTACCATTCAATTCTGCATTCTAAAAAGAGTAAATGAATTTTGAAGTCGCATGGTCATTTTTTCAAAATATGTTTAATTTACAACATTGACTTTAATAATATATATAAAAATAAAACATAAATATAAATATAAAATAGAAATAAAACATAAATATAAATATAAAATAGATATAAAACATAAATATAACATTTTAATTAAAACATGTCTAATTTAAAAATTCCTCAAAATGAAGTCCGTCAGCAGCAGTGCAATAGCCTAAGCGGTCATAAAACTCGTCTTGAGATTTTATTAGCATATCTGCAGTAATTTCTTGCATTATTGCAATTATTCGGTCCCGCAATTCAACTGCAGTGTGGACAAAGGGGCCTCTGTACAGCTCATTTTTTATGTGTCCCCAGAGAAAGAAGTCCAGGGGTGCGAGGCCTGTAGACCGTGCAGGCCACTTCATTGGACCAAAATGACCCACCCAGCGTCCTGAGTAATTTGCATTAAGTAGCACTTCGTTGCCATTAGGCCATTGGTCAGTTCCCGCACGACGAAAGCTAAAGCTCGCATCTCTTTGGCAGCCGGCCATACATGGGTTTCCCTATGTGCTACTCTCTCGCATCCACACGGTATATCTTTCGCCATGGGATGATAATGGCAGAGCATCAATTGACTGGTACTATGCATTTACGCATCGACATAAAAAATTTTCCCTGAGAGCACAAGAACACATCGGTGCAAATCGCGCATAGGCTTTTGCAAAAGAAAATATGGATACGTTCTTCTCGCACCTAGACGATGTTTTGGATGAAACCCAGTATGAACCACATCGAATATGGAATACGACTTAACCAAGGCAATAAAAGTTATCGAAGAGAAAGGTGCAAGAAGAGTTGGGACAAAAACATCCGCCGAAAAAGGAACAACAGTCACCTAGGCACTGGCCATAAATGCTACCGAACTATCTATTCCAGCATTGTACATTTTCCCAAGAAAAAAACATGCAGAGTGTTTATAGATAATGCCTCTCCAGGGTCCATAGGCGTTGCTACAGAATCTGGCTAGATGACAGCAATCGAATTCGTAAAATATATAGAACATTTCATTAATCATACCAACGCCTCGAAAGCGTCACCGGTTTTATGGATTTTTGGATAATCAATTACCGCATTTATATAGCAATCGCTCATGGTATCACAATGATTTCTTTCCCACCCCACTGTTCACATCGCATTAGATGTCGACGTTTTTGGCCCATTTAAAAAGTTGTTTTATGCCCAGTGCACAGCTTGTATGAGAAAGCATATCGGTCGTGTTACACCACATTGCGCCCATTGCAGATAAATGCCTCGATTTATGTGTATCTCAACTTGATATCAAAAGGGCGTTCGAAGATACAGGTATTTACCCATGTGAGTTAATCAGCGAACACCTATACTCGGATAGTGATGATGATACTGCCCTTAATGAACAGGCCATTGTAATGCCCAGTGACGTTGTTAATATAGCTGCACATGAAGAAATAACATCACCTTCGGAAATTTCCAGCTCATGTCCTGCATTAATACGCAGTGCATCGAATTGAGGACGTTGCAATGAATTGCATTATATGCTTTCGCTATATGCCTAAAAAATTAAACAAAACTAATGCAATTCATTGCAATGATCGGTCTGTTCATCTGAAGTGTGCAAATATGACAAAGGGATATTTCACTTGTTCGCAAAGCGAAGCGGCTGAAAGTGGTTAAACGTCTTTTGTATACTAAATATGTACTTACGTTTCAATTTCTTTTCACGTTTTAATAAATAATATTCATAGAAGAATGCTATTTTCTACTATTTTCAGTCGTGGCACACAACACCACAGAAATGTTCAAAATCTCAAATTTACACGTTTTTTCAGAATCATAAAATAATTTTAAAATTGTCGAAATTCAGAAAACTACTATTATAGGCTGTTCGGCAATAAGATAAGCTACAAATACGATATTTAACATTACAACAATATACATTTTTAAGAAAGTTATGGTCCAAAAACAAAAGCCGGTACATAACATCCCACCTTACCACAATATACAGGGTGATCCAAAAGTACGGAAACGCCTAAATATAAATATCTCAGCGGGAGTGCATTTTCGGGGAAAATGTTTCAGACAAAAGTTTAAGAATTTTTCCCTGGCTATGTAACGGTACCATTGATTTTGACCTTGAACGTGACCTTAAAGGTTATTCCAAGGTCAAGTTTATTTTTTCAAATAGAAAACCCTATTTCTTTTTTAATGGATTCGGAAAGAGCACAAAATTTTACGTCCGAATATGATATGGTCGATTTTCGGGACTGCGAATTAACTCAGCGGGAGTGCATTTATTTGGGAAAACGTTTCAAACGTAAGTTGAAGGATTTTTCTCTGGCTATTTAATGGTACCATTGAATTTGACCTTGACCATCATGACCTTGAAGGTTATTTCGAGGTCAAGTTAATTTTTTTAAATAGAAACCCCTGTGACCTCGCAGAGAAAAATCGACCATATCATGTTCGGACGAAAAATTGTTGGCTCTTTCCGATTCCCTGAAAAAATATAGCAGTTTCCATTTAAAAAAATAAACTTGACCATCAAGGTCATGTTCAAGGTTAAATTCAATGGTACCGTAATAAATAGCCAAGGAAAAATCCTTAAACTTTTGTCTGTAACATTTTCCCCGAAAATGCACTCCCGTTGAGATATTTAGGCGTTTCCATACTTTTGGGTCACCCTGTGTATACGTCCTCCGCGTTAGTGCGTCAAGGCAAAGTTTCTCCGCAGTTTTGTCTATTTATATAAAATTCTGCTTTATTCTAACCAACTCGATTTTTGTTCTCTTTTTTCTTGCGAAGTGGGGATGCGTTGGGCACCTTAGGGGTTGATGATGTTGGTTAACTCCCCGTGTGTAACTCCCTTACCTTTGATGTTAACGGAAGGTTTATCGACTAAACCCCTAACCTCCCTTGGCTCTCCACAATTCACTTGTGCGGTCTGCAGCAAAAATGTAGCACCGATATCCATCTCCTCCGCTGCAGACTGTACCGGGCCATTTCGCCTCCCTCTACCATCGGGTTAGTGGTTACAGGATCTCGTGTGATCTCAGTAGACGAAGAGATCCCAGCAGCACTGCTTTCTGCATTCGGCCTGCGGTGGAATTTGTTTTTCATCCTCTTTGCTGACTATGTTTGCCACTACTGGTGCAGAGAACTCGATGACAAAGATGGGTTTGTCATCGAAATCAACAAGGACGATGTCAGGCTTATTGCCTGATATTTGCCTGCTCGTCGGAAATGACATATCCAGTATATTCGGCACGACGTAAGACTGATGTAAGATGGTGTGGCGGTACGCTAAGATATTGACGACCGCATCCTGGCATGCGAATATGAAACCCTTGATCTCAGATTTCAAACCGGCTTATCTCAAAAAACGAGAAGGCCATCTCTACCGACAAGCAAAGTAGTTTGATATTTCGAAAGAATTGTCCATGCAATGGTTTGTCGATATGACTTCCCACCAACATACGGAGTTGTTCCTTCCGTATGTTAGCCCTGAGACGGACTGGGCACATATTGATGGCTGACACGGCTGCCTGTGCTCCACTACGTCCCACGTTGAAAACCAGACCGAGGTTTCGCGCCTGTCGTTCCGCCGCGTTGTATAAAAACATCAGCAGGGGATCCTCCGTTCGATTAATCACGTCGCAATCTGTTTCAAGGGCGAATCGGTCATTCATACACTCCAGGCTCAAAAGACCTCCCATATTTCGAGGCAAATAAAGTCGTTCCACTGAAGATCTTGGATGCAAACTGCGTTGCATACACATCATCTTCCGTGGGGATCGGTCAAGACCCCTCAGCTCGTCAACGTTCCATTTAAGTGCTCCAAATGAATAGAGCACTGGTGAAACGGCCAACATATTCGTGGCTGTCATCTTATTTCTCCCAGTCAAATCTGATGACCATATCTGACGGAGAAGACGCCGGTATTTCTTAACGATGTTTATTTTAGCAGTCTGCACATCCTGGATATGCCTTTGAGGTACGCCCAGGTCTGTGTAGGCTTCTTCGGCGCTAAGGTGGCGGATGACATTTCCGTTGACGAGCTCCATATCGCTGTTAATGAAGCCTGACATTCCTCTGTGCACGTGAACGACTGCACTCTTTTCCAACCCGAATCCCATGCCTATATCTCTGGAGTATGTGAGGGCGATGTTCAGAGATCGATATAATTCGAAAATTACAATTCATACTGGCCTGATGCGTATAATTTAAGATCATTCAGATAGAATAGACGAGTGATCTTACGCCTACGTTCACCAGGCGGTCCACGCATGCACCCTTGAGATTTTCGGAGAGCAGCGGATAGAGGCAATAGTGAGATGCAGAAGAGCAGAGGACTCAGAGAATCTCCATGATAGGATAGATCCAATCTCATTGGAATTGAACCAATCTAGACATGGTTCTACGCTTGTCCGATCTCATGACAACGCGCGTTTTCCAAAGAGGCATCAGGTCTTCTACAATTCTCACTATGTTTGGGTGGACATGGAGGCGTTTGAGTAACAAGCTTAAAAGCTCGTGCGATGTTGAGTCATACGCCTTCATGTAATCCAGCCAGGCTATCGACAGGTTATGCTTGTACTGGACTGAGTCCTGACAAACACACCTGTCGATAAGCAAGTTGCCCTTGCAGCCGGATACACCCATTTTGCAGCCTCGTTGTTCTGCTATCCGCTGCCACGCCGGTTTCACTGATTTCTCAATACGTTCGTTCAAGATTTTAATGAACCATTTGTATAACGTATTGAGACACTTGTTTGGTCAATGGTTTCTCGGATCAGACAAGTCTCCCGATTTTGGGATTAGTGTCGTTCGGCACTCCACCAGCTAGTGCGGAATGGGTTGTTCTCCATTCATATAAGAGGGTGTATATTCGGGCTAGGTGTTGATGGACAGAAGTGAACTTCTTCCACGAATAGTTGTTAATTCCATCCCAGTCCGGCGAGGAGAAATTCCTGGCTCTTTTGATGGCATTATTCACCTCTAATGCACTGACGGGTGGACAATCATCACTTTGCTGTTCGAGTTCGTCACAGAACGCGGCAAAGATTTCAATACCTGGAGTGTCTGCATTAAGCCTACATGTTTTCTCGTAAATGTTCCCCTAGAATTCCTCAACCGAGGCCGTCGATGGAAACTCTTGTGAGGCTGCGATACGATGTTTGAAGAGCTAGAAGGTTTTTATGGTTAATAAATGCGTTCTTTAAGGTTCTCCCTATATAGTGTGATGATACGCGGTTATGTGTTAGATTTGAATGTAATATTCATCTGGAGCGAAACATTTGCCGATTGTCACTTTCGAAATCGATGACTTCTCTAGTTTCATATTCTTAACGGAGGCTAAGGTACACCCATTTTTTATGCTCTCTACAACACATAATGTTTATTCAATCGAAAAATGCGAGGACTTTGTCTGTCAGTTTTCCTCTGCTATGTACTCTAGTATTTTTTACTTTTTACTTTCGGGGCACCCTGTACAAAACTAGTATACCTTCAATACAATTCTTCTACAAAATTTGTGACTTTTTTCGTCACCTTAATGTAGCCAATTCTCTGTTTACCCATTGCTATCATAATTTTCGTTTATTGTTTGTAGTTCTATATACTCTCATAAGCTGATTACATTTAATTAGAATGTTGTCCAAATCCTCAAAAATATCTCCTATAGTCCTGCCTTCTTGATGAAATCCAGATTGAGTTTCAATAATGTTACCTCATCCATATTCAAAGTGAAGGATCCTAAACTCTCCTCCCTTCTCCTAATTAGTGCCGGACATTCCATTAGTATGTGCGCCGATGTTTCCACCGTTTCCTGAGAGAATCTACACTGTTTGCTATCAACCAGCCCAAGTTGTGAAGATGATACCTCAGTTTATTACGCCTTGTCAGGAATCCCACCACGATCCTTAGCGTGTTCCTGTTGCATAAGATTAGCTTCTTAAATCTCTTTTGGCATTTCTTGCCGAGGATTTCTTTAGCTTGTCTGCATTTGGAAGTATTTTTCCAAAATGCATTTCTTTTATTTCTTCTAATTTCATCCATCATTCACTGGATCGTGTTATCTCCGATTCCACATAATGGTTCCAATTATTTAATGGTGTTTGTGTCCATTTCCCAGCAAGTTGGTCCGCTTTTTCGTTACCTTCTATGCCTCTTTATCCTGGGACCCAGAGTACGGTAACGACCCAGTTCGTTTAGCTTTACAATGCATTCCCAAACCAATTTTTACTTGATTTCATAAGAACTTATTGCCTTAATTGCTGCCTGGCTATCTGACAGGATTGCAATTCTGCCAGGATTGTAATTCTGCCGTTCGTATACCTCCTGTTAAAGTTGACCAATGCACATTTCATTATGGCATATACTTCTGCTTGGAAAGTACTAGCGCATTTCCACATAGATCCTGTGTGATTAGCGTGTGGCCCATACACACCGAGGCCTGTTCCTTTTTCCTTCAAAATTTCTTCCGTATTACTAGTCCATTCTTCTCTCGGACTACTTTATATCCGGAATTTGTACTCAAAGCAATACGTTTTCTTCATCGTATCACTCGGTCCTACTATTAATGGTATCATTTTGGACAGATTTTCCAAGTTTCTCGTCTTCATGATCTTCTCTTTAACATCCTCCACTCTGCTTATCCTACCCAAGGTTTCTATTGCTGTTGCTTCACAGCTTATTGCTAGGGAATAAGGTCCAATAACTCCTTTAGTGCTACAATAAGGCATGTTCTCAAGGCGCCTGACACGCATACGCATGCTAACCTTGCACCCTCTTCAGCTGCCTTCGCACTCCCCCCACTTGCATCCTCTTGTACCTGACCACTGATCGATAGGTCATGATTTGTCAAAAGATCATAGTGTATAGCCATTTCATTATCCTGGGGGAACATGCCCATGTTCTTCCCGCCATATTCCTACACACCATCAGTGCTCTGATTGCCTTCTTCGTGGTAATTTCTATGTGTTCCTTCCAAATGAGCTTGCTGCCTAGCGTTATACCTAGATATTTTATTTCTTTCCTTACTTCCGCTATTTGACCACGTAGATTGATAGGTTTCAAACTCAAAAGTATTTTTTCTTTGTAAATGGTACTATTGTGGTTTTGGACATCTTTAACCGTAGGCCCACAACGTCGTACTATTTCATAATAATATCTAAGCCCCCTTAGATCAAATCACATAGGACTTCCTCAAACTTCCCTAACTAATATTCTTAATAGATATATTAAAATTTCCTCCAACCCTATCTGTAATAGGATTGGATGTATTTCGCCTGTTCCCAGAGTCTTATTCAGCTCAAAAGAGTTTATGGCCCATCTGATCCGGTGTTCTGTAAAGATGTTCTTGGCCATTTCTCAGTCTCGAGGTCTAGGTCGACGATTTCTCGGCTTTTCCCATTCCTCATGCTTTGGTGCTTCCTTAATCCCAGGGAAGTGGGTTTCTAGCAGAAGGAGGGCCTCCCGTCCTCTCTGTATTCCCCATTTTGCTTCCTCAGAGATACTTCTTTTCCTCCTTTATCTCTTGCTAGTGATTTGTGCAATCTAGCCGCCACTGGAGTGTTGGTTATTTGCTCGCAAAATTTTTGATAATCATTGCGTTTTGCTCTACGGATTTCTATACTGTATTCTCTCAGTATCGTTTTATACCTTTGCCATTCCCCTGCGGATTTGTTAAAGCTTCTCCGCACCTTGGACCTTAGGCCTTCTAACTTTTTACTCCACCAGGGAGTGTTTTTGTCTTCCCTTTTTGTCGATCGCCTCTTCTGCCAATGACTCCATCTCCAAGAAGTGTGTAGGCCCTCTTTTAACTGTTATCGCTGCTAAATTTTGTGTAAGATTGGTGATACATTTGACCCAGTCTGTTTTTCTTGCATTCCTACTCGGGAGTTTCTTACCCTTTAGCCCCTCAATTTTCCACAAGATTATCCTATGGTCTGATAATAGGGGTTCGCTAGAACCCTAGTTTATTAACTATATCCGCGGAATGGTTATTCCCTACCGTTATATCTAATACTTTTCTATTCTTTGTAATAAATGTTGGTTCAGTCCCTACATTATATATTACTAAATTATCCTTAACTATATATTCTAAGAGTTATTTGCTTACCTTTCTCGTTGGTGCCGGTGGTTCCCCACATTTCATTATGTGCGTTGGCGTTGCATCCTATTACCAGTAGTAGTTTTCGCCTATTGCAGTATTCGACCAATTCTTGTACTTCCTTCGGTGGTACGGTGTCGTTGTCTCCCGGGAAGTATGCCGATGCTACCACTATACTTCTCACTTGCCCCTCGATGTCGATGAGGGTTCTTATGCGCGTGGTGAATGTTTACCTGGTCACTGAATGGATAAGGATAGGATAAGGATAAAGGAAAAGGAATTATCCTCCGCTTTTGACATTTTAGCCTATTCGCGGGTCGGCTCTCGGGTAGATAGATCGGACGGACAATCGAACACATCACAACACAATACAAAGACAAATACAAGGCAACACCCACACAGAGCCCGTCCCCCCATTACTGCGCCCCGTAGAGCGACTTTGACCCCTCTGTATCGCATTTGCACGGGGTCTGGGAAAACTACGGAAAACCCAGTCGGATACACTTGAGTGTAGGTTATTTAAGGTGTCTTGCCTCCCTTGCGGGTTTAAGGCGCCCCGCCCCCCCCCCCATGGGGGAATGGGGCCAAATTTTAGTGATGCGCCAGCACCGCTGGTTGTGCACACTTAAAAAAGATATACAACAAGTCAGCTACCACATTTATTAGCAACAAGCTGCCTGCCTTGATGCTTCTGTTGGTTCAGAGAACCTTTCTAACGTTGCCACGGCCCGCTAGAGGCCAACCCTTTCTGCGGTTACTGCCTGCACGGACACGGCACGCCGTAGCGCTCCCCCGTGTGGAACCCGCCGGCAGGGGCTTGACACCGCACCCTAGCTCCCCAGTACGGTGGGTCTCTCGAGTCGTTTCACGATCAGGCATTCGTCGGCACAGACCAGCCGAACGATCGGGTCCGTGAGGTCGTCAATTCTCAAAACTTGCTAAGAGAAGCGGATCTTTCAAAAGCATTGCTCCTCTTCGAGCTCGGGCACTTCGACCCCTCACTCTTCCACAATTAAATTGTGGACGGAGATAACCCGCTCCGCTCTCTTCCACAAGTCCCCTGCGGGGCCCCAGTCGGATACAGTCGACGAACTACTTTATCGTAACAGGATACCCTCTGATGGTAAAGAAGGTGTGTCCCCCACTCAGCAATCGGCCTGTTATCTTTGCCGTAGCGGACGCAACGCTCGTTTTTTTTATTTTAACCGTCACCTTTCCAAGTATGCATTCCCAATCAGGATGCTTTACTTGAAAGAGCGACTACGAGTCGCGCCGACCACAGGGTAATTGCTGTCGGTTGGTCCCTGTATGGTTCTTGATCGGGTGTCGGTCCCTGATCCACTAGATCTACCTTTCTTCGGTATTCTGGTGTTAACTCCTCACAACCCCAGCCCCCACACCAACGTCAAGGTAACCTTCCAGCGTGGAAGATTCCCGTGTATATGGTATGTCTAATTTCTGACTATGGATTTAATATCGAAACCGCTTTGTAACTTTCCATATATGCAGAAACTGCTTAGGGGCCATCCATAAACTACGTTAGCATATTAGGGGGGGGGGGGTCGGCCAAGAACTACGGTCTATATAGAATGTATCTATAAAAATCATAAAAATGTCTACGGAGGGGGGGGGGGGTCAAAAATGCCAAAAAAAGGTCTACGTAGTTTATGGATGGCCCCTTACCTTGGATATGCTGCCAAGAAATGCATTAGTTTCTCAACAAGACATTTGGACGACCTGCAAAGCGCACTCAGCAACAGCTGGTGTAAGATTTTTTTGGCGATACGCTAAGTTATTGATGATCCCATCCTAGCATGCAGAAATGATTCGTATTTCAAGTCGGCTGGTGTTAAGAAAGAAAAAGTTATATCTGCCGATAAACTAAGCTGTTGGACATTTCAAAAGAATTGTAGTTTGATTTTTATATAAGATGTGAGTTCCGTTAGGACGGTGAGTAGTACAGTCACTTTTTTCTTTGCTCCGTATTTATTTGTGAATTTTATTCGTAAAACCATCTTGTGGGAGTCTAACTTTTTAGTACTGCGATTTGGAACGACTTGGACGACTTGGATTCGACTTATTGAGTGCCACACTAACTCCGAGTCTTTTTTCTGGAAGAAAACGAACTTTTTGGGATATCATAGCTGTTGGAGTGACCTTTACTAATTTTTCGACCTGTGACACATGGGCTGTGACGTCAATTTTTCTTCAGGGACGTACTATCGACTAAATATCATTCCATAGTGAGTACACTTCTTCAGGTCCGCCGTAAGAATAATGTTCGGCTCAAGAAAAGGATGCGTCGGATTTTTTAATTATATATACCGCATATCTCAGTTAACCTGGCCGTTTAATTATGAAAAATTTGTGTCGTACGCGCACGCACACATAGATGCATCGGAGATTGCTGATTGTTTTTTGTTTTCCGCGCTGCGCCACTGCGACAACAAGCCGTCGTGACACTTCGGGCACGCTTTTACTTCCGACAAATTTGCAGTAACTGTTATTAAGTCCCGGAACTTTATCATTGTCGCCAAGAAAAGTTAAAATCTTGTGGCCATGTGACGCGAATTTTGCTTGTCAATTTGACATACGTCCATTTGTAGCTTCGCCTATTTCGAATTAACGGTACCAGGGAGCAGCATTTCCTTACTTGGTTGTTATAACAACGCGTATTTATATGTCGGAAAACGTCACTTCTGAATGTCAGCCCGACGTGATTGACATGCCTCAACCAACATCTGTTAACAGGAGGGAGGAGCAATTCGCGATTTCCACCCGTCCCCCATCTGCGGTCGCCCTTCTACGGCGAAACGGTGGAAAGATCTCCGTACAAGCAGTGCTGGCTCGCTCGACGACTACCCAATCGTCGAACGTAAGCGAAAAGTATCGAACGACGGGGATTTATTGAAACTCCTCCCGCCTCGGTGCACTCGGACGCAGTTCCAGTCGGAAATTTTCAGCACTTCGACTGATACAAACACAGCAAGAGATATGGCTTCGGACATTGCGCTTGTTCAAATGCAGCAGGCTATACAAGCGTCAATAGCCAACTTAACCTTGGCACTGCAAACCGAAATCGCAGGCTACAAAGCGGACATTACCCAAGTAAAGGAGATTCTACATGAAATTAGGAACGAGTTCACTAATCAGATTTTAGTGTTGGAAAAAAAGTCGAAAATTACGAAATGTCTGTAAAAAAGTTGGCGGACAAAGTCGAACTCCAAAACAAAATTTTAAAGCGTAAAAATATAATTATTTCGGGCTTAAATATGAACTCAATTTCCATAAAAGAGGAAGTAGAGAAATTCATACTAACGAAATTTAACCTGACAAACTCGGTCGCTAGTGCCAGAATGATTTAAAAAAATCCGCTAGTGGTACTAGCAGAATTAATTTCTGAAGATGTGAAGCGCTCTATTTTTTAAGCAAAAAAATAGGGCTATCTAATACAAAAATTTTTATTTCGCATGATCTTAAGGACTGTGACCGTCTCATTGCATATAAAACCAGAGTAGCCCGTAGGAAGGCGACGTTGAAAGGACAGTCTTTCGTAAGAAAGGCGTAAACGATCGCCATTAACAATAAATGGTATAAATGGTCAGACGATGACCAGGACTTTACGATTCCGATCAAGGAAACAGTTCCGCCCGCAAACATTGATAGTCAACAAACCAGCCTGGCATTTCTTCAAGGTCGTTCGCCTACCCAGTGTTTTTAATTGGATCCCGTCATCTATCTCGTTCCTCCACTTCTTCAAGCTCCATCTCTGCAAGACCGGCAAATTCAACGAACACTCACTGCTCGTCATCTAATATATTAAAAATAGCTTTTTGGAATGTGCGCGGACTTTATAATATACCCAACAATACATTTTATTCTGCGTTCAATATTTGCAATTTTTCTGAAACCTGGTGCGACAATATAGAGCGCGTTAATTACCTAGAATCTGGCTCTTCAATGATTTTTTTCTCCGGCTGTTCGTCCGACCAATTGTGGTCGATTCAGTGCAGGCCTCCTTGCATTAAAGACTTTTTTCATACAGTTATTGATATTTCTTCCAATTGGATTTTTTACCAAGTAAATACTTTTCCGGTTAAACTTGTTATTGGTTCTTTTTATTTTCCTCCTAATTCCGGCATAAATAATGATCTTTCCATACTGCAAACTTTAATCGACTCATTGAAGGCCCAGTTTCTTGACTCCATGTTTATTCTTGCTGGTGATTTTAATTGCAAAATTGGCTCTTCAGATAATTATTATGATCCACATATTTTTGTAAATTCTGCGGTTATGGTCACAAGAAAATCACATGATGAAGTGCGTAATAGGCGCGGTTCTCTTTTATCTGAATTATGTGTACAAATAATTTCATAGTCTTAAACGGTCGCACCCCGGGCGATAGCCCAGCGCATTTTACTTTTCTGAGAAATAGAGGTTTCAGTGCCGTGGACCTCGTCTGGGTATCAGAAGCATATCTGCCATTTGTATTCAACTTCAATAAGGGAGACAATCTCCATGGCTCTGACCATCTTCCGATATGGTTGTCTTTATTTTTACAAACCGAGCGCTGTAATGTTACGGAGTTTTCTTCTCAGTTAATGAATATGCCAAAGTCAAAATTTACGAGATCGAATGGCGGGATATCCAAATTTGTTAATTTTTTACGACTTGTGAATGTTCAGATAAACTCACCGGATACCCACTCTGTTAATTTCCTGTATGAAACCTTTTGCGAAATTGTTTGAAGTTGTGCCATAAAAGCCAATATCTTAGTAGTGCGATCAAATATCACGAATAGATCTAAGCGTGCGTCCAAGCCTTGGTTCGACAAAGAATGTATTTGCGCCAAGAAAAAGTTTAAAGTATCTGTAAAAAAAATGAAATCGGGTCACTATAGTCGTTCCTTAGTTCTTAGTTTTAGCGCTGCAAAAAAAGAATACCTAGACATAATTAGTTGTAAGAAGCGTGCATATATCGTGGATTTTGCAAATAAATTTGCGGCAGTACACAATCCAGCGGATTTTTGGAGTGCGGTGCGTATTTATCGAAAAAGGTCCAGGGTTGAATCGTGGGTTTCGGATGACGCCTGGAGATCGCACTTTTCAACTATTTTTCCTGGGATAAATGACTTACCAGAAAACTTCTATGGATCCTGCGATCCATTACAGGACTCTCAAATCTCCATGAGAGAATTAATGGACAGTTTAAGGTTTCTCAAGGTTGCAATAGCCATTGGTCCGGACGGGTTACCGGCCGAACTTTTTAAGCTTTTAAACCCTTTCTGGCACTCTCACCTTTTGAACCTCTTTAATACGATTCTCTCGTCCGAAACATTTCCTACTGATTGGGGTCGGGCGACGTTACTTATGCTATACAAGAAGGGACCACAAGAAGACCCCGCCAATTACAGGATGATTGCGATCTCCAATGCCCTCTCCAAAATATTTTCGCAAATTTTAGCTTAATTTTTTTTTTCCTCTCAGGAGTATAGAGGATAACATCTTCTCACTTCTTGCCACAATTCAAATTTCACTCCGACGACCAAAATCAAAACTCTACAGCCTTTTTGTGGACTTTAGGCGAGCTTTCGACTCTGTCCCACGTACGTTGCTTTGGAGGAAATTGTATGAGTTGGGTATGAGCACGAAGTTCATTAGAGTACTGCGCACGATGTATCAATCTGCCTCTGTCCTATTTTAATCCGCGAACGCGTCGCTAAGCGAGTATCAAGTTATAGTAGGAATTTAGAAAGGTGAATTTCTGAGTCCGCTTCTGTTTATTCTATATCTATCAGACTTAACTACCTTTTTTAGGAGGAAAGGCATTCGTGGCATAGATATTTCGCACTCCCACGATCTGCTACTGCTAATGTACGCTGACGATCTGACGATATTTGCGTATTCGCCGGCCGATTTGCATAGAAAACTATCAATACTCGCTGAATACTGCTCTACTTTTTTTTACAAAGGCACTCCGGTGGTAGTAGTCAATCAGTACCGATGCTTGGGGGTGATTTTTTCCATTTCAGTTTTAGGCCTTCAACCGTCTGAAGACGCAATCACCAGAACTGGCTCTGCAATTGCTTCTGTTATGTCAATAATAGTTGCTGCAAAATCCGACGCGTGCGATGCATTGCTAAAATTGTACAATGCTATAATTGTGTCGATTTTTCTCTATACCGCGCCAATGTGGGCTCTTCGATATCTAAACAAACTGGAGTCCATACAAGCGGCCTTCTTCAAGAGGCTTTTCAATTTGCCAAAGAGTACGCCCTGATACATGATCCGTTTAGAGCTCGGAGTATTTCCAATCGCAGTAGACATTTTTAATAGAGCTATGAAATGGGCAATTAGATTAGTAAAAATGCCTGATTCCAGATGGCCCAAAATTCTTTTTTTAAGACTTACTGATCTGACTCAGACTCCCTTTCAGTGTGATTCTGCAAACTGGGTTGTGGACCTAAAGACCATTTCTGACAGTCTGGGGGCAACTAGCCTTTGGGAGAATTTAAATGCAGACTTCTGGGAACGTCTAAGACCCTCCGTCGTAGCTAAATTCGCTGAAGTGTGCAGAAACAAAGATCTCGCCAGCTATTTTACTTCAAATTCTCCCCAAATGCCTATTTATCGTCTTTATACTGACTGTATTTTCACTTTGTACCCAAAGCGCTTGTCCCTGGACTGTTTGAGAATCAAGCTCCAGATTCGCCTTGCCACCATATACTCTCGTTCGATATTAATTGGAAACTGCAGATATACTTACGATCCAATGGTTATCTGCTCATTGTGTAATTCGAATTCACTAGATGACCTAAAGCATAATCTTCTAGAACGTTCAACTATCAAATTTGTGCATGATACTTACTTTCAAGAGGTCCGATCGGAGTCACTGGCTATTGAGGAAAAATTTATCAATCTATTGTGTGGAAGCGACGTACACTCTGCGAAACAATTGTACTTTTATGCGAAAGCGTGCTTTGATCATAGACATTTTATGTTAGATAATTAACTATATGACAGCTTATTCAGATACTTCAGTGTCCTATTTTTTGGTACAATTTATAGTATATAATAATCGTGAGTTTGCAAATCTCTTAATTCAAAGCATGAAGTTAGCAAACATTGGCATTCCTCCGCCAAAATTCAGTGCCCACGTAAATGAAAACCCTTTAGAATATTTGGAAAAATTTGAAAGATATCATTTGATAAAAAATTTAGATGAGCAAACAAAATTTGTTCTCGTTGGTTTGCAATTGGGAGGTCGCGCACGACAATGGTATGAGACACGAACATTTTACTCGTATCACAATTTTAAACGGCCCTTTAAAGAAAAATTAAATTCTGAAATTATAAACGTAAGCAGTCAAACAATCTGGTTTTCTCGAAAGTATCAACATCAACAAGATGGAAATTTGCAAAATTATTTTTACCATGAAATCAAGAAAGCTAGATATTTTGATCCTCCTTATAAGCAAACGACTCTTCATGCACATATTATCTAACGATTGGCAATCCATATTAGAGAAAAATCGGTATTGATTAATTATGAGGATGAAGAGGTTATTGTACAGGCATTAGTACGTTTAATTTGTTATATCAGGAGAAAGATAAAGATCGTAGGAGTAACAACTTGACCTTTCAAGGAAATCATCAACAACGAGAACAATATAGTAATCAGTCACAAAATCCCTAGATCCGTGATATTTATAAAAGGCGGAATGTGATTCCTGAAAATCAAGGAACGGTGTCATTTCTGCTAAGTTCGGCAAATTCAGGTTATAATTTTAATAATTCGAGAAATATAACCGTGCCTAAACCTTATTTTAGACATATCATGCAACTGCCAGATGCGCGTGTTTCACCATCGAACTATTGTCGCGATCATGGCAATTGTCCGCGATCATTCGGTTCTTCTACTAGTTTAAACTGAATGGTCGTGCCTTGCATAAAGGTCCGACAGGGTTCGCAAATTGTAGTTTTATTGAGGACCTCTAGAAAGATTTAAAGTCAAATACAGCTGAACCTACGGAAAATGATAATATCTCGAATTCTCCGAAATTAACCGTGATGCTAAATAATATTCCTGTAGCAGCTCTGATAGATACAATGAGACAAGTAACTTGCGTGTCACAGGAAATATTCAATTATTTCTCTGAACAATTTAAAGTTCGTATTTTGCCTGTGACGAATTTTGTTATCCTTACTGCAATTGGCAAGAAACCAACTGCACTTAAAAAACAGGTTATGTTTGAGTTGGTGATAGGTTCGCAATATTTTTCGACTGTTCTTTTAGTGATTGTTTTTAGTTAATTTTAAATCTAAGTAAGTAATTTTAATTAATTTTAGTCAAAGTTTTATTGTCAATAATGTCGCGATCCCTTGACATTTAATCGAGTATGGATGTGTACTATCTCAGAAGGTTATCACTGAAAATGAAGAGTTCATGTTCGTGCAAATTATAAACTCTGAATACTTCCACCCATTCATTAGCCCAGCGATCCGCGGGGAAAAAATGTCATTGACTAATTCAGCAAAATAACATTTACTGAAAAAGACTATTGGGAACAAATTATTCTGAAACACTACAAATATTCGTTACGTTAATGAAAACGAAAGAAAATCTACTATTTCACTAAAGTAATCAAATTTCGCTGTTCGTATGTATTTTCCTCGGCAGCACAAAAAAATCGCTGTGGCCGAAAATATTTCTATCCGCATATTAGTGCAATAAACTAAGGAAAATTATTCATTATTTACGGAATTCGTGAAATATTAGTCCTCATCTAATTTATTTTTCTCCTCATCAAAATAAAATAATGTAAATTTTGTATAATTCATTTAATCATTTAGATTTACTAATATATCGCCAAAGGTGCATTAATTTTATGAGTAAAAATTAAAGAAAGTTCAAAATTTACGTAACACGACGTAAAGGACCCCCCCTCCCCCCTTTCCCTTCCATATCAGAACGCAACGACTTGACTGTACGTAACGTAATATATGTACAGCCTCTAATTTAACGCCGTAGAAAATAATTTTATGGGGATTACATGATTTGTTCTACGCATTGCACGTGTTGGATTTGTGGGATTGATTTATATTTTTGAAATCGTGATTCCAAATGGTCCGTGGACCATTCTCAAATCCAATAAGAGGAAATTAAACGAATAAAAATGGTACACAAATAATAGTAGTTTTTGATACAAATGCGTAAACTTTTTTTTTTACAAATGTGAGGGGAATGTCCGCATTCACATTAGTACAAAAAGATTTTCGCGCATGCGTCGAACAATATTTTATATTGCAAGTGTGCGTAAAATTCTCCAGAAAAAAGTGAAAAATGTGCAAAATAGCATTTTACGCACATTGTAACATAAATTCTTTATTGCTTACTCATGAAATATATTAAATTAGTTATCTCTAAATCAATTTTTATCACTTATTGTAGAAAATATTTATAAGATAATATATAACTACATTTTTTAAATTTGTTATGTTTGATAATAGAATATAATATTGAGATAATAGTAGATAAATACTACTACTAAACGCATATTGTGCGTATTCTTGGTGTGACGGTCCATATATTAAATGCAGAAAAAAGTAAACAAGTAGAAAAAACCGTAACAGAGGAATTGCGATGGCAATATGCGTACTAAACTTAGTTCGCTTCCTTTTTTCATTTCCTCGTTACAGTAAAACATAATCCCGTGCTTTATTATAGTACGAGACTTGATTTATTAATTTTAATCTCGTTTTCGAGTCTTCACATTATACAATCAGTATTGCGTCCAGGGTAAGGATGCCGTTTTTTCTACTTGTTTACTTTTTTCTACATTTAATATATGGACCGTCACACCAAGAATACGCACAATATGTTAAATACAAGCGGTCGAGAATTATATACTTTAAATGTTACATTTATTTACAATCAAATGTATACATAATATTACTACTAAACACAATTGTCTTTTGTTACAAGAATTCCATGGATGCTGCGGGGCGATGATATCCGCGTGTGAGAGCCCTTTTTGTATTTGAAGTTTTTTCGTACAGTTCGTTAATACTGAGTAAAACGCATCGAATTTTAAAATAATCGCACTTTATTACAACGTTTATTTCCTTTTCTTATATCATTGGCGATTGACTTGTAAGATGATGCCATATTTCCTCCTTGTCATTATTTTATAAAATATATGCGCGTTCCATATGTGGAAGTAAGCTCCTTATATGAATGTAAAATTCAAAACAATACAATTTTAAATTTTATGCGACGTGCAGAAATGACGGGCTCGCCTGACATACTCTTAGCTGTCATCGGTGCTATGGATAAACGATGTACGAATACAATGAAATGCTGTTGTACTATGTAATACAAAATTGAAAAAACTTTGCTTTAGTCATTTAAATAGAAAGTACCCTTCATATTTATAAATTATCGATTACTTATAAATTAATTATTTCCCATTCAAGTAATTTATTATCATATGGGATTATATGTTAAGATTTTAATTATTACTAATGATTTTCCCAGGTTAACGACCTTATCATATATATATTTATCTGGAACTGCAATTCAAGGTATCCATTGCGAATATTTTTCTATTTTAAATCGATATATTCGATCAATAAATCAGAAACAGTTCCAACCGGGATACTTGCAGGGTGCAGACGATATTGGAATAATGGCTCATCCTAGTAGAGCTCGTGTTTACACGGATGTTAATTCTCACAAGACTCGAGACTATTGGGATTACGAATCATACGTCGTCGATTGGGGGTAAGATATTGTAAAGTTATGTATTATTTAAATGAAATGAACGTGACATTATGGCATCTATAACTTACCTTCAAATGATAAATTAATATTTAATTAATAATGAATACTATATATCATTACAAGCAATTGAATTGCAAGTTGAAATGAAGCTACCAAAGGGGGGCGAAGTTCAATCGAAATTATATGAAGAATTTGGTTTGAAGATGATAATAATGTAGTCATACTTGGCGTACATCAGAACGTTTTATCTCACGCTGCGACCCCACGTTTTTCATGTGGTAAAAGCGCAGATTTTTATTATTTTATGATGTCGCCTGCGCTGCCATCTATCACTATTCAGCTTCATACTGTTTTGTTGGGATAATTTTCAATAATGATTCTTACATTATATCGATAACGGGTACGTGTTTTTCGATTTAGCCTCTTTTACACTTTTGTACCGCAGTAACGAGTCAAGTGTTTAAATAAACAGAATATTAAATATTACGCACTTTGTCATTCTTTTCGACCTCGTTGTAATTAATTTTGGATCCTGGATCTTTAGCGTGTTCGTGAAACGCGAAATCGACCATTTAGCTGTGTAATAACTAACATCTTGGCAGTCCTGCCAGGATCGATGAAGTACATAAGTGACCCACAAACTAAGTTTCAGTGCAAATATTGATAGATCAAGTGAGACTCTCGAGGCTTTGAAATCAATGAAGTTTCCCGTGGATCGATGGAGCGCTCTTTTTGTTTATCTTAGTGTTCAGAAATTGGATGCTGGAACACGTAAAGTGTGGGAACTTATCGTCACTTCGGCGAAAGACTATACTGAATTCACTGAATTACTTGAATTTTGGTCGCTCGTGGTTGAACTCTGGAATCGGCCTGCTCGGATTCCCATAAAAGAGCAGCATCGTGGCATTCGAGAAAAGCGAAATTTCAAGTATAGTCACTGACGGTCACAACGAGCTCTCGCAAGTGCGTAGATTGTCAGGGTGACCACTCGGTGCGACATTGTCATCGTTTCAAGAACATGTCGGCCTCAACGGTCAGATTTTGTAAAGCGACATAAATTGTGTAGCAACTGTTTAGCAAATCATTGTCTGTCTGAGTGTTCTAGCAAATTTTCTTTTTTTAGGTGTCGGAAAAAGCACCACACGATACTTCATCGAGAGCAGGAAATGGGGTCGCAAAGAATAGCTGGTGGTCAGGTCCGATCTGGACCTTCTACTGGAAGTTCGCTTTATTTTAACCCTTAGTTCCGACACGTCTTTTCGGAACCTTCAATTCCGACCCTGGGGGTCGCTCGCGTCCGAGCGTGATTTGGGGCAGTAAAGAGGCTTTAAAAAATCTGAAAAAAATTCATGTAACTTGGTTCAACCGTGAAGTTAAAGCCCCAATTAGAATATTTTGAAAAAAAAAAAATTTCATATATATTTTTTTGCAAAATGTGGAGGTACCTACGAAAAAATCACTAGTTCACTAAAAAAATCATAACTTTTCGGCAAATTCAGGTATCGAAAAAAACCAAAGCGGAAATTAAAGCTCAGGAGTATACCTTTCAAGAAAAAATAGTACGAAAAATTTTAATAAAAAGAATCCTTAATTTTTGAACCTCAAAATGGCGAAAATTTTAGTACTGAAATTGGGCCTAAAAATTACTAAAATGGGGTTTAATTTTTTTTTCTCACAAAAATTATTGTAAATACGGTAAAATGAAACAAGAAAACAGTTTTTTAAGGTTTTATAAAAATTTTAATATTTGTTACACGTAATACATTGCGAAATTGTGTTGTCTTCGCACGTTGGCTTGAGACATTCAGCGCAACATATGTTTTTTTTTACTTTATCGTGCGGACAATAATAGCATCGTTTCCTTTTTGGCATCTTTTGTATCACAAACATTTTCCTGAATCCCGAGCACGTTTTGAATGGACATTGTAATAGTTTTCGGTAATGAATGGCATTCTAATCTGTTATCTAGAAACGACTCGGGATCGTACGCTAAGTCTTTGATAAAATCACATCTACTGCGCGGCTCATTGACGGGTTTCAAATTGTACAAAATGGAGGCATTGATACTAGCCTGGTCCATCATGCCGAGGAAAAATCGCATAGACCATCTGTAGGTACGCCGAGCACAAGAATAATTACTACACGGATGTTCGAATACGTCCGTGCCGCACTTCGCCGCGTTGTAAAACTGAATCATTTCCGGCTTCTCAGAATCCGGGGATTTTTTCCGGTTTTATACTTTGATGACAACAACAATACTACCTTATTCTTCTTGGGACAAAAAGATAGTAAAATGTTATTACCATCATACCCGTACCGGGTAGTTGCGATACTTGCATATTTACGGAAAGACTCCGGAATTTGACGTTCATTTTTACGCATGGTCCCAACCATTGAAATTCCGTAAACGATTCGCATGGTGTTGAAAATCTCCAATGACGTAAACCAATTATCGCACGTAATCGTTCGGTTCGTTCCGTAAATTGGCCGGCTCAAGACGCGCCGAAAGCGTAAAAAACACTCAAAACGCCTTTATTTCAATTAGGCACGTAGATCGATAAGACCCTGCCCTGTTTGCGTCATTTGTCAGGCATGTGCCGCGCGATTTCTTCGTTGGTGTGCAACAATATAATTTCTAAAATCTCGTCCGTGAAATAAACAGAATATTAAACAGTACGCACTTTGTCATTCTTTTCGACCTCGTTGTAATCGATTTTCCACTGAGTAATAAACAGAAAAACTAACACCTGTACAATTCCGAATTTTAAAAGGTGAACGTGTTTTGAAATATTTTAGTATTGAATTTCAAATGACACCTTATTGTTTACCATCTGTCTGCCGGAAAAGAAGTATCCGTTACCCGAGTCTCATTAGTAAGAATGCCAACTGTATAAAAGAGTTTATTTACATTTTGTATTTTATTTATTTTTTTAATTTTTCTATTTTCTTTTGTGTATATTTGAACTATAATGAAATCCGGCTCATTCTAGGAATATAAGTTTGACAATAAAATTTGCAGCAATTTAACTATGCATAATATCGTCGTTCTCAAAATATTCTTATTCTTCGTAAATTTATATCCGTAGTTGTATTAAGAGTACAAAATGTCTTCCTCTCCTTCAGAATATCAGACAGAAACACCATTGATAATTTTTGTTTTCAATTGAAAATTCAATCAGCTATATAAATATACAAATATCTACACAAACATATTGATCAAAATATTTGCCAAAAATAAAAGGAGAAAATATATCTCCACGTGGGCTATGTGTCCATGACATCATCTATAGCGAAAATTAATGAATCTAATATCAAATAATATAAATGTTATTATTTGGCATAATAGAACTACATGTTAATAGGAAACTGAGGGTATGTTGGGTGAATCTTTTTCAACACAGTACCCAAATCCTTACGGATTTGTTTTTGGCTTTCTATTTCAGCTACTGCGTAGCTGCCTTTCGCTACTTTTAATTCGGTTTCCATAAACATTTATATCGCGACATTATATGTATCCTGCTGCTGCATTTAATTGTTTTATTGCCATTAATAAAATCGAATTTAAGCCCAAGGAGCCAAGCCAATCTAAAACGCGGCAGTATTTTGCTTTAAAGGTGTTTTGAAAATCCGTATAAATCCACAACGCGATAATCGATGCCAACCGCAAGTTGGGGAAAGTTACTGTTCCCGAATTTTTCCAGAACTGCAGGAAGAAGGCACTAGGGCCAAAGTTATCTACGGTATGCTGTTTTAAAGAAAACTAAAGCCGTTGAACAAAAATCTGGATACAAGCGCGTTTGGGCACGAATCGGCAGCGTTTTGTGCGGAAAGAGGATGGTATTAACGAGTTGCTACTGACCTTAATAACATTAAATGACTAACTCAGTTAAGTATATCTGCATCTGTTAATATTCTGTCCGCATGTGATTCTGCGTCCTCGATTAAATTATTCTGTATAAATATTAATTCCCTTCGACGCACATTGTAGCACTAACTAAAACTTGGATCAATCCGAGCATAGTCATCTTGAGTGTATATTTCTAATAATAATTTTGTAGGTAATGATCAGGCGCTTCCCTTAGAAGGGAAATCGCGTTACCTTCATGGTGAAGGTGTAGTATGCTACTTGCATAAATCGCCTTAATACTCAGTTCTTGAATGTTTAAATAATAATTGTGTAAATGATCCCGAGTTTCTTTTTATTGATATTAAAGCATCTGCGTATAACATGCAACAATGATATCTTGTCATGTACAGACGTCCGGAGGGCAACCTACCTACCTACCTACCTACCTACTTTCTGAAAATTTAGTTAAATAAATGTACTTTATTTTCAAACCGCATTACTCAGAATTATGGTGCTTTTAATTAGATGGCATGCTAGCAGACTCCATCGATAAGATACGGCCTTCGCCAAATCGTTGTCACACTTTGTAGCAGACCATAGTCTTATCGCCATTCAATATCAATGCAGTAATCTTAATCGCATTCCAAAAATAGTTACCTAACGAATTAAACAAATTGAATTTTTGCGGCTTATACCCTGCTAAAGCACCTTGTGGTAATTGCTTTAATTAAACATTTTCAAGTTCCTTCTGTTGAAATCACTCAGATCCTCGAACAGTGGCATTTTTTAATAATCATTTTTTACAGAAAATGTTAAAAAAGTTAGATGGAGATATTAAATATATGAAAAATATAAATATGTCACCTAACGAAATTTTACTAATCGTGATTACCCTTGTTTAGCAGAAGATCTTGCGCATCTTACTCTTAAATTTCCAAACTTTTCATTACTGGAATCCAGCAATCATGCGTCTCATTCTGATCAAAGTGAACCTGCAAATAGCATTACCAGCCTGTATAGCTGTATAATGGAAGCTTTTAATATATCTTTAACAACATTTGTATCTCACATTCTGACCGAAAGATTTGTAATGGAAGGCTATTTTCTGGGTTTTCCACGGCATTTAGAGGCCAGGACAATAATAAACTGTTGACAGTCAGTCAGTCACTTCCTTTCTCTCTGTTCTAGTTTCTAAGTGTTACATAAAATCCTGATCGATAATCGCAAACAAAAAAAAGGCCAGATCTATTATACTAGCGGACACTTGACAATTTCCATTCCCCCTTCGTATTTCTCGCATATCCATTTACAAAACAACGATTAGTGTATGGTGTAGACATTATGACCTCTATGTATTGATTTATGTATTTTTAAAGTATTAGATAGGTCACGTGACAGTGTTCACACCTACCGAATCATTGACTCAATGTGGCATTGTCTGTCCGACATAGAAAAATATTTCGTAGCGATCCTCAACCAACAGATCTCTACCGTGATTATGTTATCAATGAATAATAATGTAAACGAAATGTGTTGTCGTCTATATGTCGAAAAATAAAGATTTGTAAATCTACATATTAAATACGATTAAAATAAAAAACGCAGTTGCAACAACTCTGCAGAAGAAAGGTTACGAGTCATTATCAAGCTGCAAAGATTATATATTCGTGCCGACATTCGGTCAGAAGTTCTCGACGTCAGCAGTTATCTGCCCTCCAATGCATTTCTACAGAATATCGAATCCGTAATTTCAGAGTCATTGAATGTGTTTCTGTCCGAAGTTATTACGAAAAACGGACGTTTCAACACGAATAACGCACGTACAGCACTGCAGACAATACGTACGGCGCACGTAGCTAATTTTAAGAATAGGGCTCTTAACTGGAGTAAGATAATTTCATGTTAGATCTATATAAATGGAAAATATAATTACTTTTTCGGTTATTATGGTTTCCTTGCTCGGGATTTCGTATGTTGTAAGTTACGTTTCAATATAGTATTAATTATATTTTACGTAGATTGTGTATACATTGGTCATTTTTGAGAAAACAGAGGGTCATTATCGTACCGTAAATTTTGAATTTTGTCGGAGATCCGGGCCTGACGAACTGTTCACTAAACGTGCGGTATATAATAGATTGCAATGAGAATTTTCCATCCTGGAACCAACAAATCCTTACTGATTTTATTAATCCTTATTAATTTTTTGTGCTTTCAGGACGTACATGCATCACTTACAAAGTTTGATTCGCTGGGTTTTATCGGGCGGACGCATAGGTTAACCAGTATGAGCCTGAAGTTAGCGGCCGCAATAGTAACACCACAGGCGCCGGAAACACAGGGACCGATTTTTATAAAAAGCTGTTATTGAATAATTATTCACATATACAGGGTGATCGGCCAACCATTACCCAGCGGCTAACTGTAGATTGTACAGATAATTCTGAGCAACTTTTTCCTCTGAAAAGATTTCCGGGAAGGTAGAGTTTTTAAGTTATTCAACACTAAAATTTAGGGGGAAAAATCACTTTTTTTTAAAATATCTCGGCTCTGTATGAAGGTATCTTAGCGAACCAAAGCTCATTTTAAAGATATTTTCAAGCTATACAAGTTGCCTCTCTTGGTTTTTGACCTACAATGAATATTTCTCTTGTTATAGCCATAAAAACGGGGGTAAATGCCGATTTTTCAGATTTTTCGCGTCTAACTCGTTTCGACACATAGCTATCGAAATATCACACTGGAAAAAGTTGTAGGCCTTGAAAACACAAACATTTTTTGTCCTCTAATACGATGCGATTAAATTAAAACTGAACCCTATTTGCACTCGTTTTCATAACATTTTTTTATTGATATCGATTTATTTGTCGTACTGTATTTTGTCGACTTTACGAGGCTCTTGTAGGGTTCAGTTTTAATTTAATCGCATCGTATTAGAGGACAAAAAATGTTTGTTTTTTCAAGGCCTACAACTTTTTTCTGTGTGATATTTCGGTAACTATGTGTCGAAACGAGTTAAACGCGAAAACCCTGAAAAATCGGCATTTACCCATTTAGATATTCATTGTAGGTCAAAAACCAATAGAGACAATTTATAGAGCTTTAAAATATCTTTAAAATGAGCTCCGGTTCGTTAAGATACCTTCAAACAAAGTCGAGATATTTCAAAAAATGTGATTTTTTCACCTAAAGTTTAGTGTTGAATAACTTGAAAACTCTACCGTCCCGGAAATTTTTTCAGAGGAAAAAGTTGTTCAGAATTATCTGTAGAATCTAGAGTTGGCCGCTGGGTAATGGTTGGCCGATCACCCTGTATAACGCATATAAACGATTTACCATCACGACTAGAGATTTAAAGGCCCAAAATGCATATAATCGGGTTTCATTCAACATCAAGCATTGTGCATTTAAAAATCTTATAAACTATTACAGCGGCCAGATGCCAAAATGGACACGCATGGTCCTAGAGTTTCGGAAAAATTTGCCTTTACTAGCTCATTTGATCCTATGAACAAATTATCCAGTTTTATTCAACATCAAGCATTGTTTATTTAAAAAGAAGTTCTCAAGATATTAATTTTTTAAATAAAATTGTTGAAATAAAATTCAATTGTTAATATAAACAATACAATTTTTGTTGCAAAATCGTTTGGTACAATCCTGTTTTATGTCACACTACAAGAAAAAATTATTTAAAAAAAAAGGCATATTTTTGGCGGTCTGTTTTAGAAATTCTTATTCAATTTTGGAAAAGAAATCACTTTTTAATCAAATACGTTATACAAGTGCGTCACGCCCGTTTTTAAAAACTGCTACTAAAAAACGTAGCAGGTAGTATAAACCCCCTTCAAAAGAAGATGATATATAAAAGTATGTATCGATACGGACATGATCAACTGCTTGTCTATCAAACGGAAATCCATTTCTACAACGTACGCAGGTCTAGATCGCTGAAATTCCTGGCCACTACCCTAAATCGCAACACAATGGCTTGAAAAACTGACATATAAGGTTTTTGTGGTCGCTGATTCCGAATCTAAAGTCAAAATTAAGAAATTCAAAATGGCTGACAGAAAATGGCGACTATCGACTGTCTATTTTCGTCATTTCTGAACTAATTCATATGAAACCACGTTATTATGGATTTTTGGGGTCGTTGATTCCGAATCTGGACTCGAAATTAAGAAAGTAAATGTGTCTGACACAATGTAGTGAATAGCTCCTATTTATTTTAAAGAATTACATCATACACATTTTTTATTTTATTATAAATCGTCGATTTTATTATAAATTGCTGGAGTCTTCTTCATATTCTTCGTCGTCTTCGTCTTCATTGCCAGGAAGGACTTCAGGGCACACGAGCAATGACAACGCTTCCGCGGATAATTTGTTCGAACGTTTTTGCTGCACAGTTTCCAGGCTCGTTATTAAGGGATCTGATGTCACCAACAATCTTTGAAAAATATCACGCATAACACGCACACGCACACGCGCGCACACACACACACACACACACACACACACGACTACAACAAAGCTTGTGCATTGACTGACATACAGTAGAAATTTATTTGGCGCCCAGGGCTCATCGCCATTCGGACGCCTCCTCCCACGAGGTTGGGGCCAAATTTGAGTGAAGCCCCAGCACCGCTGGTTGTGCAAATATAAAAATCTACAAGTCAGCTACCGAAATTAGTAGTAACAAGCTGCCTGCCTTGAGACTTCTGTTGGTTCAGAGAACCCTTTCTAACGTTGCCACGACCCGCTAGAGGCTGACCCTCTTTGCGGTTACTAACGGGCGGACACGGCACGCCGTAGCGCTCCCCCGTGTGGAACCCGCCGGTAGGGGCTGGACACCGCACCCTAGCTCCCCAGTACGGTAGGTATCTCGAGTCGTTTCACGATCAGGCAATCGTCTGCACAGACCAGCCGAACGATCGGGTCCGTGAGGTCGTCAATTCTCAAAACTTGCTAAGAGAAGCGGATCTTTCAAAAGCATTGCTCCTTTTCGAGTTCGGGCACTTCAACCCCTCCCACTTCCTTGCGGACGGAGTTACCCGCTCCGCTCTCTTCCACAAGTCCCCTGCGGGTGCATTGACTGACAACGTAACACACGAAAACAGTTTCTGTGCGGTCGGCTTAACATAGCTAGTGGTGTAACTGACCGTGGCATAGTATAATTTTGTGTGGTATAATTTTAGACCTCAGATAAATGTTTACAAAGACCGCGAATACGAAGTTTTGAGAACTGGTTGGACTGACATCCTTTACAATCTACTGTGGGAAAATCTAAAATTACCCTGTGGATTTAGTTTTAAAAATGCGCACATCAATCGCACGTCTCGTGACATATTCATAAAAATTGAAGGACACTCCCCCGAATGTCAGAATACTATTCGCATTTATTGTATCAACGAACCTGATGAAGATGCATCCTCTGAAATTTCCACGCATGACACGAAAGACGTAGCTTATGCTAAAAAATGGCAACTGAGCTATTTTAATCAATTTTTTGCGATATTGCAATAGTCGCTTGTTTGAGTATGTGAAGTGATTATAATTCAGTATTTGAATATTGACGCCAATCTAAAGCGGCACCACATGCACCTTATATGTGTTCGCGAAATGCTTCGCAGTTTTTCGCCCGCGTTTTTTTCCCTCACCACTGGTTAGTCAAATATATGTCTCACGCGCGAGCGGTCATCTTTATATATACAATTATTATCACGTTTTTGCGATTATAGTTTTAGGACCACTAATGTATATTATGCAGATAAATACATATAGTTAAGCATAATTTCGGTGTTCAATTATTTGTTCAACAAGGTTATGGGCCCAGGAACGTACAGATGTCCGGAAAATTAGTGGATATCGCAAAGTGAGATTAAGTGCCACGTGTAGTGTCGACGCTTGCAATTGTTCGACGATTCGAATTTTTTTGAAGTTAACTGCTTCGCATATACAATCATGAGTGTTTCCAAAGCAGGAAAATTAGATAGACTCAATGGGGATAATTATAGAACTTGGAAATTTGCAGCGAAGATGCATTTAATACAAAAGGATTTGTGGCCGTACGTAAATGGAGAAAAGGAACTCGATGAAGACGCGTCTGCAGCACAGAAGCTTCAATTTCAAAGTCCCGTGGATAAAGCACTTGCTACAATAGCTCTTGCTTTGGAACCAGATCAGCAAATACATAATGTGGATTGTAAAACCACGTCAGAAGCGTGGGATATTCTTCAACAAGTATACGAACCAAAATCTAGACAGAGGATTTTGCAGTTAAAAAGAGAATTTGTAAGAATTCGTCTCAGGGAAGATGAGACTATGACGTCATACGTATCAAGAATGAAGATAGTGGCAGATTATCTGCAGGATGCTGGATCGGAAATGAAGGACGAAGATTTGGCATACGCAATGCTCTCTGGACTACCGGATTCTTACGATTCACTTACGATGTCACTGGCTAACCTAGAAGGAGAAAAGTTCACGTCGTCTGAGAATAAGAGGTCGTTGTTGATGGAATTTGAAAGACAATCATCGAAAAGGTTAGATGAAGATTTAAAGCGTGAAGTATTGGCTTACCAAGTAAGTAAAAACTCACAAAGTAAATTTAAAAAGGCAAGTAGAAATTGTTTTTATTGTGGTAAGCCCGGTCATTTTGCGAGAGAATGTCGCAAGAAAGAATTTGACACAAAAAATAAAAACCAAACTCGTTCACGTAAAAAAGAATCTTTGATCGTTTCTATTCAAGCAAATAATTTAATTGTTGATAATGCTTGGTTAATTGACAGTGCTGCCACACATCATGTTTGCAAAAACAAAAACTGGTTTCGTAATTTTAGAACAATCAAACCTGAGCCTGTGGTGTCAGCAGAAACAATAACAAACAAAGCTGGTATGCACCTTATGGCAGAAGTCATCGGTAATATTGTGTTGAATTCGGAAGTAAATGGTGGCAATTTTGAAATAATGATAAAAGAAGTGTATTATGTTTCAAAATTAAGAAGAAATTTATTATCTGTAGCACAAATCGAAAAGGGAGGAAAAAGCGTTATTTTCAAGCACGGATGTGGAGAAATAACAAATGAAAGAACGAATACGGTTATAGCTGTAGCTCCTCGATCTGAAAATTTGTATGTTTTACAGGCACAAGTTGAAAATTTGGGACCGAATACAGTTGAACTAAATTCCACAACAATTGATGGCCATGGGCTGTGGCATTATAGGTTTTGCCATGTGAACGATAGAAGCATCTCGGAGCTAGCCAAAAGGGGTTATGTTCGAGGATTATCTACTGAAGCAACACGAAAGGACAAATGTTACGGATGCTGCGTTGGTAAATCGACCAAGCTGCCATGCAAGTCACTCGAGAACAAATCGTCGAAGGGAGTCTTGGAACTTCTTCACTCTGATTTGTGCGGACCGCTTCAAGTACAGTCTGAAGGTGGTTCGAGATATTTTATGACAATCATCGATGACTATTCGAGAATGGTATATGTAGCGTTTTTAAAATCTAAGGATGAAACTGCAAATGAGATAAAAGCATTCATAAAAAGAGTTGAAAGAGAGCTCGGTAAAAGGGTTAAACATTTTCGATCTGACAATGGCCTTGAATATGTTAATAAATATTTATATTCGTTTTTCAAGGAACAAGGAATAAAACAGGAAAGGACGTGTGTAGAAACGCCGCAGATGAACGGTGTTGCAGAAAGATGCAATCGAACATTGCTTGATATGACGACAGCAATGTTGTTGTCTTCAAAATTACCTCAGACCTTCTGGGCTGAAGCTGTAGCCACAGCTGCATACATTCGGAATCGAATGATTCACAGTAACGTACAAAATGGCGTTCCAGAAGGTATCTGGATAGGAAAAGAACCCAGTGTGAGCTATTTAAAGGTGTTCGGATGCCTTGCGTATGCCCACAGTCCGTCACGAGGTAGAAAAAAGTTGGATCCAAGGGCAAAAGCCTGTATATTCGTTGGATACTCTACCAGAACAAAAGGATACAGAGTATTGGAAATATCGTAAACTGGAAATCGGCGAAACAAAAGTGCATATCTACATCGACTATGGAGGCCGAATATGTTGCAATGTCAACAGGTGCCAAGGAAGCAAAATGGGTACAATCTTTTGTAAATGAGCTAAGACTAAATAAGTATATCATTGAACCCTATAAAATGATGTGCGATAATAAATCGTCAATTGATTTCGCAAGGTATCGAATAGAAAGACCAAGAACGAAGCATATAGATGTTGCTTATCATTACGTCAGAGATTTAATTGATATTGACGTAATAAATTTAAAATACGTATCAACAAAAGAAAATATGGCCGATATACTTACGAAGAGTCTCGCAAGAAAATTACAAGAAGAAGCAAGATTGAAGATTGGACTTCATCATTTTTCTGTGAATTATAAAGTGGGGGGATGAAGTGATTATAATTCAGTATTTGAATATTGGCGCCAATCTAAAGCGGTACCACATGCACCTTATATGTATTCGCGAAATGCCTCGCAGTTTTTCGCCCGCGTTTTTTTCCTCACCACTGGTTAGTCAAATATATGTCTCACGAGCGAGCGGTCATCTTTATATATACAATTATTATCACGTTTTTGCGATTATAGTTTTAGAACCACTAATGTGTATTATGCAGATAAATACAAATAGTTAAGCATAATTTCGGTGTTCAATTATTTGTTCAACAGTATGCGTTCAGATAATGTGTATTCAGAACGCTACATATAACTTGTCTATATTATTATATGTAATTATTATTTTTCTCGCTTCGCGTCACAGGGCGCTTTTGGTCATCCGAGCGCCTTCTTTTCATTTTGCACGACACGATTTTCGCAGAACAGGCAAAGATTATTAGTTTTAACAATCATGCTGCATATTCGGTTGCGGCGCTTCTTCTTTTTCGAATGATATATCGGAGCGTGTGCATTCAAAATTCACTTAGTGTACAGAAACCAAATCAGAAGGAGGTTTAGTTCACTACGAGCCTCATCCAAATTCCATCAGATCCTGGATTCGAAAACTGTATACTATAATCAATATCGCGACATTCGGAGGCTGAAACTGTGAACGACAAAGAAAATAAATGCTTTCAAGCGTAAGAACGACTTTTCAGTTTTATCGAGATTCAAGTAAGCTTTAACAACGCAACATCCTCTGCAGCCGATAGAGGCGTCCTGGAAGCAAAAAATTTAGTAAACGCGGACTGCATACTTATTAGAGGTATTTTTAGTGAAACATGTTCGGTCCATTAGTAGCACAATGAAACTATTACATGCTCAAATAATAAGTAGTAATGAAACTGTTTTCTTCCTACGGTGTGACTGCGCTTGTTTAAATTTCCATGTCCGTTTAGGATTTCGATGGAGATTTTTATTTCTGTTCTGTCTAATTCGATCAGTTTTGTTGAAAATATTCTTAATATACTTCGAAATTGTAATATAACTGAACAAGCGATTGTTTACGTGCATGTTTGTATGTAAGTGTGTATTCACCACTACGTTACTCTGCTACTTTTCACGACCGTACATGTCAGTCTTCCTCGACACGTCGTAGAGCCATGTACCTTCTTATATATGAATAAACACTTATTATTATTCATCTGCAATAACCTTATTATTCGCAGCAGGTTATGGGCCCAGTTACTATTTTAAAAGTGTTTATGTTGTAAAGTTTCGTGAAAATAAAAAAAAAATAAAGTTTGCATTTTGTGTAATTTGTGAGTGAAAAATTTTTCTTTTCAAAATAGAAAAATGGCTAGCGGGACGCCGCAAATTGAAAAACTCACTGACAATAATTATGAAACTTGGAAACTTCAAATGAGGAGTGTTTTAATATATAATGGTCTCTGGAAATATGTAAACGGAGAAGAAAAAAAGGCAACAAAAGAAGGATCAGATCTAGCAGATTGGGTGAAGGAAGATGAAAAAGCTCTAGCTTTAATAATACTCGGCGTGTCTACGAAGGAGCTCGGCCATCTGAGAAATTGCACGACTTCAAAAATGGCATGGGACGAGCTGAAAGAACTTTATAAGTCAAGTGGCCCGGTAAGAAAAGCATCGCTGTACAGGCAATTATATCAAAGCAAGAAATTACCAAACCAATCAATGTCAGCGTTTGTAAGTAGTTTTGAGCAAATAGTTGATCAATTAAAAGATGCCGGGATTGAATTGCCGTCCGAATTATTATCCATAATGTTACTGAGTTCTTTACCATCTGAATATGAAAATTTTCGAGTTGCTGTCGCATCTAGAGATAAAATACCTGCAGTTAAAACGTTAAAATCAAAACTTATTGAAGAAGATTCGAGAAGATCAAATTTAAACAACGAAAACGGTGACGTGGAAAGCGAAGCTTTGTTCATAGGCGGGAACTCCCGGAAGTCCGTTGAAAACCACGGGCATCAAAATAAAAATGGTAAACAAAACGAAAATCAAAAGGCATTCAATCAACGCTCAAAAGGTTATTTTAAATGCTATATATGTAATAAGCCAGGACATACTGCAAAAAATTGCTGGCATAGAAAGACAAGAAATAATCAAAGCGAAAATGCTCAAGAAGTGGTGCTGCATACACACGAAATAAATCAAGTAACAGATAACGAATTGTGCCTGGACCTTTTATCGGATCAAGTAAAAGAAAACGAGTGGTGTCTTGACAGCGGAGCAACATCTCACATGTGCAGTAAGAAGGGATATTTTACCAACATCGATGAAAATTACAGTGTATCTTTGCGTACTGCGTCTGATGAAGCTATGTGCTCCAAAGGTATAGGTACTGTAAAAAATGTTATAAAAAATAAAAATCAAAAAAATTCCGTCGAGATAAAAAATGTATTATATGTGCCGGGATTAAAAAATGATATAATGTCTGTCAGTAAAATCACGGATCAAGGTTACGATATATTGTTTAAAAAGGATAAAGCTTTGGTTTTGAAAGAAAATTTAATTACGATTTCAAAATCCAAACTTGATTCAATTGCGATTACAGCAATAAGACGCGGAAACCTGTACGTTGTTGAAACCGATAAACAAGAGACGGCAATGTTTACACATAAGCGGGCGAATTTCGCCATACTAAAATGGCATCAACGGGTTGAGTAATAATTCGACGGTTAATGGAATAAAAGTTGAATCAAAACAAAAGGATTTTAACTGTGATATTTGTAAATTATGTAAAATATCGCGTTTGCCATTTCATTCGTCAAATACTCGTGCTGGACGTGTTCTTAAAATTATTCATTCTGATATATGCGGTCCGTTTGAAACTAATTCTCTTGGCGGGGGAAAATATTTTGTTACTTTTATCGACGATTTTTCACGTATGGTAACGGTAAAAATTCTAAAAAATCGCTCAGATGTTTTAGACGCATTTAAAAATTGTATGTATCAGGTCGAGAGAGAAACGGGCGAGAAAATAACAAAACTTAGAACGGATAACGCCAAAGAGTATTTATCGAATGAGTTTAATCAATTTCTTGCAAGTAATGGCATAAAAAGACAATTAACCGTTGAATATACTCCTCAGCAAAACGGCGTAGCTGAGAGAGCAAATCGTACGTTGGTCGAGATGGCGCGTTGTATGCTTTTGCAAGCTAGATTATCAGCGAGTTTGTGGGGAGAAGCGATAAGCACCGCGACATTTATAAGAAATCGTAGTCCTTCGAAATCCATAAATGGAAATGTACCTTTAAAAATGTGGTCTAAAAAGGAACCGTATATGGGTTTTATGAAAGTTTTTGGCTGTCGTGGGTTTTCATTAAATACAAGTAAAAAACAAAAAAATTTCGAGCCGAAAGGAAAAGAGTATGTTTTCGTTGGCTACTCAAATGAGTCGAAAGGTTATCGTCTATGGGAACGCGGTACTAAAAGTATAATTAAAAGTAGAGACGTGCGTTTCATTAAAAACTTAAATAATAAAGATACAAGCGATGTGGTTGAATTGCCTTTAGTTTCAAAAAATCCAGATGTAATTTCCGAAAAAGAAGAAACTGATGATTTTTTAAAAACTGATGATGATAATTTTATGAAAAATGACGTTAAAGAAAATTCATTAACTAATGACTCAAATATTTTTTCGGAGAATACAGATAAATATCTTAATGTTCAGAATCAAGAAACTGAAGAAATTTCAACAAGACGAGGTCCTGGAAGACCAAAACTCGTGCGTTCAGGAAATCGTGGTCGTCCTAAAAAAGTATATAATGAATCGTTGAGTATAGAAAATAATAATGAATGTCCTGATTCGTTTCGCGATGCAATAAACTGTGATGAAAGCTTGTATTGGAAAGAAGCGATGGTGAGTGAGTATAGCTCTCTTATGGAAAATAATACATGGATATTAGTAGATCGTCCGGCAAACCGAAAAGTCATTACAAATCGATGGGTATTTCGTATCAAAAAACATCAAAACGGTGAAATTGAAAAATATAAAGCTCGTTTAGTAGCGCGAGGGTGCGAACAAGAATATGGTATCGATTCTGAAGAAGTTTTTTCACCTGTTGCGAGATACGAATTGATCCGTGCATTATTGTCGGCATGCGTTGCAAAAGAAATATTTGTCCATCAAATGGATGTAGTAACTGCATATATACAAGGCGAATTATCGGATGAAATTTTTATGGAGCAACCTCAAGGTTTTATTGTTCGTGGTCAAGAAAATAAAGTTTGTTTATTAAAAAAACCATTGTACGGTCTTAAACAAAGTGGCCGTGAATGGTATAAGAAACTTGTAAATTATTTAGAAAGTTTGAAATTTCGTCGTATTGAAGCAGATCCTTGTACGTTTGTTGGTTATGTCGATAACGAAAAAGTAATTATAATGGTTTATGTAGATGATTTAATAATTGCAACGGGTAACTTAAAATGATTAAATAAAACGAAAAGTTTGCTCTCTGAAGGTTTCAAAATGAAAGATCTTGGTAAAATAAGCGAAATTCTTGGTTTATGTATAGAAAGAGGCGGTGAAACTGGAAAAATGAAAATTCATCAAGCTAGTTATATAAATAATTTATTAGTCAAATTTAATACGAAAGATGCCAATTCCGTTTTAACGCCTTTGGAACCTGGCATGATTTTATCAAAAAATCAGCAACCGAATACGTTAGGAGATAAGAAAATGATGGAAAATGTACCATTTAGAGAGTTAATGGGCGCATTAAATTTTTTAAGTAGAATCACGAGACCTGATATCGCATTCGCTGTCAATTCGTTAAGTAGATTCAATGCAAATCCGGGAAAAGTCCATTGGAATGCAGCGAAACGATTATTACGTTATTTGAAGGGAAGTATAAATTACGGCATAACTTATGAAAAAAATTCTCAAAAAATGATTGCTTATGTTGATTCAGATTGGGCCGGTGATGTTGACGATCGAAAATCTTGTTCAGGTAACGTAATAACTTTAGCAAATGGACCTATTAGTTGGCAATCAAAAAGGCAAAAATCTGTTCCACTTTCAACAATGGAAGCTGAGTATATGGCATTATCTGACGTTACTAGAGAAACAATTTATTTGAGAAAATTTTTTAATGATTTATGTTTTGAAAATTTAACAAATGAACCTACTGTCATATACTGCGACAATCAAAGTGCAATAAAATTAAGCAAAGATTTTGTATTTCATAAAAAAAGCAAGCATATTGACATTCGTTATCATTTTTCACGCGAAGCGCAACTTGAAGGTTATATTTATGTAAAGTATATATCTACAAACGAAAATTCTGCTGATGTATTTACGAAGCCGTTAACTAGAGAAAAACGTTTGAAATGTGTTAATCTTATGTATTTAAATAATTGATTTTTTTATTGTAATAAAATGTATAATTTTTGTTTTACTCAGTATATTGCGATAGAGGGAGTGTTGAAAATATTCTTAATATACTTCGAAATTGTAATATAACTGAACAAGCGATTGTTTACGTGCATGTTTGTATGTAAGTGTGTATTCACCACTACATTACTCTGCTACTTTTCACGACTGTATATGTCAGTCTTCCTCGACACGTCGTAGAGCCATGTACCTTCTTATATATTAATAAACACTTATTATTATTCATCTGCAATAACCTTATTATTCGCAACAGGTCCGACTGCAGCTCTCCTGCGAGGTTTTTGGTTGTGCTGCATTTTTTGTTTTTGATCCACTCTCTAACCTGTTGGGATTTCATTTGTCTCTCCAGTAGGTTGAGTCCTTCTTTAAATGGCAGTGCCACTCAAGTCAGTTGGCAAGGGTGCCCGCTCTTTCATTTCCTTTCCAGCCCATATGGCCAGGTATCCAGGTCATGCTGAGTTTGTTTCTTATAGCCAGGTTACGTAGGCAGGTCTTTGTATCTCTGACCAAAGCTGATTTGACTGGCTTGGTTATCCGAGCATATCCATATCGTTTTATTTGTCACTTCCTTCTCCATGAGGGTCTCGGCACACTTGAGGATTGCCGCCACCTCTCCTTGGAAAACAGTGTTAAATTTGTTGAGCTTGAGAGAAAGGTTCTCTCGCAGCTTCGGTCCGCATTATCCTGCGCCTACACCCTGGTTGGTTTTGGACCCATCTGTGAACCAAATGATGCCATTCCTGGGTATTGATGATTTAATTTTCCAGTCCTCCCTATTGGGGAAGCAAACCTTAAAGTTGTTTTCCCCCGTGTGGTGTGTCTCGATCTTATCTTGTGGTTGGTACCACATGTCTCTCAGAATTCCTCGAAAAAGATTGTTGAACCAATCTTGCTTACCTGTCAAGCTTCCCAAGCACTTGAGTCTATACACGGTTCTCATGGCTTCGCATTTTACTGCCTGAGCAATGGACCGTACGCCCAAAAGGGCCCTCATTGCGGCTATGGGTGTACTCTTCCTTACTGAGCAAATGCCCCTGAGGAACATAGCCTGTACCCTGTTCAATTTTTGTTGAACTTGGGTCTTTTCTGTCCTCTGCCACCAAATTGGCGAGGCAATGTATTCTCCTACACGGCATTGTAGGAAATCGAGCATCATTTCTAAGTAATGCCGATCAAATCAGAGGAAGGAATTTCCTTACGTTTATACTTAATCGTATATCATCGAAAGATGGGAATATTTAGGAGTGATCTCTCACTCTTTTACGGAGCGAAATGACCGTGTCACTTCAGGATTCAGATATTATAAATCAAGAGTCTTTTTGGATTGACTATGTCACCCAAGGAGTCGGATGGAGTGAAAATATCACCCTTGGATAGGATTGGAGTGAACGTGTCACCCTTGGATAGAATTGGAGTGAATGTGTCACCCTTGGATAGGATTGGAGTGAACGTGTCACCCTTGGATAGAATTGGAGTGAATGTGTCACCCTTGGATAGGATTGGAGTGAACGTGTCACCCTTGGATAGGATTGGAGTGAACGTGTCATCCTTGGATTGGATATTTGTGAAAGGATTAAAAATAAATGGATTTCATACTTAGATTTTAAATATATCGAATACATTAAATTTTATTCAAAAAAAGAAATTAAATTTTCAAGAAATCTTATGGTTAACAAAAGGAATTGAAAATCGCACATTAGTTTTTTGCGCAAGAAAAGAAAATATAAAATTCGTTAAGTCGAAGTCGCAGTCTGTAAAATATTTGAGTTGATTGTTATAAGGAGATCAACTAATCGAAGAAGAGTGTCCTTTTGCATTGTCGCGCATCTATATTTATAGCAATCACACGTACACCAAATCAAACTCATACTACAAACTACCCTATCGCAGTGCGAGGTCCGCATTGGCCCGCCCAACTAGGCATGTGATTCGGTATGCATAGTTTCCACGTGCTGTGACGTAGCACTCGCGTGCGACGTACAGCGCTCACTCAAAGTTTTTATTATTATTTCTTTTTTTTTTATAAATGTATGCCACTTTTGAATGGCCGGTACCCGAATCGGGCATTACAATTTATTGAACGTTTTTCCCCGTAACAGAAAATACTATCTTTTAAACATTTTAGATTACAGCAATTCTGAGTTTTATAAACAACAATCAATTATACAATTAATACTGCCACTAATCCTTTGCAAAATACAAAATTTTCATAATAATGACATTTAACCCCCTGTGCGCAAGGACGAGTATACTCGTCCAAACTGCATTGTTCCGTTATGGGAAAAGAAAAACTGGTGCACAGGAGGGTTAATGGCAGAAGCGTACCGCGGCGGAACGCGGTATGTCCGGGCTCTCGTAAATTGTATTATAACTAAAAAACTATTGATCGGCCCCTTTCGGCACACAAGACTTTTTTGTTGGCAAGGAATTTCTCTTTCTTTTTAAATATTTTCCATTGAAATCGAAGATACCGATTTAGAGATATATCAGTATTCATTATCAATATTTAAAAAAATTAAGAATTTATAGATTTTATTAATATTGCTTAATATATTCTTAAAGTACGAACGAAAAGCTTTAAAAATCACTGGTCGTTTTTTAAAATCGGTACATTTTATCCGGAGTTACACTGTTTTCAACGTGGACATTACGGTCGACGTGGTGGAAATTGAAGTCCTTGTAAGTAGGCAACCCTTTGATATAGGGCCTAAAATTTTCCCTGTAACTTTCTTATCAATAGGACTAAAGATTGTGCAAATTACAACACGATTGAAAAACTTTTCATTTTTACGCTGGATCACTTCGCGTGGAATGCCCCATGGGGTTTATTATCTGTAATAACGTTTCCCGTTCATCCTTGTTCAATTTGTTAATAAATCTAATTTTCTTTTCTTTGCAATTGTTGATAAAAAAACGTGCTCTTAAAATTGATAAAAATCCTCGTAAATGTAGTTTAGTATCTTTTTTGTAATTAGTCTTCTTATCTGTGCCTTTGTTACTTCCGAATTTATATCGATTTCACTATCAAGGGGTCATCCCTGTCAGACGCGAAACGACGTGCTCGACTACGAAGAATCGAACTCGTATTCAAGATCTCGGGGACACTGCTAAGGAGCGGATTGAAACGAAATCATTAACCATCAATTTTATAACAATTACCATTTATTGGTTGGTAGTGGATCGAGAGGAAGAGATGAGAAAGCTTAAGGGGATCTGCCTCTAGTATTCCGTGACTGTGGCCCCGACTCCGTAAATTAAAACGGAATTAAAACTAGAGCCTGTTGTAGAACATGAAAAATGGGTAAGTATTATTGAATAGGGGCGTGGCGAATAATAGTAAAATAGAGAAACTCGGTTTTAATAGTCTCTTCTGAAGTGTAAGACCAAGACGGTTTTGATTCCGAGTTACGATCAAGATTAGTGATATAGTGCCATTTCGAACACTTATTCGCAGACGTTTCTTAAATATTATTACGATGCTTGACATATTATTCATAGTTTAAATAATTATGTTTTTGTTCGTACGGAAATGGTATTTAATCGCAAGAGATATGACGCTATAATCCGTATAAAAGTACTAATTATAATGTAAGTTCGTTGTGTAAATCAATTATCCAATATTTCCTACAAATAAGGCCATCGTTATAATTTGTGAAATTTAATGTTCGTTTGTTGTGCGATATTCGATATTTCATTTTGTTGTTATAAAATTCTATAGTCTAACTATTAATATAAATGGATCTATTATAATATTCAAATTTCAAACAACAAATCAGTTTTAATATTTCATTGGTATAATTGTTATTGTAAAATATTATTTATTTATTTTAATGAGTATATTTCAATATGTCTTTTGTTTTGTAACAATTCTACAATCGAATTGTTACCACAAATTAATCTGTTTGGTATTTTAATATTTAATTAAGAAAGGTACCGTAAATTTGGGTAAAGTCGGCTTGACAGGAAAAGTCGGCTTGACAGGAAAAGTCGGCCATTCGATAACCTATTTTAAAATATTTAATTATCCTTTTTCTAGAGAGATAAGTCGAAGATGCGCAATTGTTTTAGTTAGTAGGAATGTCAAACTTTCATTTACAGTTTACTTGACTCAAATTCATCGATAAGTTTTAATAAAAACGTCGTTTATGTGTGACTGTATATCGACGCCTGAGTCCAAGAACCTGCCATTTCGCCGCAGCGTTGAAGAACCATCCGTTTCGTGATGAGTTCGAATAACCGGTCATTTCGAACGCTGCTCGAATAACCGGTCATTTCGAACGCTGCTCGAATAACCGGTCATTTCGAAAAACCGGCCATTTCGATGACTGTTCGAAAAGCGGGCATCTCGTGAATGACAAGAAACAAGCGGCCAATTCGGAAAGGGATTCGAAGATGCGGGCCATTTCGTAAAATAATTTGTGTATGTGGGAATTTTATTGTGATTCCACTTCCGCATCGCATCAATCAATCAATTAAGATTTTCTAGACATATGCATAGATTGTCATCGCATAGAAGTGTCATTGTCATAGTTTTTATATGCATGCGCTTCGTACGTGTTCTTTGGATTATTTTCGTTGACGATTTCTTTTAGTAAATTTATCATTAATTACACATTAGTCTGAAAAAAAAATCATAGTAAATTTGAATACTTTGTGTAATACTTATTTATATATTATATATATTTACATATTTATACGTCGATCACTGCACGGATTTTATATTATATAGAATAGAATGATGAGAATTATGCCGATACTATTTTACACACGCCACTGGACAATGAATATACAATAAATACTTTTCGAAAATAAATTACGCGGTTAAAAAAAAAATATATATATATATATATATATAAACGGGATAAATACGCGGATAAAAGAAATGGTCATAACGATACTAAATTACGCGGAATAAAATACATGCGACGTCAAAAACCGGACATACATATTACCGCAGGAGAGAAGGACTTTCTTCTTTCTTCTCTTTTCTCTCTTCCTGTCGTCATCTAGTTACTTTGGGCTCCAAGATTTCATGGTCCGTCCCTGGTGGATCTCGTCAATCGCTGCTGGTTCGTCGTAGGTCAAAGTTGACGATGGTCAGGAAGCGAATCCTCCTTTGGCGCCTTGAATCTGCCGCACCCTCGTTCCGGACTTTCAATTGCTCGAAAGTGGAAGAATGACGGCAGAATTACTAAGTAATGATGTTTTTGGTGAAGGAAGGAAAAAGATTTCGCTTACCGGAGACTTCGACCATTGGGCCGAAGTTGACGAGATCTAGAGCGTTGTTTATTTACAGATTGTTTCCCCGGCACTGGATCGATCCTTTTCCTTCTTGATAGACACCCTCGATATTTGCAGCCGCTGCCGACTTCAGGTTGACGTGCCGGGTCGTCCAGAGGTATTCAGAAAGAGAGAGCGAGTTCCTCCGAGGAACTCGCTTTTATATCCCGTTAAAAGCCAATCGGAATGACCGCCGATTGACTTTTTACTTGGAAAAGGACGGAACTGTCAATCATTTAAATGACATTTGTGCATTCAAATTGACAGCCCCTATCATATGAGCCGCGCGGTTTTGACATTGATGCGCTGCGGGCGCTCTTGTTTTCCACGCCCGGTCGCCGATCAGGTTAGTTTCTTTATGGCGGGCACAGATTTACATCTATCGCGCACGTGTTTTCGTCGATTCGTTTGTCCTTCTCTCCCGGCCTTCTCTCCTTACAATTATGTTCGGGTAATACGATCGCCGCGTTACAACTTTTTAACTACTCAGAGTGTTTCAATAAGTCTCTCACGAAATTTTACAAGTTGTAGTTACGACAATAAACGAGTTAAATCAACTAAAAATATAGATAAGGGAACGAAATTTCAAATTTATTTAATTATTTATTATTTATTATTTAGTTTACTAAATTTTAAACATTTTCTGGAGTTTGATTACCCAGTGAATTAAAAAGTATTAAAAATGATGGAAGCATATATTTTTAGTTGATTAAACATCTTTACGCTCGTAACTGCAACTTAAAAAATTCCATTGAGGCATATTGAAACACTTTGCATAGTTATATTATATTATTTTCTAAATATACGTCAATAAATACAAAACTCTCCAATATCACATTTTATAAGTCACGAATTAGTATGGATTTCATAATCGATGGATATATTATAACAATATTCTCTGCTTATACAGGGTGGCCGATTTATCTGAAGACATCGAAATATCTCGAGAACTATGCACAGAATCAAAAAAGTTGTCGGATGAAAGTTGTTCGACACGAAGGGGGGCATCCAGGGGGCAAATAGGGACAATTTGATCCCTTTATGAAAATTTAATATTAAAAATTCTAATATTAGAATTTTTAATATTAGAATTTAGTAATATCAATTGCGAAAATTGTTATTCTGAATATGAAATTTTAATAATGTCCATTCGAAAAATTAAGATTATGAATAATTGATATTCTTCATATTAAAAATCAAAACTGATTACATAAAAATTGTGCATACAATATGGAAGCAATTTTATAAATAAGTTTTCTACCTTCAATAAAATTACATTTTAGGTTTTAAATTTATTATTTAATAAACAAAAAGAGGACATCACGCAATCCATTAAAAAACGCGTCATGTCCCTTCACTCAGCTCATTCATTCTCTCTGTGTATGTTTTTTCAGAAATGAGAATAAATAAGCTGAGCATTGACGGTCAAACCAGCTTCTATTAAACAAAACGAAACTCTTACTTCATTTGGGGATTTCGTCGCCATCTACCGGACCCCGAGAGAACTCACGTGGTTTCATACATGTACATCGCTTGCATTTCGGCCATCACCGGCGCCGGTTCTGTTACATAACGCTAGAGGGCGACATAACTCGAAAATAAAGTAGCATATCATTTTATACATAAGTTGAGTCACACGTAACCAGTTCACCTACATTTTTCTCTACTTTCCTGAAGGGAAGTAAATGGATATCGCGACTTTCTAATCCCCATATTAAAATTTAGTATTCACGGTCTCTCAGTGTAAGACTGTTTTTGAAGTCCACTGTATTGGTAGTAATTCGGTCGGAGGTCACTTTGCTTTTAGAATAACAACTTTCCGTTTACGTGACTATTTTTTGTCTACCCTTCATTGCTTAAATCGAATTGCAAGTTAAAAATGAATCCTGCTACAGTTCCCGAAAACATCGAAATGATTCTTATTTATGGTGAATGTAAGAGGAATATTGACGATGCTGTTGCGTTGTATGCTGAGCGTTTTCCAGATAATGCTCGCTCGCGTTCTTTTTTTTACAAAGTTGTGAATGCCTTTCACTGTGATGGCAGCGTACAAATGAAAAAAAGGAAGCGAAGATTAACAGTTACAGGAGAAGCTAACGAAGTAGCTGTACTAGCAGCTATTCACCAAAATCCACATGTAAGCACACAATTACATCGCGATTCCGGCATTTCCAGAGACAGTATTCAAAGAATATTGCATGTCATAAGTTTCACCCATATCACATTTCACTGCACCAGGAACTAGATGGCGATGATTTTCATAACCGCGTGGTGTTTTGTGAATGGGCATTTCAAAAAATGCAAACGAACCACAATTTCTTTGCTAGTGTATTATTTTCAGATGAATCTACATTCACGAACCATGGTGGCGTCAATAGGCATAATATGCATTATTGGAGCGTAGAAAATCCCCATTGGTTACGACAAGTTAATCATCAACGTCCTTGGTCGGTGAACGTTTGGTGTGGAATCATAGGAAATAAACTCATTGGTCCTTATTTCATTGAAGGTAATTTGAATGGAACAAAATATCGAGATTTTCTAGAACAAGAAGTACCATTACTACTTGAGGATGTTGCTATGGACGTCCGACGGACAATGTGGTTTCAGCATGATGGTTGCCCAGCACATATTTCAAGAGTAGCAAGGGAAATACTAGACCGTGATTACAATGGTAGGTGGATTGGTAGAGTTGGCCCCATTAATTGGCCTGCGAGGTCACCTGATCTAACATCTCTGGATTTCTTCCTATGGGGTTACCTAAAAGGTAAGGTTTATGAACAAGTACCAACGACTCGTGAAAACATGGTGGAACGCATAAGAACTGCTTGCACAGAAATTTCTGCAGATATGATTCTATCATGTATAAAGTCATTTGAAGAAAGAATAAATAAATGCATTGAAGTGGAAGGTCAACATTTCGAACACTTACTCAAGTAAGTGAACAGTGAGACAGTGAGAGGCAAGGGGACTCACGTAAAACAAGCACCCCAAAGGGAACAGAAAAATACTACGTCCACGTCGTTGTTCCTGGGTAACGCTAAATGTATTTTTTCCCGTCTTTGTTAGAATGACCGCATTCCATATCCGCTACGCGGGCGAAAATTGTCAATATTGGAGAACCCAAATCTGCAATAAAAACTGGGGGTTCCTATTTATGTTTTATTGTTTTTGCCCCCACTCCACCCCCAGGGGTTGGGGGAGGGGGTAAATTTCATTATTACTGGATGCCCCCCTTCGTGTCGAACAACTTTCATCCGACAACTTTTTTGATTCTGTGCATAGTTCTCGAGGTATTTCAATGTCTTCGGATAAATTTGGATTTTTATCGATTACAGCGCCATCTGTGAACAAAAATGCAATAGCTCCTAGGTCAAATTCGTGTACTTTTTTCCGGAGAATCCAAATCTGCAATAAAAAATGGGGGTTCCTATTTAAGTTTTATTGTTTTTGCCCCCACTCCACCTCCAGGGGATGGGGGAGGGGGTAAATTTAATTATCACTGGATGCCCCCCTCGTGTCGAACAACTTTCATCCGACAACTTTTTTGATTCTGTGCATAGTTCTCGAGGTATTTCAATGTCTTCGGATAAATTTGGATTTTTATCGATTACAGCGCCACCTGTGAACCAAAATGCAATAGCTCCTAGGTCAAATTCGTGTACTTTTTTCCGGAGAATCCAAATCTGCAATAAAAAATGGGGGTTCCTATTTAAGTTTTATTGTTGTTGCCCCCACTCCACCTCCAGGGGATGGGGGAGGGGGTAAATTTAATTATCACTGGATGCCCCCCTTCGTGTCGAACAACTTTCATCGGACAACTTTTTTGATTCTGTGCATAGTTTTCGAGATATTTCGATGTCTTCAGATAAATCGGCCACCCTGTATACATATTTTCTTTAGTTTTCTTAAAAATAAATTTCAAACTATTATTCCTCAATGAATTGAATCATGTATATTTTATATATTTATTTAATATATTAGTCAGTATTTTAAAAAAATTCTGCGTTCAAGGTGTCCAGCACGAATATAACAGAAATAGAAATATCTAAATGATATTTCTCTAAAAACTGTTATTTATTTGTTATCGCAAATATGAACTATTAAAATTCGGTATAATGAGTATTAGTCAAATTTTTCTGTACATGCTTCAGGAAAGAAATTATAATGTTAGATATTGCATTTCAATATAGCGTACGTTAATTTTTAATGTCACATAGTATATTTGCAAGTTTGTTAATCTCCGAAATAAATATCATTATGACACGCCATTATCCGGCAGTGGTACAACTATACAATTCCCATATACAGAAATTACTTTACGAAATGGCCCGCATCTTCGAATCCCTTTCCGAATTGGCCGCTTGTGTCTTGTCATTCACGAGATGGCCGCTTTTCGAACAGTTATCGAAATAGCCGGTTATTCGAACTCATCAAGAAACGGACGGTTCTTCAACGATGCCGCGAAACGGCAGGTTCTTGGAGTAAGGCGTCGATATTTATCCTCTAAAGTAAGTAGGGTGGAAAAAGCACTTGTAAATAATTGTATACATTTTTTTATGTAAAATCAAGCTGTGTATCGCATAGCCTATATCTCTAACCTAATTTACGATAAAAAATGACCTCAATTATTAGATATCGCAAAATATCGGTTTATCTAAGAATCTAACATTTGTAGGGAAAAGTCGGCCTTGGGGCGAATTTATAAAACAAAGGCGGAATTGTAATAAAATCTTAAATAACTGTACAAAATGTTAATGAATGTACATACATTTCATAAGCAGATGTTGTATTTGCTCTCTAAATTTATAAGAATGAAATTTCACTCTAAAAGAGCGAAAGAGTCAAAACGGAGCAACTCTTTTTTACAGAGTGACTTGGTTTTTACTATGTAAGAGTGAAATACCACTCTTACCCCTTTGTGGTAAGAATTTTTCCTTTCATCCGATCAGTACTCGGGGGTTTTCGAGGGCACACTGATTACGAATCCGTAGTCAAATTTTCAAAATTAAAAATGGCTGAATCAACATGGCGCCATATAGGGTCCGATATTTCGAATTTCGAAAATCTGAGAATGGATACATAATCAGCGAACGCTAAAACCCCCAATACAGAGTTTCTTCGAAATCGAATTAAGCTTCGGATTTTCGACAGCCATATTGGATCAGCCATTTTGAATTTTGTGATTTTAACAATATATTCGTAATTAGCGGCCTCGAAAACCCTCGATTACAACATTTCAATCCATCATTGAAATAGATATTGATTTACCTACATGAAGAAAATTATTTGCAGGTGGGACACTGACAGTCTCACTATGCCTCAAAGGGTTAATGAGCGGTTTTCACATTTAGAAATTTATGAGATGGCCATATTTTATTTCCGATGGTGTTAGAAAATTGTTTTGTTTTATAACAATAGCTTACTTTTTCGATGTATGACGATAGCCCAGTTTTCCCCGCATTTGGGGTAAAAGTCGGCGATGACAAAATAGTATATACCGTTAATTCGAACAAGTAATTTTCTTTTCTATTACATAGATCTGAAAACAGGGGTTAGAGATTACATATTAAAAATACCAATAATTATTTTAAGTTTTCTCATGAAGATTTAAGCAGAAAACTATGAAAAATAGCCGACTTTACCCCAATTAACGGTATTTCAATATTTAATTTCTATTGTAGATGAATCTATTTTGTAAATTATATTTTTTTTATTTCAACAAGTTTGTTCAATATGGCATTTGTTTTATAACAATTCAACAATCGAATTGATACTACAAATTAATCTGTTTGGTATTTTAATATTTAAATATCGACGGTGTTTCAATGTTTCATTTATATTGTAACTGAATCTATTTTATAAATTATTATTTTTTTATTTCCACAACGAGTGTGGTTCAATATGTAATTTGTTTATAACAATTCTGCAATCGAATTGTTACTACAAATTAATTTATTTACTGTCATCGAATCATCATATTCTGATTATTATATTGTAGAAATAATTTTATATAACAATTTTAAATGTATAAAATATTTAATGATTAGGTATTTGTTTTTCTCGTGATTAAGAACTTTATGCATTCGTGTTGCACGGAAACATAAGTTCCGCAGTTTCTAGAAGGCGTCAATGCGTGATTCAACCAGCAGCGCCATGTTACGCTACTTCTATATTGTCAGTCCCGCAGTTTCTGCGGGATCCAAATAAGCAGTATATGAGTGCATATATGTTCCGCGCTTTCGGCTGCGAAATCCCTGCAGCACTTACATGGATTATATAATGTACAGAGTAACGTTTACAGTTTAATTTCCAAAGTTGGTGGTGGTGGTGGGGGACCGAAATTACTAGACATAAAACATATTAGACCATTATTAGACATAAAAAAATATATGTAAAAGTGAAAATTATTCAATAGAACTTTTTTATTGCAATTGAAGCACTGAAACTTACACTTGGGCAAAATTCTATTTAAAATGATAACCGATTTAATAATTCCAAGTATAATAATTTTGTAAACAAAACGTACTGTTTTGATTCTTGACAAGACAAGGATTGTAATTGAAAGTTGGTTGAGGATACCATTCGGATTTTCGTTGGGCGGAAAATAACCGGTCGGATCTGGGATATAGGTGTTTACTCATCGTCGATATTGTGGAAATCTTAGTTGAGAAGATTCTGTTGACGGTAAGGCATTTTTCTTCGGTGTTGAAGGTATTTGTTGAACATCGATAAGGAACAGTTTCTGGTTTTGTTCATAGGTCTAGTAGTTGTCTGTTGGATTTAAATAACATAATAGTCGGTTGGTGTCGGGCAGTTACAATGATGGTTACACCTTCGCTCTAACAAAATTGTATTTGCTTGATGCTTTCTTGAATTTCAAGTTACAAAAATTTACATTTAAAATTTTTCATTAAATCTTCATGTTTGTAATTATAAAATGGTTAATAAAAATTAGTGTTGACTGAAAAAGTGTTCACATATACAGGGTGTTGTTGCAATGGTGCATAAGAGATATACCATGATGATGTTTTTTTTTTCTGAAGCCGATGGTGCAAAAAATAATCTTCAGCACGGCATGGTTCGTTTGTAAATTGAATTTTAAAGTTTATGTATTTTGGAGGCATTCTCCCTAACGAGACAATGGGTGAACATATGAATGTCGACTGTTTCCCATCGAACATGTGGCCCGGTGACAGTTGAAAACCCAAATCGGTATTGCCGGGAACGATGTTTTGAAATAGCCAGTGTTTTTTTTTCAAATAACTGAACACTTGCGGGTGAGGTTAAAATTCGGTAAAAACATAAAACTTTAAATGATACAATGCAAAAACAAGCTCATCTCGGTAAACGATAACCTCTGTATGTATCTCAAAGAAGTAATTAAATTTGATTTAGACCAATGATAATTTTAACTTACTCAAGAGTAGAAAGAAATAATTAAAAGGTCATAAATGACCATTTGTTAACTAGCTATTTGACTAAATAACAATCTTTAATTTCCCAAATCGCTTCGTGAAGAGATATCAGCCTGCAATGTAATTTTTGCATACACATAAAACCGGCGCGTTTAAACTAAAGTAAAAAAATGAGGATTCTAATAAATTAAATTCGGCTATGTCCCACTAATGAGAAATCTATAGTTTCCCCCTCTCGGCCGACCGCGTGCATTCCCGAGGAGGAACTTATATCAATTACGATGAAATTTGACCGATTTTTAATCTTAATTGAAAAGGTTATGTTTTATCATCAGATGAACGAAGCAGAATTCCTTCATTGAAAAAATGAGAGAACTCCACCTCTGGCGTTTCATCCCGATTTTTCGTGATTGATATAAGTTCCTCCTCGGGAATGCACGCTAGTCGGCCGAGAGGGTGAAAATATAGATTTCTCATTGGTGGGGCATAAGCCGAATTTAATTTGTTAGAGTCCGACCCACGTTACATCTATTCATTATTATAATGACCTCTAGGCGATAAAGAGCAAAATGCACGATAACAATTGAAAATGTTAATCGATGGCATCTATTTATCATCTCACGATAATGTCACTAACTATGTTGTCGAGTGAGTGACTCTTTGTTCTTCACACTTGGTAGATCGTTGACTTGAGTACGGCGGCTGGATTTTCGCATCTAGCAAAATTCGGCCTATTCTGTATAAAAGACTTTCCAACATGAAGAATAATAGTCGGAGTACGAGGGAGATCTGCACCAACAAGCCTTACTGATGATTCCAGGAGGTGCAAATCGGGATGAAATGCTAGAGGTGGAGTTCTCTCATTTTTTCAGTGAGGGTATTCTGCTTCGTTCGTCTGATGATAAAACATACCTTTTCAATTAAGATTAAAAATTGGTCAAATTTCATCGTGATTGATATGAGTTCCTCCTCAGGAATGTCGGCCGAGATGGGGAAACTGTAGATTTCTCGTTAGGGCTATACACTAATTATAAATATTATTATGCCAAATATTAAATTAGACAATTTTGTAACAGAAACATGGCTTTGTTTATTGATTTTAAATATACCATGCGATAGAAAAAAAATATGATACATTAGGTACTTGTAATTATATGTAGTATATTTTATTTGAATAGTTATTACACGAAGGATCGTATACCAAGAATATTATTGTTCAAATGAAAACATAAATTACTTCGACCGCGTAGTATTACCTAATGAATGTATTTTGGGCCTCTTTTCGAGTACTAAAACTTTCAGAATTCTTTTAAAGAAAAGTGCATGACCTATTTTGTATTTAAATATCTTCGCTTTTTCTTCAGTTTTTTAGTATACGCCCGTTATTTTATTTTAACAGCATATTTGGGTATCGTGCACTACTGCTATGTGTAAACTCGAGTGAGATGACATCGTTTTTCCGCATTTCGCTTTGCCGAAAGAGAATTTCTCCGAATCTGGAAAGAAATATTAGAGCACACCTTTTTCGGCAGATTGATATCATCTGATTCGAAAATATCCGTGAACTTACTCATGTGTCCGGCCATGCGTAAACAATCTTTTGTACCAGCAAGGACTCGCAAAAAAGGCAATTGAACAAATTATGTCATTGGCTTAAAATTTTATGTCCATGAAACGAAACTACCATTTTTCCTTCCCGGGTGTAAAATCTGGCTATAATATTTCAAAACAATTTATCGACTCTCCCAACATTTCACTAACTAACAGTTAAACAAATTGTAATTGCTTTTAAATACCTTTTGCAATTCCTGTTTAGTTCTATAATAAAATAGATTATTTAATTTATATTTCAATTGTTGTAAGCAGTAAACATTTCTCGTATTTATATTTTGCATTTGATTTTCAGTCATTCTTGGACGTTAACAGATTCGAGTGTTTTTCCGCAAACCTACACTGATTAGGTAAATGTGATATGTGTTAAATGAAAATTAAACTAGTGTTGGCGTGGTACCTCGCTCGCTCAGAAACAACGAGTCGGCTATTCCTTAAGTCTCGTTCGTTTACTAACAGCTTTCAGTTATATTATAAAATTATACCGATATTTGTTTATGGCCGGAAAGAAAAATAAGGAAGGGGGGGGGGGGGTGCATTAGAACAATATAGTATTCCTTAAATTTATAAAAATGAAACTGATTTACACCTCTGACTAATCGCTTGTGTCGAAGAAAAATTGAAAATAAGCTTCATCAAAACTTCAACTTCGAATAATCCTGTAAAATACTTACATAGAGCACTTGAATTATAATATACATACTATTCAATGGATCTTAAATGTTTACTATGTTTTAAACATTTGCACTGGCAGTGCGCATGCGTTATCTCCTCTCGCGGTCACTAATCGGCTGTCAATTTTAGAATGTCGTGAAATACAACATTGTCCTGAATATTTTATTCATTTACTCATTGTCGTCGATACGAAAATATTCAGAAAAATGCAATCCGTAGAAAAAGGTGTTTTCACGATTTTTTTAAATACCGAATATACGGATTATCTCCAAAATCTATTAAGATGTAAATCAGGCCCTGTCAAGTTCATAAATCCGTTGTATGGTTGGCGAGATATGGTGTGCGAAATAAATCACATAAACGGTCAGACCCACGGACGGACGGACGGACGGACGGACGGACGTACGTACAAGATTAAGGGCACACAATTTTGTTATTTCATTTTTTAGTTGTTGACTTTTGATGATAAAATATATTATAATTTTTTTTGTCGAACTGATCAAATTCAATGCTTTGTCCAAACTTACAGTCTGGGTCAAAGTAACTAGAATTTCTCGTTTTCAACTTTCGCCACTTCCAACATCATAAAAATTGTATTAGTTGTTGGAGGATTCCTTATTTTAGCTGCAAAATAAAAGTGAAGGTTAATTGTATCTTACCTAAATAATAATTCGACCATTTTTATATTTTAAAAATATTTAATCAACTCTTGCACTTGTTAACCGTATAAAAATGGCACCATAGATTGACAAAGCTATAGTTAAAATGCAAAAAAAAAAAAATAAATTTGACTAATTTAAAATAATCAGCCTACATTTACAAAATAATATTCGGATATTTTGGTAATAAAAAATTCAATGGAAAATAAATTAAATCGAATGCAAAGAAAATAAATTCTGTGCACGACAATCAATCGTAACCTACCTGAAGTTTACTGTGGTCTCGTTATATTTACGAAAAGAAGGCAAGCGTCTCTTCTCCCATTCCCCTCACTCGCTTTATGTTATGTGAAAAAAGTAATATCCGACTGGCAAGTATAACTCGACGGGAACGGGCAAATATGCTGGGACGTAAATATAGCGAGACGCAATTTTACGGGGAACTACTATATTTGGTGAAGAGATTTGTACCTACGAAAAATCTACATGAGTTTCGGTAATTTAGATACGTGAGAAAATCATTTCTGGATAACTGTAAGAGAATAAATTTTTCACGGTAGAGATTGAAAATTGTCTTGTCCAAATGAGAAAATATAATTTCACTCTAATTGTTTTCTAATAAAATGTCTAATTGGCTGATTTGGATATGAAAATGTCAATCAACTTATTCCTAGTGTCACTGAAAAATAATTGAGCCAGAGGAAATATATTATTATAATATTTAAAATAACAATACAAAATTGTGGATAAATTTGCAATTATTCAGTTTCTTTCGTATTGTCTGTACATTATACGCCGTTAATAACATTGTTTCGAATATTGTTTAGCCCATTTACTTTGTCTGTGAAAATCGATTTTCAACAAATTTCAATTTCTTAGCCCAATTTCTATTTTATGACCATTACGATTACGAATTGTATTAATTTTCTAAGGTTGTAACTAAACAAAATAGCACCAATAGTTAAATCGAAAAATTAAACTTCCACGAAAGTGTTTTAAAAAATATTGATTAATTCGTTCAAACAAGAACTTTATTTTCAATCAACGGGATTGCTAATTGAGTAATTTCATCGCAATATTTACGTGATCAAAAATGATTGCACGCAGAATTTCTTTCTTCGAAAGGTACATTACACTTTCAGGTTAATTTTTAAATAACTGATTGCTTAACGAGTTATTGCATTATTAGTTCGAAAAATAGCCAATTTTTTATTTTTACAATGTCCTCAAAATGGCCTCAAAATTTTTTTATATTATACACGTTACAAAAATCAGGTAAGTGAAATGGCTAGAATGTGTGTTAGTGGGCAACCCCACTTGTGGGTTGTTTCGAACGCTGATTACTAACTTTTAATTACATAAACGAAATTCAAAGTAGCGGTTCCAATGTGGCGTAGAAAATATTTAAAATCATAGGATACATTCGAAAGTCTATACTCCACCATTTTTTCAGTCGTTGATAACGAATTTATAATCAGATCACAACGGTTCAAAATCACGGTTCCAATATGCCGACGAAGTGTTTAAAATTTATTGTATTTATATGAAATTCGGTACTGTTTTTTTCCCAAGTTTTTCTGATATTTAGAGTATTACATTACTTAATATTCCAAATAACGTTCAAACATACCGTACTTGTTACGTAAACTGTACGGTATTAAAGACACAACAACATTCAGGTTTTCCGCGATTTAAAATCTAATACAAACTGCCGTTTAACAAAGCAAGCTGTAACAAAATAGTACGGAATCCATATCGCGGTCACATCATTTAAGTCGAGCAAAAATGCCACAGATTTGTCGAAAGTTCCGTTTAGTAATTGCGGGTTCTCAGACAATGCTAATCTGGCCGGTCGAGACGTAGAACGATTACGCAGGATGGGTGTTAAGGGGAGAAATATATGTAAAATAATTAAATTATTTTACACTTTTGACATCAATTTTGACATTTTTTTTAAATACAAAATGGCAGCGGTGCAGTCCATCCACGACGGCCTTTTTTGCGAAAGTCGTAAAACGGCTCCCATCGCCCAGCCTTTTCTATTGGTTTGGAATAAAAAAAAAATACAAAATATTTCGATTACTGATGAGTTTAGGCATAGAGTACTACCTATAAAATTTGGTACGCTTTTTTATAAAATATTCGTATTTTCGTCTATTTATGGAAAATGTGTAATATGTTAAGTTTATTCTATGGGTAATTATGTTGACTAAAACCTCTCAATATTCAAAATTTCAGCCCGTTCGGTTAATTACGTTTTGAGCTGCAGTGGCAGTTTTTTTTGAAAACGTAGTTTTAGGACGATAAAAATATTAGTTTTTGCGACTTATCGATCAATCAGCAGTTCCAAGCTGATACAATAGCCCTTCAGCTTCCTCGAAAAGCTGATTATCTTCCAGTTGTTGCTGTTTCCTGGCAATACGGGCAGCTTTTATCTCGATTTGGCTCTTCTTGTTCGGTCGTGTAACGCGAGCTTCGTCCGTCTTTTTGGCAAAATTGAGAGCTTGTTTTCTGACAATGTCCAGTTGGTTCATCAGCCTCAATATTGAATGGTAGCCTTCGTTGAATACTCCGGCTGCAATGCAGGCTGATAACTCGAAGACTTTTTGACTGGAATGGAAGTGTTTGGGGGTCAATTGCCAGATGTTGGTGTTAAAACTTTCGTTGGTGTTCTGAGTGTGAACACCCTTTGTACAAGATCTTCTCTAGATAAATTTTCAGAGATGGGTAAGAGGCGCTTTCATTTCCTGGTCAAGCAGTGGTGTTAAATTTTCGAGTCTCTGGTCTCTATTCAGAACGATTGCTTTCGGCCACTTACACCACCTGTCAGGTCCCCTCGGGCAGCATTCGTGGTTTGGCTCTTCTTTAGTTAAAAATATATGCTAAATTGTAGCCATAATTGCTTTTTCCATATTTTCAACACTCTCTGTATTTCTTTTGATGTGCACGCCTTTAAAATAGTTAGTGAGTTGCATAAATATTTTACAGGTCAACTCGTTTCTTCCGTCAAGTTTTTTTTTTCTCTTTTTGAAGATGGTTATGCATTCTCTGTTCAACGTGGCCGATACACTCACTTTTAACAACTGTCAATTCGTCACCATAAGATTTTAAATCTATAATGGCTTTGAAAGTTATAGAGTCCCCATTACCAATGTAATTGGTGTACTTGACGCCTATGTTCTCTTTCGATCTTGAAAATATCTCTTTCACCGAACCGACTTCCATCTTTCCCGCCGAGCCATCGTGATTTTTTGTACTTTCTTCTTCGTTATCTTGTAAACATGTTAGATTTTTTATACTATGCGTTTTCTTTTTCCAGGACGTACAAGCAGTTAGCGTTGTGACGTTATACCGTGATTTGAATCTGCGTTTTTTCCCATGTCGATTTCGAGTAATATTATATTTTGTTCCTTTCGGCATTTTTATCAAAACAGGGCCGCACGCGTCAAACGTTTTGGCTATACTGACTCAACTGATCGAGAAACGTTCGTTCGCATAACTACATATGTATGCGAAAAGTATAGTCCCAGCACCGTCTTTGAACTCTGTTATATACACCATATATATATGTAGGAATAAACTTTTTTTCATAGTATGCGTAAAGTGCGCACTTTACGCATTTTTGGCGATGCGTAAAGTTGAATTTTACGCATAGTGTGCGTAAAGTTGAACTTTACACACAGTATATGAAAATTCATAATTTTGAAAGTGGCGCGCTCCCTCGACTCTCCGTTCACTACGCCATCTGTCGGTCTATGCGTGGACTCCGATCGATTCGTACTGACGCGGCGCGGCGGTCACGCGTGGTCCGCGTGGTGGCAAAATTAATCATCGCTGATCAACATGAGCGACAATATGGAAAGTGACGAGGATTACATTCCTCCTGAAATATTGGAAGCTGCTAAAGAAGCAATAGGAGAAACACTTCCTGAAAAATCGCAATCAATCTACGAGAAAAGATTCCAAGAGTTTCTGCAATGGATGGTTGGAAAGAAAACCAAATCGTACGACGAGAAAGTGTTGTTAGCTTACTTCCGGGAATGGTCAACAAAATTAACACCACCATCATTGTGGTCAAGATATTCCATGCTACGAACGATGCTGTATAAAGAAAAAAACTTAGATATAAAAACGTATATATCATTAAAAGCATTCATTAAAAATAAAAACATTGGTGTCGTATTGAAGAAAGCTAAGATTTTTCAAGACACTGAAGTGAAAAATTTCCTCGACAACGCACCAGATTCGAAATATCTGGCAACAAAGGTACGTATTAATCACCACTTGTGAATTAATAAACATCAGATAGGCGACAATCGCATCTAAACATTGTGGTACATTTACAGGTTGGTGTGATCCTTGGCATTGCTGGTGCACTGAGACGTATTGAATTGTATAAATTAAAAATCTCAAATATGACGAACATCATTCAATACTATTATTTCATGTAATGGACACAAAAACTCACAAGGATAGATCGTTTACAGTCGAGGGAAAATATTGTCAATTTATAAAAAATTACCTGAAACTAAGACCAACCGATGTACATGTAGACAATTTCTTTTTGAGATACGAAAATGGAAAATGTAGAAAGCAAGTAATCGGCATAAATACTATAGGCAACATGCCAATAACCGTAGCTCAGTGGTTAAACTTGCCAGACCCAAAGTTATATACAGGTCATAGTTTCAGACGAACATCGGCAAGTATACTTGCAAACGCAGGAGCGTATATGTCAACTCTACAAAAACATGGTGGGTGGAAAAGTGCACAAGTAGCTGAGGGTTATGTAGAGCAGTCTATAAATAACAAAAGAAAAATTTCTAATACAATTATAAATTCAATCGATCAAACTGACGATCATGATGTTCCAATGAAAGTGGCAAAAATAGTTCCGAGTTCTTCAAAATTTAACAATCAAAACAAAAACAATATAATCACTCTTAACATCAATATAAATAATGATAATTAATAAGTTTTGTTCGTAATTCTTAAATTTTTGTTTATTATAAGTGTATTAGTTTCTCGTTATGTCAGGTTAGGACAAAAAATGAATAATCACATACATTAATTTTTGTAACAGATTTAAATAACGTTGACATGTTCATAAAAATACATTTAAATTGAATTTACATGGTATCACATATGTTAATCTTTTTACCCATCCCTTACTTATTTACAATATTTTTTATTGTTATATACTTAAGTTCTTAATATTTATATTTAGTGCAGTTATGTTTTCAAAAGACGAAGGAGAGGGAGAAGTAAGTATGGTTTTAAACATACTTTTTTCAGTATTTAATAAATGATCTAGACCTCAGGTGTCACGAGGAAGGGGGACAACTCATCTCTTATGAACTAAAATTATAGTGACTATTATTTATACTTTTCTGCCTTTGTTTAAAAATTAGTTTATATTGACCGATTCAAATCAAAATTGAATTATAGAAAAATTTATAATCTATATATCATTGTAATTTATTTTATTTTTTTATTTTATTTATAATCTATATATCATTATAGTTTGTTTTATTTTATCGGGGGGGCTTCGCCCGGGCGAACCCCCCCCCCCCCTTCCGCGCACAAACCAACCGTAAGCACCTACCCATCAGGTATACACCAACCACATGCCTATAGTATAGTATGTTTATGTCCGGTGTTCGAAAACATAAGATACTCTCCTCATATCCACACTTCATCCCTCACTAAAATCGCACTTTACGCATGCTATAAAAAAAAATAATGTTCGATACACGAGCGTAATCTTTACGCACCGAATGTGATCGGCGCGCTCGAGGGCCGGCGAAGCCGTTCAACTTTACGCTCTAGTATCGAAAACTACTATTCTCTCTCCCTGTCTCTCTCTCTCTCTCTCTCTCGCATGCGTGTTAATTGCAACGCCCCCCAGACCCCCCTAAAACTATCCTAACTCAACCTTGATTGAACCTAGGTTTCCCTAGGTTTTGCGACCATTTCGGTTTAGGTCCTAGAACTTTTTGGTCCCTGAACTATGCTCAATTTGATAGTTCCGGGACGGTCCCGGAAGTATGAAAATGCCTTGGAAGTATCTGTAATTTGTTATATTTGGTCCTGGAACTATGCTTTTCACATATTTATACTGTTACTTGCTATATATACATATATTATTTAACTGTGTAGGTACGTATACGAAAGAAAAGGTTCGTACGAAGAAATTGTATTCTCGGCCGACGTTGCCAAGTCGATTTTGGACACTTGGCAACGCATAATCTGCCTGCTCGACTCAAGCGCTTCAGGTAATATTCAGGCGTTCCACTATGCTCTCGACTATGGGCATATAATACTTTATATATGTATTATGGGTGAATAATGCTTTTAAGAGATGATATTTTTGAATTACGAAGAAAAAAATATTATTTTTTAAAGGTTTGACACGTATTTCTCCCGTTAATGTTTCCTTTTCGGGCAAATTTCAGACTGAACTAAGCTCTATTGGATTATACTTGTAACATAGTTGCCTATATTTATCGATCTCATGCAAATGGTAGCTGTACGCAGTTGAAATTTTATGCTGATGAAAGAATACTGGCTACGCTTTGGATTAAGATAGACAATGCCGTCTGATGATAATTGTCTGAAAATGGGCAGCTGTGCCGAGTCTGATGGAAAGTAACGCTGAAAGTACCAAGTCCCAATTTTCGATTGAGATATCCACCCTCAGGTCATCGTAGGCAGGGATTATTACTGAACCAGTTTCATTCAGGCTCGGTCCCCCCAGCCGAAGCGGTATCGCGCAGCCTAAGAAGACCCATGCGCGGCGAACTTGTTGCAGTTTGACGAAGGAGCCTCATCACAAAACGCAATATTCTAAGCATTGTTTCCGCAGCTATTTGGTAAAGGTCTAGCTCAAGACGTATAAGGTAGGCTGGTGTCGTCCTGGCAGCCTAAGAAATTTCATAAAAAAATCCACTTGAATAGATTCTTCGAGGTGACCGATCGCCCGGAAAGGCGAGACATACAACAAGACTGAGGTATGTGTTTACCATTTCCATTGGCTGATTTTCAAAGTTGAAATTTGTGGTGGAGGGACCTAAAGGATTACCTCTTCTAGCAACTACGATTTTTGTTTTGGATATGTTAACTGCAAGCTCATTTAAAGAGTAACGACGTTACGTAGAATACGTAGCGGACTCAGAATCTCTCCATGCAGAATTCCCTCGGTCACCTCGACAGCCAGCGTAGTCATTTTATTAGCTAAAATTCTTGAACCATCTGTTCGACGTGTACTACCTAGACTCAGTTTTAGCATTGTTATTAATTAGGCATTGTTATGGTTTATCATATGTGGTGAAACTTTCACTTGAATACAGCGCCAAATCCACTAGATATTTTGATTACAACGGATGCATGTAATTTGAGGGTTTAAGTGTATCATTGCGGACACATCAAATCTTCTGGGGTCATCATAATTGACGTCTTCCATATCGGCATCGACCAATCCTTTATTGCCGACACCTTATCTGAATTCCGCTAATGACTTCCGGAGAAAGATGTTTTTACCGTCGCGGAAATCAGTCCGGATACAATCGCGACGTCTTCGAGACACCCTTGACTCTCACTCGAAATCAGTAGGATATCATCAGTTACTTCGTGAATAAATCATTTTGGACTGGAATTTAGAATGTAAGATCATGTAAACATGATAATGCTTATTTTAACACTAAGGAAAAATAAACTCTGAAGGTCTGCTCCGTTTACTGTACATATTTACATATAGTTAATTATTGAAGTAAAATGGCGACAACGGAATGTAGAATGGTCCCAGAATCGGAGCGAAACGCACAAGTAAGGCATTGAATTTTGAAATAAAGGATAACTAAAGCGTTCAAAATAAAAATCTCATAGATTCAATAAAAGACTACACATCAATTACATTGTATTCTACAATATTTATACGAATGAGCTGCCGAAAATGTGAAGCATACGTCACAAACAAAAACTTCTCGGATATTTGGCATGAAATATATGGAGAGCTAATCTCGAAACGCCGTTGATCGATGCCACTTGAGAACTGAGAAAATATAAAAATAGATGGCGCTAATTTTATAATATAATTAATTTTATATATGGCACTAGAGTGCAAAAATTAGTACATAGGGGAGAACTATTAAAACTGTACCATACACGTTGTACATAATAAACCAGCAGGAATTTCACTATTTGGATAAAATGTTAAATATACGTGATATTAACAGATTATTTTTCACTCGGGAAAAAATACGATTATTTTTTGTTATTGAATTTAAAGTTATTAAAAATAGTGATTGAAACAATTAATCAATATTATAAAGATAAGCTAATATAGAAGAGATTTAAAAACAAAACATTTGAAATGGAGCTTAAACGTCTATGGGAGGAAGTCCCGCGACCACCGATAGAGCGGTATCCGATACAGTTCGTTAGGCGTGAGTCACTCTGAGGGTGGTTGTCCTTTAGGCCCGCCGGCAAGAGGCTCCGTAGCTCTTATGGGTGTTCATGGCATCAGCTCAGATCGGTGTTCCCTAGAGGATAACTGAGCTTACTACCGATGATAGGAGGGACCGTCGCGGTTGCTTCGCCCCCCCCCCCCCCCATAGTGGCATGATGCTGGAGAGCGTACGGGCCACTTTGGAAGCCTTTGCGCTTGCATTCGTGAGGTGTTGTTTGAATGACAGCCGCGCATCGAGAGTGACTCCAAGATATTTAATAGCGTCCACCGTCCTGATCTGCGTATCTTCCACCGTGGAGGTGGCGTACGACCTTTTCTTCGCTCGAGAGATGAGCACCGCCTCTGTCTTCTCTGCCACCAGATTTAAACCATGCTTGCTCAACCACCTAGCTACTACCTCGATAGCTTCATCTCCGCTAAATTGCACCTCGTCGATGGTCTTCGCGACGAATATTAGTGCATGCTCGTCTGCGAAAGCTATCATGGACACCCCGTCTGGAAATGATTGCCTAAGCAGTCCGTCATATAAGACGTTCCAGAGCAAGGGTCCCAGAACGCCTCCCGTGATGTTATATGAGTGCCTGCCGTCATCGGTGTCATAATACAGGGTCCGGTCTGTTAGGTAGCTTGAGATGGCTTCTCTTAAGTCGGACTCGGCTTGCCGCCGTTGTTCTGGAGCTGATGGTGATGGTACGAGGCGTTCCTCTTCTTCTATCCTGGCCTGTTTTGTCGCTGGCAACTTCAGAACTTCAGCGAGGGCCCTTTACGCTCTGGAAGTTCTGGGGGCTTGCGGAACAGGAGTGACGTTTGGTTCGCCACGTCCTTGCAGATAATGTACGCCTGCCAAGCCCCCGAGCTTTCTCGCGCCTTGGCGTAATGGCTGAAGGCACGCAGTGTGCCTCTGGCCATATTCTTGAGCTCCTTGTTGAGATTTTTCTTTTCCTGGATAAATTCCACAAGGAGCTGAAGTTTCCCTTGAAGGCGCTCGAAGCTTAAGCCTCGTGCGCCTTTCCTGACAGAATGTCACTTCTAACATTTAATGCTATTGGGCCGAGTGACCCACCCCAACAACATTGCGGTTGCCTGATAACGACGCCCGAGAGCCCGCTTGCGCAGTCGTACCCGACGCCGGTGCCGGGGATCCGACCACTGCACCGTAAGCTTTTATCTGCAGCTGATCTTCCATGGTTGGTTTATTGTTCGGGGTTCCTTCCCCTAGCTAGTTCTTTAGTCCTCGTCGGATATTTTATTTCTCCGATACCTTTTACCAGCATTTCTCGATCCGCCACCTGGGGAGGCGCTCGTTAGAAGGAACCAGCAAGACTCCGGCGGGTGTGTTTGTGTGTGTGTGTTTTTTTTTTCCTGAGTAGGGGAAATCTTCAAAAGACACCACGTTGGACTGGGTAGTATCGGATTTACCCAAGGATCCATTGGGCGCCTACCGACTAAAACAACCTCCTCAATCTGCGATTGGTTCTCCCCCCCTTGGGGGGTTACTTGGCGGGGGCAGTCCTGCCTCACAGGCACTCCTTCATTAGTCGCTGCTGCTGCTGCTGCGTCCTCTCCATCTTCCTCCGCCGCTGTTGTTGGCTTCTCTTCTCTCTTTTCTCTTCCTGATGAAATTCAGTCGCTCGATGTTGGACGTCGCTAGGGCCACTACCGTGTCCCAGCCCGTCTGTGGCCAAAGCAGGCAGCGTCCCATGCACTCGGGTGTCAAGGGCCCTTTCCACGTTGCTTGGAACTGTTCCCGCTCTTCTCGGAACCGTGGACAGTGGAAGAGAGCATGCTCCACGTCTTCGTCGACTCCAGGGCATTCCGGACACTCCGCACTATGGTAGACACGGATTCGATGTAAGTAGCTGCGAAAGCAACCGTGTCCGGTAAGCGTCTAGGTCAGATAGAAGGTGGCGAAGCCGTGATTCCTGCTGATTCAATCGGCCACAGTCGGGATGACACGGTGTGTATAGCGACCCTCTGTGGCTGAATTCCATCTCCGCTGCAACTCCTCTCTTGTCTGTCGGGAGGCCACGCTCTTCTTCATCGACCTCTTCGCCCGGCAGTCGTCCACGGTATCTTGCTGCTCTCTGAACTGCCATGGTGTCAATGGGAGGCTTTTCCACGATGACAGAGAGAGCGATATCGGATTCGGTACGGTAGGCACAGGCCACTCTGAGCGCAACTGTCCGGCAGGCCTGCGGAGAATCAGCTTCATAACTCCGATTAGAGTACAGGGCATCAGCCAAAATTGGCGCCCCGTAAAAATTACGGAGGGTACCACCGAAGGAAGGAGGGACCGTCGCGGTTGTCTCGGACCTCCGATTTTGGGCATAATACCCGCCAGTGCTCGAGCCACGATCGATGCCTTCAGACCTGCGTTCAGAAGATGTTCTTTGAACGACAGCCGCGCATCTATAGTGACCCTCAGGTATTTAATGGTGTCTACCGACCGTATCTTCTTACTTTCCACCGTTAAGGTGGCGTAACTCCACTTCTTTGTGCGGACAATAATCATCGCCTCCGTTTTCTCCGCCGCTAAACTCAGGCCATGGGGGGAGAACCACCAAGCCACCACCTCTATAACTTCGTCTCCAACGTACTCCAATTCCTCGATGCACGGAGAAAAATTATCTCGTTATAACTCCGTGCAGCACATGGTTCGAGTCGGTGGTACTTGATTTGCCCGAGGGATGGGGCGGCACAACACCGGAGAAAGCTTTACAGAAAGTGTCGCGACTTTGTTAGAACACCTTTCACGTGAAAATCTGTGCAGCGGTAGTGGGGAATACGTCGTTCTTGATTTGTCCACGGAATGGCGTGCGAAGCGCCGGTAAACCGTTTACAACGTGTGTTGAAACTCTGGGCATACATATGCACACTCGTTTGCTTGGGGGCTGCACGGCAAAAGTCTGTGCACTGACTGCATGCACTCTGCAGACCCAGCAGCGAAAAAGTTTACACACGTATATGCCGAGAGTTTCGACTCGCGCTGTAAAGCTTCTTTCGACGCTTCGCACGCCATTACGCGGGGAAGTAGGGTACCACCGATTCAGCATATCGATGCACGAAATTCCATGGGGGCATTAGTGATCGCAGAGTTTCGACTCTCTCTCTGTAAACTTTTCGTGGATGCTCCTACGCGCTATTCCACGTTCAAGTCAAGTAGCACCGATTCGCCAGCGCTGCCCAGTGTAACACCGAGGCAATTTTTCTCCGTGTGCCCTTCACAACGACGACAAACGCCACATCGTCGGCAAATGCTACCATTGACACTTCGACTGGAAGTGGCTACTTCAGGAGATCGTTGTAAACGACGTTCCGTAGCAGGGGTTCCAGAACCGAGCCCTGTGGTAGGCCCCCTGTGATATGTAGGAGTGCGTACCGGTATCGGTGTTATATAGCAGGGTACAGTCTGTCAGGTAGCTGGAGACTACTCTACGGAAGTACAGCGGTGCCTTGAGATCTTGAAGGGACAGCATGATGTTGTCCCACTTGGCCGAATTAAAGGCATTCCGGATGTCCAAGGCGATGATGGCACACATCTCCCTGGTACATCGGGTGCCGCTGATCGCCGTTATAGCCAAACCAATGACTCGACCGATGGCGTCGATCGTAGATCGGGCCTTTCTGAAACCGAACTGATTGTTGGCTGGTCCTCCTGCATATTCTATTGCTGACTCCAACCTGGCATATATCACTCTCTCGAACAGCTTTCCTGCAATATCCAGTAAGCAGAGTGGTCTGTACGTGGATGGCTCCTCCGGCAGTTTGTTTCCCTTCGGAAGGAGTACCAACCGTTGTACTTTCCACTGTGCCGGGAAGCAACCTTCCTGTAGACATGCGTTGAATGTCCTTCGAAAGAGGTCAGGAGCATTCAGCGCTGCGGCTTCAATGTCCAGGCCGGGAACCCCGTCCAGGCCAGGGGCTTTTCTGATGGAAATCTTCTTGACTGCCTTCATCAGTTCGGCCTCACTGATATCTGGTGGAACAATCGACTCGTTGACTTCCACGAGCCCGGTGTTGGCAGGCCGAGCGCCGTGTTCGGGGAACAAATGGCGGACGACAATGTCGAGAAACACCGGATAGGATGGAGTGCTGTTGATTCGGGGCTTGATCTTATTCATGACCGTCTTATACGGTCTGCCCCACGGATCATGATCCACCTCTTCGCAGAGATCCTGCCAGCAATTTCTCTTCGCTGCCTTGATGGCGACCCTTAGCGCATTCCTTCTGTCTGCGTATGCCGCAGTTAGGTCTTGATACCGAGGCTTATTCCTTGCTCTCTGGTGAAGCCTCCGAGCTCGCAGATACTCTCGTCCTGCCGCTGCGAGGTCCTCATTCCACCAGTAGACTGGTGGTCTTCCGTGGGGATTGCCCTTTATGGACATTGAAGCATCACAAGCTGATGTCAAAGCGCGCATGAGGCTGCGGGCTCTCTTCCGATATTATATATCCGGACACTACTGCTTCTTCCAGGGAGCAAAACAATGTGTCGCTATCAAAGGTTGCGGGTGCCCATCGTCTACTTCTCGGTATCGGCACTCTTCTTGTCGTGCGCTGGAGCTTGTACACGATGGCAAAATGGTCGCTGCCCGTGTACCGATCGCTAACCTTCCAGTCGAGTTTGTCCCCATCAAGCTAGGATCGACAAAGGTCAGATCGACAATGGAGGACTTGACTCCCTTGGCGTAGGTTGGCCGAGTTCCGGTGTTAGCGATTTCCAGCTGCAGCGTCGCAAAGGCGTCGACAACTGCACGACCACAAAGGTTTGTTCTCACACTGCCCCACTCTTCTGCCCATGCGTTAAGGTCACCCGCGATGACCACTAGCAGCCGAGACGATCTTGCGCTTGTGGCAATAGCATCCAGGGATTTCATGAACTCTTTGATGGTGTAACTGGGAGGAAGGTAACAGCTGTACAACCGTATACCGGCTACTTCCACCTAGGTAAAACTGGAGTTGCGGGCAGCCATTTTACTGGAAATGTGAAGGTTTTCACAGAGCCAGATGGCTGCCTTGCGGGTGGAGTACCGACCCAATTAGGTTCACTCAAGTCCCTGAATTGCTCGCTGATGATTGCAATATCCGCCTTTTCTTCCGACACCAATTGGCATAGCAGATCCTGCGCCACTTGGCAGTGGTTCAGGTTGATCTTCAAAACCTTAGCCATTGTCATTTGGTGGGGTCCCTTCGAATAGTTTTTCCTTATTTGGCAGGAGACTGCTTTGTGCCCCTCTTTTCCGCATAGGAAACATTGCTTTAACCGGTCGGTAGTGTGCCTACAGCTCCTGGTTATGTGCCCTTGTTCCAAGCACCTGTAGCATCTAACTACTGGAACCTGAACATGGCAGTTCACCCAGCCAATCCTGAGCTTCACCGCTTCAATCAGCTTCTCAGTGGCTCCAGGCGACAGTGCCACCATAGCTGCTTGTGTGCCGCAGTACGACTTCTTGCAGATTGGAAGCCATTGCTTCTGTAGAACTGGCGTTTCTATTCCAGTTTTACCGAGCTCCAGTAATCTTCTCAGTTTCCGCTCCTCTGCGAACCGTGGGCAGTGGAAGATGGCGTGTTCCACGTCTTCGTCCACGCCAGGGCATACCGAGCACTCCACGTTTTCGTAAACTCGGATTCGATGAAGGTACCTGCGGAAGCAGCCGTGCCCAGTAAGTACCTGAGTCAGATGGAATGTGACCTCTGCATGTCCACTTCGCCACATTCGGGATAAGATGGTGGGTCCAGCGCCCTTTGGCTGCTGAGTCCCACCGTTGCTGCCACTCGCGTGACGGCAAGGGGAACCACCTGAACAAAGCATCCCTATGAGATGTAAACCCCATCATGCAACCCCACGCGGTACATCTCGGGCAATGCTAATGCTGACGGTATTGGTAGAAATGACTGAATACATACATATTGTACAATGTTTCTAATTGCAGTTACAACCTTGCTATGTTACTATTGCTATACTAGAAATTTTCGAACATTCACATTGAAACGACCTTGACATTAAATTAAAGGGTATGGTCATGGTGTGTTCTAACGTAAGTCTTTCTGCTCTACAAATAATTGTTCCCATTTCATCGTCGAGATATTATTGTCATATAGGAATTTATGAGATATTCACCTTGAAATGACCTTGACTCTGAATTCAAGGTATATTCAAGGTTATGTCCTGAACTTAGAATTTTCCCCACTTTCCAAATTCGCGGTAAAAAATAGTGGTTCCCATTAAAAAATTAAACTTGCCCTTAAAATGATCTTCAAGGTCATAAACGTTGTCAAATTCACTGGTTCCATTAAATAGCCAGAGAAAAATCCTCAAACATTTGTATGAAACATTTTCCCCGCGAATGCACTCCCGCTGAGATATTTAACCGTTCCGGAACTTGTTCCCATCACTCTATATGTTACATTTAATACATACAGGGTGGCCGATTTATCTGAAGACATCGAAATATCTCGAGAACTATGCACAGAATCAAAAAAGTTGTCGGATGAAGGTTGTTCGACACGAAGAGGGGCATCCAGTGATAATGAAATTTACCCCCTCCCCATCCCCTGGGGGTGGAGTGGGGGCAAAAACAATAAAACTTAAATAGGAACCCCCAGTTTTTATTGCAGATTTGGATTCTCCAATATTGACAATTTTCGCCCGCGTAGCGGATATGGAATACGGTCATTCTAACAAAGCCGGGAAAAAATATATTTAGCGTTACCCAGGAACAACGACGTGGACGTAGTATTTTTCTGTTCCCTTTGGGGTGCTTGTTTTACGTGAGTCCCCTTGCCTCTCACTGTCTCACTGTTCACTTACTTGAGTAAGTGTTCGAAATGTTGACCTTCCACTTCAATGCATTTATTTATTCTTTCTTCAAATGACTTTATACATGATAGAATCATATCTGCAGAAATTTCTGCGCAAGCAGTTCTTATGCGTTCCACCATGTTTTCACGAGTCGTTGGTACTTGTTCATAAACCTTACCTTTTAGGTAACCCCATAGGAAGAAATCCAGAGATGTTAGATCAGGTGACCTCGCAGGCCAATTAATGGGGCCAACTCTACCAATCCACCTACCATTGTAATCACGGTCTAGTATTTCCCTTGCTACTCTTGAAATATGTGCTGGGCAACCATCATGCTGAAACCACATTGTCCGTCGGACGTCCATAGCAACATCCTCAAGTAGTAATGGTACTTCTTGTTCTAGGAAATCTCGATATTTTGTTCCATTCAAATTACCTTCAATGAAATAAGGACCAATGAGTTTATTTCCTATGATTCCACACCAAACGTTCACCGACCAAGGACGTTGATGATTAACTTGTCGTAACCAATGGGGATTTTCTACGCTCCAATAATGCATATTATGCCTATTGACGCCACCATGGTACGTGAATGTAGATTCATCTGAAAATAATACATTAGCAAAGAAATTGTGGTTCGTTTGCATTTTTTGAAATGCCCATTCACAAAACACCACGCGGTTATGAAAATCATCGCCATCTAGTTCCTGGTGCAGTGAAATGTGATATGGGTGAAACATATGACGGTGCAATATTCTTTGAATACTGTCTCTGGAAATGCCGGAATCGCGATGTAATTGTCGTGTGCTTACATGTGGATTTTGGTGAATAGCTGCTAGTACAGCTACTTCGTTAGCTTCTCCTGTAACTGTTAATCTTCGCTTCCTTTTTTTCATTTGTACGCTGCCATCACAGTGAAAGGTATTCACAAATTTGTAAAAAAAAGAACGCGAGCGAGCATTAGCTGGAAAACGCTCAGCACACAACGCCACAGCATCGTCAATATTCCTCTTACATTCACCATAAATAAGAATCATTTCGATTTTTTTGGGAACTGTAGCAGGATTCATTTTTAACTTGCAATTCGATTTAAGCAATGAAGGGTAGACAAAAAATAGTCACGTAAACGGAAAGTTGTTATTCTAAAAGCAAAGTGACCTCCGACCGAATTACTACCAATACAATGGACTTCAAAAACAGTCTTACACTGAGAGACCGTGAATACTAAATTTTAATATGGGGATTAGAAAGTCGCGATATCCATTTACTTCCCTTCAGGAAAGTAGAGAAAAATGTAGGTGAACTGGTTACGTGTGACTCAACTTATGTATAAAATGATATGCTACTTTATTTTCGAGTTATGTCGCCCTCTAGCGTTATGTAACAGAACCGGCGCCGGTGATGGCCGAAATGCAAGCGATGTACATGTATGAAACCACGTGAGTTCTCTCGGGGTCCGGTAGATGGCGACGAAAACCCCAAATGAAGTAAGAGTTTCGTTTTGTTTAATAGAAGCTGGTTTGACCGTCAATGCTCAGCTTATTTATTCTCATTTCGGAAAAAACATACAGAGAGAGAATGAATGAGCTGAGTGAAGGGACATGACGCGTTTTTTAATGGATTGCGTGATGTCCTCTTTTTGTTTATTAAATAATAAATTTAAAACCTAAAATGTAATTTTATTGAAGGTAGAAAACTTATTTATAAAATTGCTTCCATATTGTATGCACAATTTTTATGTAATCAGTTTTGATTTTTAATATGAAGAATATCAATTATTCATAATCTTAATTTTTCGAATGGACATTATTAAAATTTCATATTCAGAATAACAATTTTCGCAATTGATATTACTAAATTCTAATATTAAAAATTCTAATATTAGAATTTTTAATATTAAATTTTCATAAAGGGATCAAATTGTCCCTATTTGCCCCCTGGATGCCCCCCTTCGTGTCGAACAACTTTCATCCGACAACTTTTTTGATTCTGTGCATAGTTCTCGAGGTATTTCAATGTCTTCAGATAAATTTGGATTTTTATCGATTACAGCGCCACCTGTGAACCAAAATGCAATAGCTCCTAGGTCAAATTGGTGTACTTTTTTCCGGAGAATCCAAATCTGCAATAAAAACTGGGGGTTCCTATTTAAGTTTTATTGTTTTTGCCCCCACTCCACCCCCAGGGGATGGGGGAGGGGGTAAATTTAATTATCACTGGATGCCCCCCTTCGTGTCGAACAACTTTCATCCGACAACTTTTTTGATTCTGTGCATAGTTCTCGAGATATTTCGATGTCTTCAGATAAATCGGCCACCCTGTATACGTTTAATTTGAGGCGCTCCTCAAATATACATTTTTATTTATGATACTCAACCATCGGGCATATAAGAACAACGTCCAACTTTTCATTAACAGTTGTTAATTGTAATTTTATCTATATTTAATATAACGCATAATCAATATATTTCTCTTGTTTAAATCTTTTTCCACGTATTAATAATTTATTATCACGAGCACAGAATGATTATAATCTGGTATTACGAGAATCCCGTTCGAATTGTGTCGAGGAGCTTTGCTTTGATCAGATAATCTGACAGATTTATTTGAAAATTAATTGTTGCAATGTAACTTGATTATTTATTTATCCAAACGTGATATGAGTGTAGTTCAGAAAACTCGAATATGATTTTCAGGTCTTAATATTTTGAAGGATTTTTAGGATACTGAATACGAACAACCTGCGATAATCGAGATGGTTAAACAAATTATAGTACTTTACGGGTTATGAAGTCTTATTAACATTACATTTTTAGTGGTTAAATTTTATGTGTTGTAAAGTATTTGGGAGTATCAGATTATCTACACTTTCTGAATCATATGAAATAGCTTAAAAATAAGTTTTAATGGCACACATATCATGTTGTATCCTGCTAGAAAATATTTTTTCGTGTGAGTTTGTGGATAGTAATCCCTTAACTTACAAAATTAAGACTCAATTATTTATGTACAGGCAACAGGATGACTACCAGTTAGTAAGGAAGCTGGGTAGAGGCAAATATAGTGAAGTATTTGAAGCTATCAATGTTATTAATAATGAGAAATGTGTTGTAAAAATACTCAAGGTACGTTAAATTAAGTTTTATAACGTTTGTATATTTAGTAATTATTGTCTTCAAAACAGTATAGTATTCAAATTCTATTACAGCCGGTAAAGAAAAAGAAAATAAAGAGAGAGATTAAAATCTTAGAAAATCTTAGAGGTGGAACCAATATAATCACCCTTCAAACCGTTGTTAAAGATCCGGTTTCGAGGACTCCTGCTCTTATATTTGAACATGTTAATAATACGGATTTCAAACAGCTTTATCAAACATTAACAGATTTTGATATTCGATACTACCTCTACGAATTGTTAAAAGTATGTATTTGCATGTGTTAAATTTTGTTCAGTTATTATCATATAAGTATATATTTTAGTTATTTTATTATTTTATTATTATATTGTCGTAAAAGTTAGATAATAATAACTAAATTTATTAGTAGACGTAATAGCTTTAAGACAAGCATGGGAAAATACATACTACCTTTATGTGAAAAAAGCGCGATAAGTGACATCTGGTAACTTATCTAGCACAGCCCATTCTTGAAGTCCACATAGTTTATTTTCATATCGATCATAATTGAAGTAAACACATTTTTTATTTGTTTATAAAAAAATACGATATTTTAAAACGATGCTTGGTAACAATGAAAATACTTAAAATTAAGGCGCTGAAAATGTTGAAGCAGGCTATCCATTTGGTCGGTTCTAAAAAGACCCAGGTGATCATATGAAACCATGGTAGTGTGGAGTAGTTTCTACCCTTCAGCACGAAGCTGACCCAAAAATACAAATTGAAATTGAACAATGGTTGATCCTTGCGCACGTAGGTCAAATTTTTTACTTCACTCGGAGCATGTTTACCATAATTCCTTTAGCGACAACGAGTATTTACAGTCAAATATTATTAATCGTTTCACGCTCTTTTGATGCCGAACTGAAGTCGGCCCAAGTTCAGATATCAAAAACATACGGATATTACTCCTCGAAATCCGTGCAAGTTCAAAAATGGTCCTAAGTAAGTTATGAAAATGCCGGAACAATGGACATTAAAGGCAGTCATTTGTCTAACACCAGTAGCAGTCACTTGCTACTCCTCAAAATCCGCCATCATTTTAGATCTCGCGGTTATTAATGCTCCGTTAAAAAGTGTACGGCTTCTCCCGCGAAAGTCAATACAATCAATATATTTGTTAAATTATTCCTGTTAAAATGCAAACAGTGTATACGAAAAAAAATGCAAAAGTTAGTTAAAAAAGAAAAAATAAGATTAAGATATTAATACGTACAATAATAAGAATAGCGAGCAGCGTAAAAATTTATTCAAGCGTTTGAGTAAAAATTTAATTAATTTGCATATTTCAACCCAATAATCACTTATAAAGAGAATTGCAAAATTTTACTAGGGGCGGCGCACAGTGGTCAATTTTCAAGTTCTTGGTATTTTTTCTGACAAAAATACTTGAGTGAGGTTAAGTCTCAACCAAACGGGACAAATTTAAAAAAAAATACTCGTAATAGATTGCACATTGATGGGTCACTCCCATTTGAAGCGATTTCATTTAATTTTTTAAAATTTCCGCCATAGTGGATCCGACATTTTAAATTTTCAAAATAGGTTATCAGAATCATAATCAGCCACCCCGGAAACCTAGGAATAATGTTATTACATAGACAAAATTAAAAATTAAAAAATAAGAATCAAATTGTGAAAATCGCGAGTTTGTTGATAGAATCATTCATTTCAGGTGTTTATATCAGATGGAAACCTTTTTTCAACTTGTCCTGGAGGAATCTGTTAAGAATTTTGTCAGATTTAATTTATAAAAAAAAATTATGGCATTCAACCTTTTGGCTCAATCGGAAATTTAATTTGATTACGATTTTGTCATTGATCCCTAATGAGCACTGACCTGTATGCCGCGGCACAAAGCCGCTACTGAATTTGCATCCCTAACTAATACAGGAAGAGAATTCCAAAAGTTAATAGCCGCTATCCAGACGGAGTTGTGGTAATAGACTGTGCTACTGACTAAGTGTCGGCAAAGCACAGCCTCGAAATCCTAGGCGATGTAATGTAGACCGTAATGCACCATAGAACTGTTGGGCGACACTTGGTGATTCCATGTCAACTCTGCTGACAGAAACACTCCCAAATAATGAACTTCACTGAGATAAGGGTCTGGCAAGCCATTTATCATTAGTAGTGGAATAGTAATAATGCGTAGTATGGGCAGGCTTAGCCCAGATCTAAGAATTATGGCTGTAGTTTTATTTGCAGTAAGTATTGTACCCCAGTTTTGATTTCATTTAAAGAAAGAATCTATGTCAGTGCTAAGTTGTGCTACTGTTTCATATGTTCGACAAATGGGTGGTAAAACTGGGTGTCATCCGCGGAAATAACTGATGTCTTGTGAAAGTAGCGTAGCGTGTCAAAAAAGGCGTTGACCACTATTATAAAAAGGATTGAAGCTTCCAAGCTGGATCCTTGTGGAACTCCGGTAGTAGTAGTTAGTTCCTGTGGGATACTTCTATCAAAGCCATGTATGACTGGCAAGCGGCCAGTGAGATAAGAACCATTTGATCGCGGTCTCATCGTCGCCTATGCGTCTTAAAGAAGATAAAATTAATGCATGATGTGGTGTGTCAAAGGCTTTCAAAGTGTTGAATGTTAAGAATATTATTAAGCTGAACAAGGCTACAAAGATTGATGATGTCAAGATCCAATCCTACTGTAATAGTCATTAAGTTCGTCAGGCATGAATTGGCTTAGCGAGAAAGGCAATGGTGCCTCAGTTACACCGAACTTTCATAGTACTGCCAGACGCTCTTTTTATCCGTAGGTACGCGAACATAGTGATCATAGGCAACTTATACATATACTTAACAAGACTAATCGTGCGTTCCCGCCGTCTGCAAATACATACAACCTCACTATTGTTCCATTCTTTTAAACACACCATACCAGCACTGCATCGTCATGGATAGATCACTGTCTATCATCATAAGTCCAATGGTCCTTCAACTTCCAACCAAAACCTTATATCAGTAGAGTTCGATCTAAACTAAATAAGTAATATAATTAGGAAAAAGTTAACGGCAGAAATATCTCGAAAAGTCACTAATTAAACAGCGAAATAAACTTCACAAAAAGTGTAGACGTGATGGAGACTTAATATCATATCACGATTCCAAAGAACTGCTCAGGAGGGTAAGACGTTTTGTCTTCAAGACCCATACTAATTTATGTATTCGACAGCTAGAAAATCTCTTCATTCAAAGGCGAACGGAGCAAGATTAGAATACTCGGCCTGCTATAACCTGTGAAGCCTTTACCATCCATAATGTGTATTATTATTGAAAAGAATTTCTCGAAGATAAATCAATATTTATTACAGTAAAAGTGGCTAATTATATCGAGTATACAGGGTGATCCAAAAGTATGGAAAAGCCAAAATATCTCAGCGGGAGTTCATTTTCAGGGTGAAAATGTTTCAGACAAAACTTTATTTTTTTAAGCTATTTAACGGTGCCATTGAATTTGACTTTGAACATGACCTTGAAGATTATTCCAAGGTCAAGTTTATTTTTTCAAATGGGACCCCTTTTTTTCATGGATTCGGAAAGTGCACAAAATTGTACGTCCGAATATGATGTGGTCGATTTTTTTTCGGCAAGGTCCTTTTAAAGTCAAACATAAAACTCCCGGAACTGCGAATTAACTCAGCGGGAGTGCATTTTCGGGGAAAATCTTAAATTCAAAAGTTGAAGGATTTTTCTCTGGCTATATAACGGCACCATTGAATTTGACCTTGAAGGTTATTCCAATGTCAAGTTTATTTTTTAAACAGACACTAAAAGTATAGAAACAGCCAAATAACTTTGCAGGATTGCACTTTGACGAAAAAAGTTTCACACAAAAGTTGTAGGTTTTCTTCTTGGCTATTCAGTCATGATCTTAAATTTGACCTTGAATGTGACTTTTATTGTCGTTTCAGGGTCGAATATACTTTTTTTAATAAAAGCACATATTTTTGATAATAGGAATGGAAAGAGCGGACAATTTTACGTCCGGATGTGTCTTTGATCAAGACCTTGACCATTCGCTTGTAGGTCAATTCAAGATCAAGTTGACATTAGCAGTGAAAATTTCTGTAAATTTACCCGTAAATTGGTATCTGAGGGTTCTCGAAGTTGCTGATTACGAATGTGAAGTCTTTTTTAAAAAATTCAAGATGGCGGATGCAATATGGTGGACGAATTTTAAAAAAATGTATTGAATTTTCCTGTAATTTTGCCTATAAATTATAGGATCAGCTATACCTGAAAAAATAAGGTACACCCAGGATGTGCCACGAGGAGGTTCCTATGTACGATTTAAATCCCTTTTTTTTGTATTATTCGTTTTTTTTTAAATAATTTTTGCGCTTTTTACGTTTTTTATTTGATTTATAATACTCGGACAATTAAGGGACGGGCAAGTGAGCACCCGGCCTACTAAGATAAGAATATGTGAGTACGCGGCCAACTAAGGCAAGAGTAAATGAGCACCCGGCCAAATAAGTCAAGGGCAAGTGTGCACCAGGCCAACCAAGGCAAGGGTAAGTGAGCACCCGGCCAACTAAGGCAAGACCAAGTGAACACCGGGCCAACCAAGGCAAGAGCAAGTGAGCACCCGGCCAACTAAGACAAGGGTAACTGAGCACCCGACCAAATAAGGCAGACGTTGTGTTGATGTAACGAATCTAGATGGCCATTGCACACAAGCTTTTGAATGTGTCATCTTAAAATTACCGTTTTCAAAGCTTTTGTTCGAAGTGATTACCCTCAGCTTCTTGACAAATCGCAATCCGATTGTAAAAACTGATCCTGTCCTCTCAATCATGTCTGGTTCAATGGCAATGATTTTATCGTGTATTCGCTGTGCACTCCCGCTGAGATATTTAGGCGTTTCCATACTTTTGGATCACCGTGTATATATATACATATATATGGGGCATTCTTTGTGAATGGGAGACCCCATGCTCCCCAGAATTCATTTGCTCCAAAAAATTTTTGCGAGGACAACAATTTATCCAAACCTATCTACTTTTGTTTGCCGTGGGGCATTTTTGAAAATTAAAAATAGCGGCACGCCCATACTCCGAAATACCGGAAAAATTATTTTATTGTTTTCCTGTTACGTGCAAAAATAGTATCACAGAATATAATAAGAATTATTTTTGTCATTAAAATCGTTACTACTTTAAATTTACGTAACGTCAATTGGGATATTCAAGATGGCGGACTCAAAATAGCTGACGAACATTCAAAATTCAATCAATTTTGATGGAAATTGTTATTCGGGGGTTTTCGAGGTCGCTATCACAAATCTGTTCTTAAAATTGTAAAATTGAAAATGGCAGACCTACTATGGCCGACTGAAATGCAAAATTTCATGTAATTATGATTAAAATGTTTATTTGGTTTAGGAGGTGACTGATTACGAATCTGCAGTCAGATTGTAAAAATTCAACATGACAGATGTAACATGGCAGATGAATTGTTCTTATGTGAGTGGATTTTATAGCAATTTGTTACTCGAGGGTATTTGATGTCGTAGATTACGAACATCAATCCGGAATGGCAGGTGTATGATCCGAAATGTCTGCATACCGCTGGCGTTAGCGCCATGCAAAATGCACCCCGTGGAGGTCGCGCAGTCGGATTTGCATGTCTTCGGGGTTCCTTGATCAGGTGGTTCCCCTTGCCGTCACCTGTTCGTGTGTATGCGTGCGTGCGTGCGTGCGTGTGTGAGATCAGTGTCAGAGATCAGGACCCCGCGGTTCGTCACTTCCACACTATCTACCGACTCCACGCCCTCTCTGGCGTGCGGGTGCGTGCGTGCGTGTGCGCGTGTGTGTGCGTGCGTGCGTGTGTGCATGTGTGCGCGTGCGTGCGTGTGCGTGTGCGCGCGCGCGCGTGTGTGTGTATAGGTGTGCGTGCGTGTGTGTGCGCATGTTAAAGCCAAAATCGTCTTCGTGATTAATTAGGTTTACCATCTGAAACTTATTTTTAAAATGTTGCTTTGCTCCGTCGCTGAAATAAATAATTTTCTGTACATCCAATTTCTGCTTTATATGAGGAATTAACATTTTTTGTATCGTGCACACAGCAGCTGTATCATGGCGGGTAGTATCTTATAAAAATACTAGTCCACAGTGTTTGATTTCTGAATTTTGTTTATAATAATAAACTACAGGGAAAACTGTGCATTGAGAATTGTTGAAGTGAAATGCTTGGGATGCATTTTAAGCTACGTATTTATAGTTTTCATAGAAATCTAAAACAAGCACTTCACCAACATCTAAACTATTTTTTTATCATTAAAAAATTGCGATTGCTGTTTTGATATGAAGGAATGAAGTTTCAAATGCACTAACTTGTTACTCAGTTGTTCCATAACATCTACTGTAGAGGTAATTGAAGTTTGCAATGTCGATCGATCAGTACCAGTCCATACACTAAATTGCACATGCTGAACACTTGTATTCTCTAATAACGTTTGCATATATTGTGAGAAGTTTTCTATCCTTGGGCACCGGTCACATTCACAAAGAAAGCAATTCTAATCAGGATTACTGCAAGTGATTCGCTCTAAGCGATCCTTGTAATTTGTGATTGGACTTTTACAGTACTTAGTTAATTTCGTAATGTTTATCGCATCCAACAATAACTTAACATTCTCGTGAATGGTGCACACACAGACGGAATGAGTTCCGCTGCCACCTGCAAGGACAGATTGTTTTGGCCGAAGCTGTGCAAATTTACTGAAACTAACAGAATGTTCTGGATGGGTACTTTTCCTTGTACAAGTGGAATGCCCCTTTAAATCTGAAAGTAGGAGATGTTTTGCATCAAAACGCGTCCTTCTTCATTTTTTACAGAAACATTTTTCTTACTAGGCATTATTCTACTATTTTCTTCGCTGGTGTAAAATTTCACTATATTTTCTACAGTTGAGCTGGATAATGATTTAGCAGCCCTCAAAGTAATTTCTGCAAAAACACCATTTGTAGCTCTGATAAGTTTAGCTTTATTAGCGAACTGCCAACTGCAGCCAAATTCCTGTGATATCTTATTAGCACTTCACGTTTTCGGAATTACAGTGAGAATTTTTAATCTTTCAGGGTCATTCTTCGACAAGAAGGCAAACTTTTCTTTTAGATCGCTCATCATATCTTGCAATTCAATGTCTCGTTCCATGTCAATGCTCGCCTGAATTTCATTTAAATGATTCTCAGATTCTTCAGAGTTTCTACTATCAACATTAGATCCACCAACTTCATCAGGAATATCCGGAAATTTCGTTACCTCTATGACCGGAAACGCCAGAAGCTTCGTAAAAATTACAACATCTATCAAGAAGGGCACTTATTTTTGCCATACTGAGGGAAACAAAACTATGATTGAACGGCAACAAAATTATAATTTTAGACGTTCAATTACAATTTTATACAAAATGTCAAACAGGAGAACAATATTAGAAAAGCTAGGACAACTTTAAACAGAATATGATCAATGTAGTGAGATAATGAGTAAATTTGAAAATTTTCTCCGTCTGATGCAGTTTAAAACTGGAAATAAATGGAAATAATATATTTCTTTGGTTTTGGTCATTATAATATATAGGCTAATAATTTGTTATAGTACAATGTTCTTCCATAATCGATTGACATATATACGGAGGGGTCAAGACATGAACAGTATTCCGCGGAGGGTATAAATCATGCGCAGTGGTGTCTGCAGTGTTTGACGTATGCTTTAGTAGTATCAAAAGTGTCCAGAGAAGTAGGGACATACGTAGTAGTGTCCACAGAATTCGGGACATGCGGAGTAGTGTCCAGAGAGGTCGGGACATACGTAGTTGTGTCCAGAGAAGTAAGGACATGCGCAGTAGTGTCTCAATTACTTGACGTATGCGCAATAGTATCGAATAGTCGGGATATATGCAGTAGTTTCGGAAGTGTTTAACGAATGCGCAGTACTGTTGAGAGTGGTCGGAAATATGTTTATGTATACACATTTGGTCAGATAATTAACTAATACTGTCGTGCTAATAGAAGGCGCGCGCGTGCACACACACACACTGTTTGCCATTTTCAAAAAGTTTTTATGTACGATCCATAATCAGCGCCTTTGGAAACCCCCGAATAAACATTTTCATCATAATTACATGAAATTTTGAGGGCGTGGAATCGGTAAATAGTGTGGAAGTGACGAACCGTGGGGTCCTGATCTCTGACCCTGATCTCACACACGCACGCACGCACGCATACGCACGAACAGGTGACGGCAAGGGGAACCACCTGATCAAAGCACCCGGAAGACGTGTAAATCGGTCTGCGCGACCTCCATGGGGTGCATGTTGCATGGCGCTAACGCTAGCGGTATGCAGGCTTTTCGAATCATACACCTGCCATTCCGGATTGATATTCGTAATCTACGACATCAAATACCCTCGAGTAACAAATTGCTATAAAATCCATTCACGTAAGAACAATTCATCTGCCGTGTTACACCCGCCATGTTGAATTTTTACAATCTGACTGCAGATTCGTAATCAGTCACTTCCTAAACCAAATAAACATTTTAATCATAATTACATAAAATTTTGCATTTCAGTCGGCCATAGTAGGTCCGTCATTTTGAATTTTACAATTTTAAGAACAGATTTGTGATCAGTGACCTCGAAAACCCCCGAGTAACGATTTCCATCCAAATTGATTGAATTTTGAATGTTCCAGCTATTTTGAGTCCTCCATCTTGAATATCCCAATTGACGTTACGTAAATTTAAAGTAGTAACGATTTTAATGACAAAAATAATTCTTATTATATTCTGTGATACTTTTTTTGCACATAACAGGAAAACAATAAAATAGTTTTCCCGTATTTCGGAGTGTGGGCGTGCTGCCATTTTGAATTTTCGAAAACGCCCCACTGCAAACAAAAGCAGACAGGTTTGGCTAAATTATCGTCCTTGCCAAAAAATTTTTGGAGCAAATGAATTCTGGGGTGCATGGGGTCTCCCTTTCACAAAGAATGCCCTATATATATGTATATATACATTTATTCACGGTGATCCAAAAGTATGGAAACGCCTAAATATCTCAGCGGGAGTGCACAGCGAATACACGATGAAATCTCTGCCATTGAACCAGACATGATTGAGAGGACAGTATCAGTTTTTACAATCGGATTGCGATTTCTCACGAAGCTGAGGGTAATCACTTCGGACACAAGCTTTGAAGACGGTAATTTTAAGATGACACACTTAAAAGCTTGTGTGCAATGATCGTCTAAATTCGTTACATCAACACAACGTCTGCCTTACTTTGTCGGGTGCTAACTTACCCTTGACTTAGTTGGCCGGGTGCTCACTTGCTCTTGCCTTGGTTGGATGGGTGTTCACATTGCAAAAACGCCCCACGGCAAACAATAGTAGACAGGTTTGGCTAAATTTTCGTCCTTGCAAACAATTTTTTGGAGCAAATGCATTCTGGGGAGCATCGGGTCTCCCATTCACGAAGAATGCCTCATATATATATTAAATCAATAAATTAAAATGAAAACTCAAGAAATTCAGATTTTTTCGTTGTTGAAAAGAGGTGATAACTTTTATATAATAATTTAGAAACATGCACCAATAAATTAATCAAAATTTTCTTCTTGACCGTTAATATAAATATAAATATTACCGTTGAATTTATTTCTTGGTATGATCGGTATTTTCAATAAATAAAAACATAATATGTATACGTGCTTTGGATTTAAAGAACAGAAAATGAAAAATAACGTATATGCCGGTATTTTTGCTATTACTATGCCGGAATCCTTGATTTTTACAGCTCGGTGTATGTATAATATTATAAATTTATGATTTAATAATGGATTCGCGTTTCCCTCTCGTGCACGTTTCGTTGCAGAACCCAAGTAGACTCGTCAGTAAGACGACCCTCGGTTCCCTGCCCTACATGGGCTTAGTGTGTATTTTAAAATTTAAATAAATTTAATAGAATAGGTATAAAACTAAAATTATTGAATATAGATTTATGTATATTGCGAGGGCAGCAGCGTGATTACGCTGCACAGGATACATACACTTTGGATCCCTTTCGTAAACAAATAAATCAATAATTTTCCTTCTCAACCATAAATATAATGGTAAATCCAAAGCACGTACATACATATTATGTTTTTGTCTTTATTTATTCAAAAGACGGATCGAACCAAGAAATAAATTCAATTGTAAAACATGCACCAATTGAACGTTTGTACTTTGGAATAAGAATTGGACTGTTCCAACATTTTTCTTTTAGAGTTTAAATGCTAAACTATAGTGTTAAGTTCGCGACTATAAATGGTACGTTTGGACGTTAAAGGGTTCAAAGGCGGCTGACGTTAGAGTGGACAGACGTGCAGCTGGGTGAGCTTATTCCATGAGGAAACCCCTTGTTGGAATTCTGCGAAATCCGACATTGCGGAACTTCCAGAGTTAAGTGTGAGAGATGTTTTTTCTTCTGAAGGCTGAAATGCAGTACAGCGTTTTGTAGTTTTCAACTTTAAGAGAATTTAGAATTTAGATACTATTCATTAATATCAAAATATAATATCTTTAATAATGAAGTTGCAACCGTATTTTATAATTATTTACATCATTTAACTCGGGAGTGCATCTTCTGTGTACTGTTACTGTTAAGAAGACTGTCCTCTTTTTTATGAGGCAACAGATTTCCCGCGATTCGGGAATGCTGCCCATTCAGCATTTTGAGACTGTCACGCCATCAAACTTGAGTGAACTGACGCGTCAATGAAGAGGCTGCGCTGTATAACTACGAAAAACACACCACGGTCTCTCCGTGCAAGCATACCCTGAAAAATACGCTTTGGCCATCTATCGAGAATGCAGATTATACATCCGTTTGCATATTTTTTTCTTATTATTCCATGGCACAATCATGTCACAATAAATTTGTTTCGTACACTTATCCTTACACTTCAGTCCGCAATTTGACACTAAAAAGCAGTGATTTTATTTTCAACTTCCTACTCGTGTTCGAACGTCGTGGTCACACGGGGTGTTTCTAACCCGACGATAATCAACCTTCGAATTCGATGACGTTTATGGAAAGACTTACGAAACAACGGCATTCAGTGCGCACCGAAACGCATTGCCACAACAGATGGCGACACAAGTCCCATTTCTGTGGGACTCTGTTACCAACCGCAGGGCAATGCAATGAGTCAAGACGATCTGAAATGTATCGATTATTTATTAAACCAAATGATGCGATGTATGCGTAGCACAAAACTGAACATGCGTGCAGCGAGAGCTGAGAGCCGACTGATAACATGCGCCGCGCTGTTGCGTATTGGAGTTTTTATTCCACTCTTCTTCTCCTCGCCTCTCTTTCTCTCGCTCCTCCAGTATATGGAACATAGAAGGGTGAGCGCGTGGACAATCCCCATATTTCCATGCGTATTTCAAAGCTACTTAAACGGTAAGTAGGTCTGGGGTCTCTCGTACCCCGGGTGACCATTACGGGTTAAGAATTATGGAGCAAAATGATGCCTTAGACTTTTCCAATATACACGGAAAGGAAGAAACACGACTTAGTCCTGTCTACGCAGCACTGGTTACTGCGTGGCCGGTTCGCAAATACATTCTATTTCAACTCGCTATAACTCAGTCAATTTTGAGAATTTTGAAACGAATAAAAAATAAAATTGTTCATTATAGTTTCCCAGATCTAGTGCACTAAGAAAAAGTGATATATCTTAATAAATCAAAAAGTTATTAATTTTTTAATGCAGAACTGCGAAATTTGTGTTTTTATACGTTCAGGCGCTTCGTTTATCGAGCGAATTTCAAGCATCCGAAAACTTTCAGCGAGAAAGTTGTTCATTAAGGTATGAACAAATTTTGTGGAAAGTTTTATCTCCATTGCATTAATAGTTTAAAAGTAATGAATGTTTAATGTTGGTCGTGGCCTTGCGCGCATCGCCGTGACACACATGACGCGCTGGCCGTCGGCCACGACCAACATTAAACATTCATTACTTTTAAACTATTAATGAAATTGAGATGAAACTTTCCAGAAAATCTGTTCATACCTTAATGAACAACTTTCTCGCTGAAAGTTTTCGTATGCTTGAAATTCGCTCGATAAACGAAGCGCCTGAATCTATAAAAACACAAATTTCGCAGTTCTGCATTAAAACATTAATAACTTTTTGATTTATTAAGATATATAATGTTTTCCTTCTGCACTAGATCTGGGAAGCTGTAATGAACAATTTCATTTTTTATTCGTTTCAAAATTCTCAAAATTGACCGAGTTATAGCGAGTTGAAATAAAAAGTATTTGCGAACCGGCCACGCAGTAACCAGTGCTGCGTAGACAGGACTCGGTCGTGTTTCTTTCTTTCCGTGTATCTGGAACCTTATTTTATGGCGCAGGTATTGACAATTACATGAAAGTGCAATTTTTTTCTTCTAATTTTGTTACTCTTTACTTTAAACGCGATTTTCTCAAAACGACTTTTTTGAAGTTGATGTCCGCGATACCTCAAAAACTTTTGCACCTCCACCATCGGTTTCATAACTAATAATTTTTAATACATATAATTCAGTGTAATAGCGTCCCCTATGGTTTAATTTTTATTTATGATCGATTTTACAGCAATAAAATGGCGCCATTTTTTGGTGTAAAAATCGTGGTTTTGATTTCAACCGACCATAGTAATATAAGAAACAACGTTTTTTAAAGAAAAGAAGGTTGTTGTTCAATAGCCGTACTTCCATTGAACTGATTTTTCCCAAACCTTGCGGAAGTATGCATGTACTCGCTCGATTGACGATCACAATTGTTGCATTGCAATAATAAACATATTCCCACTACCTTCAAAATTACTATAATTTTGGCACTAAAATGGCGGTTCCAATATGGCGGACCGCTCCGTAACAATACTGAATAGATACATATAAAATCTGTTTTTTGTTTTCTGGAGCATGCGAATTTGCCCTCAAAGAGTCTCCCTACGCTCCATGTAAAAAATGACCGTTTTCAACGGCTGCATTCGGTATCTCGACATTTAAAACTTTTCTTATACCAAATGGTCATTTATGATGTACCAATAAACCATGAAAACTGGCAAAATGTGCATCTATTCAGTTTACGAAATACAAATGGTTAAACGTTGCGCAAAGGGGACTATAATACATAAAGCTGCTATATTTTGTAGATAAGATCAGCTATATTTCTTTAACCCTTTGCGTGATGACGGGACGCTGAGCGTCCCACCTTCTATTCGTTGGTTATTTGCGATTTAAAAATAAGTTTCTCAAATTTTTGAGGTCGTAACTTGTTTTCTACCTATCTAAGGCATTTATTGGACAAATTAAAATTATTATATGTCTTAATATACTGTAGTTAATTAATTATAAACAAATATGTACGAAAAATTAAGCATGTAAAAAAACTACGTGGGATACTTGTCATTTATACGTTTTTTGGGTCGCTGATTAGGAATCCAATGTCAGATTTTTGAAATTCAAAATGGTGGACCAATATGGCGGACCAAAATCCGAAATCTTGGCTGATTTATACAAAACTCGACACTCGGGGGTTTTTGCGGTCGCTGATTGTAGACAAAGCAGACATGCACAAGTCGACCTACCAAATCAACAGAAAATCTAAAAAATGTTGGCATTCAATTTTATGGCATCTTCTCGATGTAACGATTACGAATGCATACATCATTTATAAAGAAAAGGGCAATTAAAACAATCTAACCTTGAACATTTTTAGATTAGATGTTGTAGGTGGATTGGTAGGTGGGATTTTACCAAAAAAATAAGGTAGAGAATGTTTGCGCCAAAAATTATTGGGTCGCACAAACCCCAAGTGTCTGTGCAAAAACGACGTAGCGGATCTGATGATATGCCTTTACGCAATTCGGATATACAACGACGCCGTTGTGCTCATTGCAGTACCTCACATAATGAAAAAAGAACCATGTGGATGAGTACACAGTGCAATGTACCCCTTTGTGTATCTGCAGATAACTGCTGTCTGGCCTTTCATTCCTCATCACTCAAGAAATAAATAAAACAAAAAATAAATAAATAAAAAAAAATAAATAAATGGAACTAGCAGTTCGTCACGTCCTCTTCGTTAGTTCCGGGCAACGATAAGAGTGAGTAATTATTTGAAAAATATTCTTGCTACATGTCGGTCACTAGACTAGCTCGGAGGGAGTACTCTTGAATTGTTCAAAATTGAATTTCTTGACCACGAATTCAATTTTTTAAATTAATTTATTTAATGTTGGTATTTTCATCAGCAATTTTGTATCTGTTATTTTGAATCTTGAGAAACTGACAACGGATTTGCAATCAGTGTTCCCGAAGACTCCCGACAGTCCACTTTCGTGTTAATGCTGCAAGATTTCGGATTTTGATCAGCCATATTGGATCCGCCATTATGAATTTCGAAAATCTGGCAACGGATTCGTAATCAGCGATCCCGAAAACCCCTGAGTAAGAATCTTTGAGTCAATTGGACGAAAAGAAAAAATCGTGATTGAAAGGGTTAAACGAGACATATGCTCATCTTGAAATTTTGGAGGGATTATTGGGTTGTCATGTATAATCAATTTGCATTAAAAAAAGTTTCAAAATTCGAGATACGAAAAAGGGGCATTTTTTACCAAGGCTCTTTTGCGTGATTAATACAGTGCCAAGTTTTTAAATAGGTTATGTGATTATATTATTTTTAATATATTATATTTAGTTCTCGCGTATAATTTTTCGAAAAGTAATGTTATACGTATCATTTACAATTCTCTTGGCGAGACCTTTCGATCGAATAAAATGCCTTTTCAAATTTTCTCAAAAATACAAGTAGGAAATGTAGTTTCCGCCAACACCTAAGTGACTCTTGTGTGCTCTCTCTTGTCATTCGAAACCTATTTTTAAAGAGTCTACTACTACATCGGAATGTTTGTTCTCAGAAGAGATAAGAACATTATCCAGGTCTTCATTTGTGATTTAAATTCTTAATTAAATAGAAAAATTGTGATTAATCTGGTATGTAGCGAAAAATTCCAATGATGTCATTAGATTTGACCTTCATTCTATTCATTTGGAGCAGTTAAGTGGAACGTCGACGAGCTAATGGGTTTTGACCGATGCACACGGAAGATGATTTGTATACAACGCAGTTTGCATCCATGATCTTCCGCGGAACGACTGTATTTGCCCCGAAAATTGGGAGATCATGGCCTTTTGAACTTGAAATGTTTGTATGACATTTTAGTCCTCGAAACGGCTTGCGACGTGATTAATCGAACGGAGGATCCCCTGATGATGCTTGTTCATCAGCATGAAATTCAGGGAAAGCGAGCGTTTTTGAACAACGCGGTGAAACGAGAGGCCCGAAACCTCGGTCTGGTTTTCATCGTGGGACGTACTGGTGCACAGGAAACTGAATCAGTCATCAATCTGTGCCCAGTGCGTCTCAGGGCTTACATACGAAAGGAACAACTCCGTATGTTGGAGGGAAGGCATATCGACAAGCCATTGCATGGACAATTCTAAATGATCACATCTGCCGCCCTTTGCGCCAAGCAGCTGTCTCCTATCACAGTTGGGGCGGCTACTCGCTCGAATTTGGGTTATCTATCTATTATCGAAATTGGGCTTTCTCATTCGTTTTGTCCAAAAATAGGCAATATTCACGATTTTTTGGATGAAGTAAGAAAGACAGGAATTCAAATTTTTTCAGGCATATTTATGACACTTTCGAAAGCGTATATAAAAATTGACAGACCGATTCATCCACATGCAGAGCCAGAACAGAAAGCAACGTCGACCAGCGTGAAAAATCGGTACCGAGTTGGCGGAAATTACTGAGGTCGTAAAAAACATCTGAAACAGAAAATCTAAACGGATTCTTGTTTATTAAGAGCGTGATTCCAATGTAGACTATCGGCATTATTAAGGAATAGAAATTTTCAAAATGATGGCCCTTCAAAAATAATGTTTCATTTTTTCTATTTTTTTTCCTTACTTTTTTGTTAATAAAAAATCAAATATACAATTTATCAACTTGACTGTCGTCTAGATTGTTGAGAATTTTATTACGAGAATTTAAACAAAAATCATTGTGATTCGTTAAAAATTGACCAAGTTGTGACTTCCGCCAACTCTAAAAACGTAATTTTCTAGAAAACGCGTTTAACGTTTTAAGTACAATTTTTTCGATAATAATGTGGATATCTGCATACTTATCTATCTCTATATGTATCGGTCCAGCAAATCGTGGAATGACAAATCGTTTCAATTCGTCGAATTAATTCCTATACAGAATCAAGAGCATGAGGATGGTTGTAGGATTTCAAAGTTTCAGCCGCTTTCGCTTTCCGCTACTTACACCAGGAATTCGGCCCGCTAGGACAAAACTCGTGACGAGGCGCTTCGTCAGTTGATATTTTATGGTGAAATGTTGCCCACACGTCACTCCTTATTTTGTCCGCGTCATTTGGATTACGCCTTATTCCCAGTCCGTAATAAGTAGTCAATTCATTTATTAACTTTTCCCTTAGTTTTCCACGTCCACCGATTTTTTTGTTTCCTTTTTTTACATTTCGTAATGATGGCCCCTTTCTTTTTTAGACATGGTTGATACATTCTCTTTTTGTATATTGTTATCTTCATGTAACGAAGTTTTGAAGATTTTAGTATCACCGTCTCCAATGCACTTTTCATATTCTGCATTGCGTATGGTTTTTGGCCCTTGCAAACATTTCGAGTATTCCTTGTACCTCCATTGCTCCTGCACTTCCTTTGTAGTTTGCATGGCAATTTTCGACGTGCTCCTAGAACCACATAACGAACTATGTTTCGTACATGGTAAATTTATTTGCGACACACGCTTTACAAATACTTGATTTTACCTGAACATCAAGTACTTTACTTGAAAAATGGCCGATCAACGTAACTACACCAAACAACGACGAATATCCACGCTTGGTCCAGGTCCTATCTCCGGATACCGTTAGTTTCTATGGCTCATCTCTTTCCTCGGGATTTGTTTCTTTCTCTTCAATCCCTGCTTTCTTGATGACCTCGTTGAATAGAGAGCTCACAGAAACTAATATATTTTTGGCAGGAGCACAGTCCAGGTTTGTGCTCATTCGTTTACCAAGGTCCATCATACTAAGAAATGTATTTATTGCGCTGTTTCGGACTCCCAATAATCTCATCACAAAAATGAATCGTCGATTTATCTCCTATGATCTATTGTTGACTTTTTCGAAAGAATAAATAAATGTTTCTCCGCAATGGCATATGACACCGAGTTGAAACCCCAAACCATGCTCGTATTTCGGTGCAAATTTTACATCGCCATTATATTTCTTGCATTTTAATATGTTGGATAGAGCAGAAAAAACTACCATGAAATTCAATATCACAAAATTATTACCGGGCGAAGCAGTGGGTTAAAAATCATCAGAAATGGCGATTTTCTTCGCTGACGTGCTTGTGAATTCCGTCTCGTGCTCGTTGGATAATTTGAATGTCGATGACCAGGACGATTTTCAGACTCTTTTGTGGACTTTTCAAAAAACACTTCAACCTGATCACTGCGAGACACAGAAGACACAGGAGACACAGAAACGAATACACGTGGTTTTCGTAGACGAGAAAACTGAGTTCGTCGACGAAATAGCCAAAATGCCAGTGTAAACAGGCGTCATCTAACGTAAAAAATAGAAAATTAAAGAAAAACCATGTACCGACCTAACGATCGAGAATATACCAGTCGCGACGTAGCATTGACTCTGGACGCTTGCTACCTGCTTTGAATCGGTCGACTCGAAGGTTCATAACATTTGAACCTTGACGAATTTCGATTTGTCCGTTTAGCAAGACATTCTAATCAGTTATAGCTATCGAAATCCGTAAAAAACCGAGTTTTTTTTAAACTAATGAGAAAGGACCCTTTAATTTTGTACTTTCTAGTATAAATAATTAATTTTATTTAATTAATTCGAGTTTCGACAACGTGTCATTTTCTTTAAATAGATCATTATTTCGAGAAACTTGTTCAAAGATTTCATGACGTTAGTGAATTAATTAAATCCATACGAGAAATTCTTACTAAATTCTCGTAACATTTAACGGTAATTTCATAACACTCAAGTGTTGAATTTCGTATCGGCTTCTCTTGTGGACGTCTTCTTTAGGCCGCCTAAAAAACTAGTCAGCATTGACCCGTATCTGATTGATCAGTTAGAATTATTTGAGTCACTACGTCTTTCATCAAGGAGTTTAGAAAAGTTGGCGGATGTAACTCCGGTCAGAGTCAGATCACGGGCGGAATATATGCAGCAAAAACTGGACGCGATGTGAAGAACTGCATCTGCAATTGCATCATTTTCTGTCTAGCGTGAAAGAGATTCCGTATTTCAAAGAAAACCATTATGCTACGATGGAACTCTTGGGTCGGGATGTAAACGAAACATTGACCGCAATCGTAGTCAACGCTCAAGAAGTCGCAGTTATTCCTCCCGTTCATCCCGGAGCTACAGAAGAAGGAGTGGAAGTAATTCATCGCCGCGTGCAAGTGCCGTGAATTACATTACCTAAGTTTTCAGGGTCATACAAGGACTCGATCACTTTCCATTATTACTTTTATTTTTTAATTATTAAAGATAACTCGTTTGATAACCTCCAAAGGTTACATTATTTGAAATCTTGCTTGGAGAGAGAGGCTGCTGATTTATTAAAAAACGTATAAATTACTTCTGATAATTTTGCATTTTTTGGAAAACATTAAACAATAGATGTGCGAGTAAACGTCGTATGGTAAAGAATCCCGCACAAACCTTACGGAAAGTAGTCCTCGGTTAAATTCGCTCAAACTGATGCATGTTATAGTTCTTGATGTTCCGATAAAACGTCTCCGTGGCAACAAGGCCTGAAAATGAAAAGTTTTTTCTGCACGTGTATTCAAAGTACTAATATTTTGATGTAAAAAAATCGCTATTTTGGCTATGGCTCAGTTCCTTTTAAAGATATACCATCGAGTGAGGGCTCATTTTGAAGCTTTTTTCAAGACCTGCGATTCCCCTCAATGACATTTTGACATACGATGAAAGTTTCTTTATTTAGAACTGCATAAAGGGGAAAAATCCCGATTTTTGCAGTTTCCGCTTTTGAGTAATATCACACTGGAAAAAGTTATAGAGACTGAAGACGAAAAAAATTGCGTCTTATACCTTACCTTTGATAAAAATTAAGCCCATAAGGAGTTCGTTAATATGAGAGAATTTACGAAAATCGGGTTTTGTAACGATGGTGCGCATTTATTGCCAATTCCACGACATTAGGCCGCACTTCACGGGCTCAGTTTTTACCGAAACGGAACATATAAAGGGTAAAGTTATTCATATTTTTGAACTCTTTTTTTTTCATGTGATATTACGGTTACTATTTAGCAAAATGAATGAAAAGTGGAAAATCTCAAAAATTAAAAATTTTCCCCGTTTATGCCGTTATAAGTAAAGAAATCTCCATGGTAGGTCAAAATGTCACAAAGATGAATGGCAGGGCTTGAAAAAGCTTCAATATGAGCCCTTACACGATGAATAGAGCTATAGCAAAAATAGTTATTTTTTATAGCAAAATACTAGTAATTTAGACGCACGTAAAGGAAAAACTAGTCATTCTCAGACCTTGCTGCAATGGGGACTCAACGCGTTGATAAGGAGACTCGGGAGGCATGTGAGCTCAATTTTCCAGATTCTAAGACATTTTTGCGATACGCAATTATTGCGATTGTGAACAGTTTTTAAACAATCCAACCCGGGCGCTTGAAGCAGTTACTGTACAATCGTACAAATTGTCGGGAAAAATAGAAACCAAACCTCCGAAAATTCTAATTCAAACCCATAGCGCAGATGCCTGAACCTCCAAGTGTCCTATATGCTCTGAGAACCTATTAGTGTACAAATGTAAATACAGTCGCTCCACGGAAGATCTTGGATGCAAACTGCGTTGCATACAAATATTCTTCCGTGTGCATCGGTCGTCTTGACCTTAGCTCGTCGACGTTTCACTTAAGTGCTCCAAATGTAAAGAGCACTGGTGAAACGGCCAACATATTCGTGTCTGCCGACTTATTTTTCCCCGTCAATTCTGATGACCAGATCTGACGGAGAAGGCGCCGGATTCTCTTCGATGTTCTTTTTAGCAGTCTGCACGTCCTGGACATGCCTCTGAGGCACTCCCAGATATATGTAGGCTCTAAGGTGGCGGATGACACTTCCGTTGACGAGCTCCATATCGTTGTTAATGGAGTCGGGCCTTCTTCTGTGCAAATGAACGACTGCACACTTGTCCAATTCGAATTCCATGGCTATATCTCTGGAGTATGTGAGTGCGATATTCAGAGATCGATGTAATTGATCCTCGCCTGAGGCGTGTCATTTAAGATCATCCATATAGAATAAATGGGTGATCTTATTTATGTACACGTTCATCCGGCGGCCCACAAATGTACCCTTGAGATCGTCTGTGAGCAACGGATAGAGGCAATAGTGAGATGCAGAAGAGCAGAGGACTCAGAGAATCTCCCTGCTAGACACCTATTTGGAATTGAACCAGCCTGGACATGGTTCTACGCTTGCCCGATGTCATGAGAAAGCGCGTTTTCCAAAGAGGCATCAGGTCTTCTATACTTTTCACTATATTTGGGTGGACATGGAGGCGTTTGAGCAACAAGCCTAAGGGGAGACAACTAAGTAGAAGCACGAAAATAAACGATTTTTGAACAATTTTGTGATAAAAGAATCGCATCAATTTCAACTTTTGGCATACTTTAATTGTAGATGTCAAGCACTAAAAAAAATTTTTTTTTTTTTTACAAAAGAAAATGACGGCGTTACAGGCTTCACAATTTGGCGTCTTTTGCGCGAGGTGGAAAAAGGCTGCCATTGTCACGTTTTTTGTAGCGGTCTGAAACAAGAAATCACAAAATTTTTCGATTACTTATGAGTTTAGGCGAAGGATGTACCTATAAGATTATTAAAAAGTGCAAAATTAAAAATTTGGTAGGCATTTTAATAAAAAATTCAAATTTTCGACTATTTTTTTAACACTTTTTACCTCAAAAAAGTAATTTATTTTCGCGATATTCTTATAACTTTAGGTATATCCTTTCGATAATATTATAGACTAAAACCTCCCCAAATTTCAGCCTGATCGATCAACAACTTTTTGAGCTACAGTGGCAGCAGTTGTTGAAAATGCAGTTTCGAGATAATCGCGTTAAAAGTTTTAATACGATAAAACTATTAGTTTTAGTGGCTTACAGCTCAATCAGCAATCCCAGGCCCATACAATAATCCTTCAGCTTCCTCGATAAGTTGATTGGTTTCCGGTTGAAGTTGTTTTCGGGTTGTACGAGCTTCTTTTGTCTCGGAAAGGCTCATTGTGTTCTGCCTTGTTATCCGCGTCTCGTCGGATTTTTCGGCGAAAGCTTTGGATTGGGTGCCAACAATGATTCCCAGTGTGTTCATTATTCGCAGGATGGAAGTGTAGCCTTCATTAAACACACCGGCAGCAATGTAGGCTGAGATTTCGATAATTTTCACTCCAGAATGAACATGTTTTGGAGCTAATCGCCAAATTGTGAAATTAAAACTTTCGTTCGCATTTTGTGTATGGCCACCCAAACATCTTTCTAGTAAATTTTCTCTGCTCAAATCTTTATAAATTGGCAGAACATGCTGTTTTATTTCTTCAGGAAGTAATGGAGTAAGTTCTTCAAGTTTTGGATCTGTGTTTAGAGCGATAGCTTTCTGCCACTTGCACCAGCTATCGGCTCCAGCCGGACAGTTTTCATGATTCGGCTCTTCTTTTGTTGAAAAAATATGAAAATAAGTAGCCATAATTGATTTCTTCATATTTTCAACGCTGTCTACATTTCTTTGGATACTCAAATCATAATATGTTGAGAGTTTTTTTATCACTTTATTCGTTAACTTGCCTCTTCCGCCAAGTTTTTTTTCTTTTCGTACGTTTTGGAGTCTGAAACGTGCAGGTTTTGAGAATAAGTGGACTCGAGAGACAGATTGATTTAGAAAAAGATAACTTTATTTCAGCTTCCTCCTTGTTATCGCCTTGGGCGTACAAATTTGCATAAATTATGTTGTGCCGTTATTTTGGGCTTGAATCACTCCACCTGTAAGGAGAAAAAGTGGTTACAATTGATACGGAGGGAACCTGCCTACCCGTACTTGACAGGGACACTCGGCGCGCTGGCCTGGGTGCCGCTGCAAGTTTATGCTATATGCACTTCTACTCAACCCGCCGCCAGTCAATGCCGCCATCCTGGGAGTTGTCTTTCTCCTCTCCCTGGTTCCCCTTCGTATTTCCTGTGACTACTTGGGTTTTCGTATGGCATTGTTTTTCGCCATCCCTCTATTTTCTCTTCCATTGGGATTCTTCTTCGATCCTGGTGGATCATTCCCATTCTATCCCCCTTATTTTCGTGCATCCCTCGACTCGCATTTGGGGGCCCCATTTCGTCGTATGTTTGTAGGATATCCAATAAATCGTCGTATTGGCGAATATCCCGGTTAATGATCGCATTTCTTATTTCTTGTTCGAAATGTCGAGCTTTCATGGTGATTAATTCCTTGTTTGATAGTGACATATTCGCATCTTTAATTTGGTTACATAAATCAATGGCGTATTCTACGCGGCTTGTATTTCGCTGAGGTTGATAATATCCGAACTCAATCTGTCGTTTGAGTTGGTACTGTGATTCTGCATTCCAGTATCTCTTCCTGAATTTAAGTTCAAATTCGTCTAAATTAAGTACATCTTGCTCGACGAAATACCACTAATCCAAGACAGGACCCTTCAAAATTTGGTACATAAATGTCTTGAATTGAGGCGGATTTATTTTTAGTCATTCGCAATAGTTGCGAAGCGCTTGTAGAAATTTTAACGGTTTTTCCGTTTTTCCTCCGGAAAATGAGGGAGGATTTATTCTTAGTTTTGGGGTATTATCATTTTCGCCCTCGTATAAGTACGGACGACTAAAGCGCCCCTCTCTTGTCTACCGCGCTTCTTGTATAAGCGAATGGAGATGTTTAATCTGATGCTCTAATCTGAGAATTTCGTTGCTTTGTTTTTTTACAATCTCAGTTAATTTAGAACTTTCCAAGAGTTCTGGAATGTCCTCTTGACGCACTACTACCTCCTTTTCTATCTCCTCAATGCGACTTTTTAGGTCATTTACTTCCTCTCTGTTGTCGCTCATTTGATCGAGCAATATTTGAGCATTTATATCCTTGTGCTCTAATTGAGTTATCCTTCGCTCGCAGTCTTGCCCCTTTTTGCGCATTTCCCGGAACAGCCCGGTTGCTTCGGACTGCCAATCGAGTCTCGCAAAAAGCTCTCCATTCCCTTCGGGTTCTCCTACTTTGTCTCGAAGAATTTCGTGAGAAATGCTTCGGCGCATTTCTTTTCGTGGTCTGCCCCTCGGCATTTTATTTATCAGAAAATTCTCTTCTTTTGTAAATAATATAAAAAAAAGGGATGTGCCGGAAATGTAAATAATAAAAAACAATTCAGGCTATTTTCAAACTCTCATTTATTCGGTTTTTACCGGTGGTTGAGGAAGATTCATCAAGAATTCTTCTATATTAATTCCTGTCTGCCTGACCGTGTAGAGGCCACCGAACACTCTTTGGCCGGCTTTCTCCTTGGATTTCCACTCTTCCATGAGTGGCATTATTATTATTATTATGATTATTTTCTTTGTTCTCTGCTCAATCGCTCTCGAGTCCTGTCACGGTCGCCAGTTGAAACGTGCAGGTTTTGAGAATAAGTGGACTCGAGAGACAGATTGATTTAGAAAAAGATAACTTTATTTCAGCTTCCTCCTTTTTATCGCCTTGGGCGTACAAATTTGCATAAATTATGTTGTGCCTTTATTTTGGGCTTGAATCACTCCTCCTGTAAAAAGTGGTTACAATTGATACGGAGGGAACCTGCCTACCCGTACTTGACAGGGACACTCGGCGCGCTGGCCTGGGTGCCGCTGCAAGTTTATGCTATATGTACTTTTACTCAACCCGCCCACGGATACTTACGTAGCCGGGGAATCGGAGCGCGTGCTCAAGTCGATCGACAGACCGTATAGACTGTCTGGCGACGACTGTCCCCTACCTCGGGAATTTTCCCCAAATTTATAGGCCGGAGAATCATACATGCACGCGACACTCACTTTCTCTCCCACTCGCACACCCCTCTCGGTCTCACTCGCTCGTGTTCTTATTTACCTACGGGTCTATGCAAATCGGTCCGTTACAAGTCTATTGTTTTTTTTTTGACGTGACTGATACACTCACTTTTTACAACAGTCAACTCGTCACCATAAGGATTTAATTCAAGTACGGCCTTGAAAGTTTGTGAGTCCCCATCACCGATGTAATTACCATATTTCACGCCGAAATTCTCTTCCGATCTCGAAAACATTTCTTTCATCGAATCAACATGTTTCCGGAGCTACCTGAGTGATTCTGCATGCCTTCTTCTTCGTGATCTTCATACCATTTACGATATTCTTCAGTATGAGTTTTCATGTTCCAGAACGCACAACTATGGCAATAACTGCTTTTTACAACTAAGTCGATCACTTTGCCGGTATAGTAGCCGATGAGCGTTGTAACACCGTAAAATGACTGAAATCCACGCTTTTTCCACGAGCCGTCACCAGAAACTTTGAGATTTTTTTCTTCTCTTCCGTGTTCGTCATTTTTTTCAATCTCTTCTTTAACAGCGTTTTTGGATAAAATATCGAATGACGACTTACAAGCTGCATGAATATGTTCGATGATGTTAGTGTAACTGCTTTGGCTCAATCCACTGCATATGTCCATAAGATTACAAAATATATTTATTCCTTCTATTGCGATGCCGAGCAATCTCATGACTAACACTATTCTTCGATTTATTTCGTAACCATTAGAAACAGAAGGTCCTGAATTTATTTGTCTACTACCGCAGCGACATATAAAGACAATTTTGAAACCGAGTCCTCTCTGCCCTGATTCCTCAAAACGTACTTTTTGCTTGCACGTCGAACAAATCAAAATTTCTTATAGACCAATAAAAACAGTAAAAAAGTCAATAATTCCGTACGTGTGCAACGGATTCGTACGTCAATGGTGGAAGTCTTCAATTTTTTTGCACTTGCACTTACACCATCGTCACATGAATTCATATCGAATTTTTTACCGCTGCTGTCTGCAAACTGATTCCCTTGAAAATGTTTTTTGGTAGTTGCCAAATTTATTTTGTCTCTTGACGACCTGACCTCTACCAGTTTTGCCCCAAGCGCTTCAGGTACTCTCCCGGCGTTCCAGGTGCGTCTCGATAATGGGCGATAGCTCCGTAAATATTTCGAATTTCGACTTTTCCTTTTGCCAGAATACTCTCAAGATGCTATACTTTCGAAATATGAAATAAAAAAAATTTAGATTTTTTGATCATTTTACTTAGTTTTCTCCCCTTAAAAGCTCGTGTGATGTTCCGTCATACGCCTGCATGTAATCCAGCCAGGCTATCGACAGGTTACGCTTGTACTCGACTGAGTCCTGAAAAACACACCTGTCGATAAGCAAGTTGTCCCTTCAGCCGGATACACCCAATTTGCAGCCTCGTTGTTCTTCAATCCGTTGCCACCCCGGTTTCGTTTCACGGCTTTCTCAATACGTTCGTTCGAGATGTTGGTGAAACAGTTGTATAACGTATTGAGACACGTGATTGGTCTATGGTTTCTCGGATCAGAGAAGTCTCCCGATTTTGGGGTTAGTGTCGTTCGGTCCTCCACCAGCCAGTGCGGAATGGGTTAGTCCCCATTTATATAAGAGGTGAATATTCGGGCTAGGTGTTTATGTACAGAAGTGAACTTCTTCCATCAATAGTTATTTATTCCATCCCAGTCCGGCGAAGAGAAATTCCTCGCTCTGTTGATGGCATGATTCACCTCTAATGCAATGACGGGTTGGAAATCTTCACTTTGTTGTGCGAGTTCGTCACACAACTCGGTAAAGATTTCAATACCTGGAGTGTCTGCATTAAGCCTAGATGTTTTCTCGTAGATGCTCCCCCAGAATTCCTCAACCGAGACTATTGACGGAAACTCGCGTGAGGCTGCGATACGATATTTGAAGAGGTTGGAAGGTTTCAATCAAAATGTTGCATTTTGTCGAATTGCGTCCTCCCGTCGTTTTGGCATTAGCCAAAACCCGAATTTCATCCGCCAAACGTTGCTTGATGTTGAGCAACTTCAGCTTGTTCAGTGTGTGATAGTATGTCCGCAGTTATTGCGCGAACTTCTTGATGTTAGCCGTAAATGAAAACGGCCCGATGTTAAATAGTCAATCACACATTGAATTCGGGAAGGGAGTTTCCGTGTCAGTCGAATTTTGCCGTTCAATTGAGACATGCGTTTTGTAATCTGCCGACACCCCGATATCTGTGTCAGATTTCGCGGAGTCACCAGATCACTCGCAGCCTCGTAAACGGCACAATTGATTTGTCATAGGTCGCAGTCATCCAGAAGAGCATCCAGAAGTAGGCTATTTGCTATCTATTTCTCGTTGTTTAGGCAAAATTTTTGTTGTCAAATTTCGCCTAAACACGAGCGTCGTGCTTTTACAATCTGGAGCATCTCTCCCAGCACCGCGTACGGGCTCAGTTTTTATTGCCCGTATATCTGGTACCCGTTGACAGCTGGGAACAATGAAACCCATCCGCCTCAGATAAGCCACATAGTCTCTCAGATGTTGTTGAGAAAAACGATCTGCCAGTTCGGGATGCATTACTGCAAACCGACTATGCGTTCGCGCCATGTAGCCTCGCTGTTGCGGACAGCTCTCCTCGTAGTAGCACATAAGATCATGTCTGAGATTCTCCGTCCACCGAAATCGCCCGTGGGCATGTTGGGGGTGTGGTCCTGTGACACCCGTTTCGACTCCTTCACCTCGGGACTGGGCTGCATCCGAAGCAGCCCGATGGTCAGGAGCCCTGCGCGTTCTATTCCTAGTAACAGCATGTATAGGGAGTAGGGTGGTTGGCCCTACCCCCCGTTGTTATGCCTCTCTCGTTTGTCTCTTACCTTGCCAGCCACTGGAGTTGGTTACCCAATCTCTGGCAAGATTGCTAAGAGTCCAGGGCCCACCGGCTTTAATAAGCACACGTGGAGATGAGAGTAGGCCATTTGGGAAGATAGGCTGTGATGCATCGTTTTGCATAGCCGCATTGTGTTACGCATCATACCCTTTGGGCCCCTCGTATTGTTTTATTTTTTTTTTTTTAATTTTTTTTTTTTTTATTTTTTTAAATTTTTTTTTTGACGGAAGGGGAAATGCATTAGGCACCATTTAAAGGGTTAAGGATGTTGTGTAACCCCCCGTGTGTCGGACTCCCTCACCTTTGATGTTAACGGCAAGGTTTACCGACTAAAACCCTAATCTCCCTTGGCCCTCCAGAATCCACGTGTGCAGTCTGCAGCAGACAAGTGGCTCCGATATCCATCTCCTCCGCTGCAGACTGTACCGGGCCATTTCGTTTGCTACTGTAACCACTCCCTTTACCATTGGGTAAGTGGTTACAGGATCTCGTGTGACCTCAGTAGACGGAGAGATCCCAGTAGCACTGCTTTCTGCATTCGGCCTGCGATGGAATTTGCATGTTCTCGATAGGCCGGAATGCTTTTGATGTTTTGGAGGAAAGTTGGTCTCATTCCTTCCAGCACTCCAATTATCAGCACGACGAGCTTGATTTTGAATCCTCGATACAGCTTGCGAATCTCGAACAGGAGTTCCTGATATTTCATCCGTTTTTCGTCCTCTTTGCTGACTATATTTGTTTCTGCTGGTGCAGAAAACTCGATGACGAAGATGGATTTGTCATCGAAGTCAACCAGGACGATGTCAGGCTTATTTGCTGATGGTTGCATTCTCGTCGGAAATGAGTAATTCCAGTATATTCGGCACGACTCATTTCCGACTAGGGATTCAATATCAGTGGGGACGTACGGCAAAACTGGGGTCTCATCAATACCGTAGGTGCTGCGCAGATGATAATACAGCACTCGGAGAGCCGCATTGTGACGTTGGATGTATGCTGAGACTGCATATCTTAGACAAGCTGCCAAGAGATGCATTAGTGTCTAAACATGACATCCACACGATCTACAAAGCGTATTCTACACCGCCTGGTGTAAGATGTTGTGGCGGTACGCTTAGGTATTGACGACACCATCCTGGCATGGGAAGATAAAACCCTCGGTTTCGGATTTCAAGCCGACTGATCTTAAGAACGAGAAAGTCATCTCTACCGACAAGCCAAGTTGCTGAACATTTAGAATTGTTCATGCAATGGCTTGTCGATATGCCTTCCCTCCAACATACGGAGTTGTTCTTTTCGTATGTTAGCCCTGAGACGCACTGGGCACAGATTGATGACTGATTCAGCCTCCTGTGCACCAGTACGTCCCACGTTGAAAACCAGACCGAGGTTTCGTGCCGCTCGTTCCGCCGCGTTGTACAAAAACGCCCCCTTCCCCTGAATTTCATGCTGATGAACTAGCATCATCAGGGGATCCTCCGTTCGATTAATCACGTCGCAAGCTGTCTCGAGGACCAATCGGTCATGCATACACTCCAGGCTTAAAAGGCCACGACCTCCCATATTTCGGGGCAAATACAGTTTTTTTACGGAAGATCTTGGATGCAAACTGCGTTGCATACTAATCATCCTCCGTGTGCTTCGGTCAAGGTCCCTTAGCTCGTCAACGTTCCACTTCAGTGCTCCAAATGAATAGAGCACTGGTGATTCGGCCAACGTATTCGTGGCTGCCACCTTATTTCTCCCGGTCAATTCTGATGACCAGATCTGGCGGAGAATGCGCCGGTATTTCTTAATGATGGTGGTTTTAGCAGCCTGCACATCCTGGACATGCCTTTGAGGTACGCCCAGGTATGTGTAGGCTTGTAGTATGTGCAAATGAACGACTGCACACTTGTCCAATCCGAATTCCATGCCGATATCTCTCTAGTATGTGAGGGCGATGTTCAGAGATCGATGTAATTGATCCTCGCCTGATGCGTATAATTATTGTTATTATTATTATTCTGGACCGGCATGGTACCTCTTGTTAGTAAACAAAAAGCATTGATTTATTTATTAAAACATCCGTATCCTTCGCCAGGCTTGGAATCTGCTCTTGGATAGTTATAGGTTCATTGTAGCTAATGAACTCATAAATGTACTGACTAAAAGAATCGCATTGTCTATTATTTGTCGATTATATGATCCGTTGGGTTGACTGTCACCTGTTGTAGTCACAGCAAAACTATTTATGCAAAATCTCTAGAAGAGTAAGGTGGACTGGGAACTTTCCGAGAAATTGAAACGAGTATGGGATTCCACCTATCTCCCTCTCCAAAAACTTACCGATATCTCGATACCTCGATGGCTCGCCTTTGGTCCCGAGGCGAGTGAGACCTATTTTTGTTTTTGTTACCATCTCTATTATCGATCACGGACTCGCACTTTCGAAAGTGATAAAGACAACCACAATATATTCGACTTTGCTTTCGCCTGAACCACTATGTACTTCTCCCGAGTTACGAACGATTACCAAAGATAACCACTTTAAGGCTTTTTCCCGAAGTCGCCGGAAGGACGATGTTATCCTCTTTTCGAATCATTTCCTGGAATTCTAAGATAAATATTTGCGATCGCGTTCCCGATAGTTAACGTCTAGATTTCGTCTTTCCGAGAGTAACGAGGACAAGAAAATTGTTAGTGAACCACTTTTTTCCCAAATATGCCGAATAAAACGTTAACAGTTAACCACTTTCTCGATAAAGAATTCAACCGGGATATTTTCCTCGAAAAGGAAGTTTCCCGAACGATAACCACATGGAAATTCGCGGCCAAAGCAGAAATTCACCGAAATACGGTGCGAACCGAAGATCCAACTCAGATATTCGAAGGCGACCTACGTCGATCGGTGTACTTGCACTTTCACTATCATTCGCGAAAACGGCAGCGGGCAATCGGAAAAACACATATTAAATAGACGAACCCTGAGCTCCAAAGAATTGAAAGAATGGCGTTAGGAATTGATTTCATAGCCTTACCCCCGATCGTACTCAGGGCTGCCGGTACCTTCGTCGATGGCCATGACGTACCTCGAAGCTCCAGGGCATCTACCAACGGACTGACGATCCACCGCGACGGTGGCAGTCGCGCCGTTTACCGCTTCTACACCGCGATCTCGGTAGTAGGGGTGACCCAGCGGCCCGTACTGCATATGCGGCTAGGCTTTCCCTCCTGTCCTTCTTCGTTAATCTTTCTCGAACGTTTCCGAAGTTTCGGCAAGTCGCCTTCGCATTCCCTCTCCTTTGCGAACGTTCCAGAATCTACACTCGTCGGTAAACAGTGGATGCTTATGTCCTGTGATTTCCGAAGTCGAAAACAAGGTTGTCCAAGGTTATCCATATTTATCGCAGGCAAAATGTTATTTCAGGAAATGATCGAAATAAAATTTAATAATGAAACGATAGCCCGAATTGTAATTAAATTTGCTATAATGCTATTTAGTAATGATGATCTATAAAATAATAATTATCCAGAAGAGCGATGTTCTTTTACTTAACTACTTTCCTCTCTTCGACATACTGCTACAATGTCTATCAATAATATTGTTGATAACTTCAATAAATTCATGTATCACTTACTCATTTTTACACTTTACTCTTACCAACCATTCAATCCTAAAATATTTCAAATACATCGTGATGCTACCATATTACAAATTAGCGCTTCTTTAGACCACCCCCCCCCCACCCCCCATAAAACAATGACATCATATCTGAAAACACATGTAATAAAAATATTATCGGTTCTTTCTGAAATCCTTAAGTGAATGTAACAGCAGTAATGTTTCTTTTAGTTCGTAATCCTGAATGATCAGTACGCGTTAATAATCATTTGATGCATACTTCAAATTTGTTAATTCTTTAATTACATTGAACGGGTCCAGATAATCTGTAGCACGTCCACTATTTCCCTCCCTTGTGTCATTTCTCTGGCTGATTTCAATTTCAAGGGGTTCATTAATGTCTGCTCTATTACTAGATTAGGTGCCTGCACAGTATTGGTCAGATCGTCTTATTACAACAAAACCACGTTTGAACCAACGAAATACGATGGCGTTTTTATTTTCAAGCCCAATCATTTTTTATATGTGAATTGGAGTAGATTTACTGTAATTGTTATGACCTGCTCCTGCGAAAATACGGTAGCGTTTCAAAGAATGATGCAACATGTAAAACCAAATCTGTGGTTCGATCGGTTTTAAAATATGAATCATATTTGATTTGATACCATTTATTATTGTCCTGGACGTTAAGCCCGTGGGCAAATCACAGTTAACAAGAGTTACAAACATAACTTAAAAACTAAACTAAACTAAACTTAATATCTAATCTAACTAGTCCCGCTCGCTGGTGGACCATCGCCGCAAGTCGCTGTTTTATACAATCAAAAGTATTAAAGGTAACGCATAGTAATTCAAAAAAGAAACCAAACAATTTGCATGAAGGCTAACTCAGTTTATGTCGATTCATGTTGCATTGGAAACAAGACGTTTTCAGTGTGACATGAGGCCTGATTTAAAAGCTTTTGAGATCGAGTAGTGCGAAGGCAGGATGGTAACAAATTCCAGGACCTTATGGCCATTATCAAAAATGAATTTGAGAAATAATTTGACATGTCGGAAGATGGAAAGACGTAGAATTCAAAGGAGCACTCTGTCTTAGGGAAGTTTGAGATGGGATAAATCTATCCCGAATATATTTAGGCTGCGACGTATGAAGTACCTGATGGGTGAGTGTATCGCGATAATATTTCTGGCGAACCTCAATTGTAAGCCAGTTTGCTTTCTTCCAGTATGGTGTCATGGATTTGTCTCTTTTTAATCGGTAAACAAATCGCAATGCTGAGTTCAATAGGCGACGAAGTTTGGTGACTAGATAAGCCGATGCGTCGGAGAATAATAGGCAGCCAAAGTCTAAGTGCGGCACAATCAACGCGTTGACCAATGCCAATTTAACTGAGGGCGGAAGGCTAGCCCCTCTGAAACGAAGCCTGTGGAGTGTATAATGGACTTTAGAGCTAACAGAGGAGATGTGGCGATTCCATGTAAGATCTGACGAAAGATAAACGCCATGGTCACGAACTTCACTCCCATATGGTACAACGTAATCATTAAGCAGAATTGGGGACAATACCATTATATCCAATTTCGCGAAGTTGCTTCTCGTTCCAAATATAATTGCTTTGGTCTTCTTTTCGCTAATTGTTAGACCGCACTGCTGCGTCCACTCAACAAACTTCTCAATATCACTATTAAGACAGACAATAGTTTTACTAAACTGGCTGATAGGTGTTGAAAGATAGAATTGAGTGTCGTCGGCGAACACAATTGTCGAATCTCTACAATATCTCAACTGTGAGAAAAGCGTATTAATAACAATGCTGAAAAGTCCTACAATATCTCAACTGTGAGAAAAGCGTATTAATAACAATGCTGAAATATCCAATCCTCCTATTATTTGCGATCTGGTTGAAAGTTAGGAATGCACCCAACTGACAGACAAATCGTGAAATCCCAACGATCTAAGGCATTGTAAAATTAGTGGGTGATTAAGGGAGTCAAACGCTTTAGAAATATCAAGGAGGACGAGGATAGTGACAAACCCTTTTTTCCATAGCATAAGGTATACCAACAGTAAGATTGAGTAAGGCTGTTTGTATACTGACCAATTCCATATCAAATCATGCAACGAAAATAAGTACGAAATTCCAAATCATGTTTTAGATTACTTTAATTGTTCATTTGGATAAATAAAAAGATACGTATTTTTTTGTTCTGTAAAAAAAAAAAAATTTCCGTACAGTTACGAGCACTACAAGAATTACGCTCCTTCCATCATTTTAGTCCAAACCAGATGGAAAATTATTTTCAAATCTCTTTATTCTATGATTTCTCTATGATTTCTAAGCTTAATACAAATCGTCGCTCTTCTTCATCAAACATTATCATCAACGGAGTTGATTACGGAGTTGCCACTGACTACGAGAAAATTGCTTTTGCAATTCTGAAGGCGGTTCGCCTTCTATTATTTTGCATGATATTATTTCTGTGAGACAGTTAGCATCCGCAGCTAGCACCATAGGACAAGTCGATGAGGATATGGATCAATTTTTATCAAGGAATATAAACTCTGGTGCAGCAGAAAAGAAAAGATCACCATCTATTTTGGTAACACTAAACTCGCCTGCTCTTGCAAAATCGATTATCCAGGCAAAAATCAAAATGAGAAAACTCCACACATTTAGTCTTGATGAGGAGTTACTCATACAAGCAGGTTGTACAGTGCCATTGACACCTTCTCTAATAAACATAAACGAGTTTCTCGAAGGCACAGACTGGGAACTTAAAAAGGAAGTGTTGCAGAAATCCAAGCGGGAAGAAAATAAATTCACATTTTTCATACGAAATGGTCAGATTTACGTAAGACGCAAGAAAGAAGATACACCACTTCTCATCACAACTAAGGAAGATCTTAATTCTTTTTTATATTCAACATAAATGCACTCAAATCTGCCCCTCAATTACATATTAAACATAAATGGCATCACACTCCTATTTCTTCTGCAATACATCCTTCCCAGAGTTGCTTCTCTTCTCTACAATCATCTCATCTTAAGTTATCTCAAAATCTCTATTCTGCGTATAATAAAAAAAGAATCGTCGATGACCTCAGAGTTTGCCATCTAAATGTTAATTCGTTAAGAGCTCGTATTGAGATGTTGAAATTCTACTTGGCTGCAAAACCGCACTTCCACGTCATAGCTGTCACTAAAACAAAACTTGATGAGCATATCCACAGTTCATTGGTAAGTCTTCCAAATTATATTCTCCTCCGACACGATCGAAACATTCATGGTGGGGGCGTTGCAATTTTCATACATGCATCTCTCACTGTAAAACGCCTGTGCTCTTCAAACGCAGTATGGCGGGGCCAGCCTGGTATTCCTGAAAATATTTTTTGTGAGGTATCGTTTTCAGGAGGAAATCCTATTTTTGTAGCTGTGGTTTATATGCCACCACGTGCTCCTTTCATTAAAGGTAATGAAACAAACTATTAAACTGTATGCATGGATATGCTTCCAAGATCATTCTTGGAGATTTCAATGCAAATCAGTTTTCGAACTCTGCAGACCCCATGTTTATTCGAAACTTTATTAATGAAAATTCATTGCAACTGATCCCGCATGGAGCTACATTCCACCCAAGATCATCTGATTCCTGGCTTGATCTATGTATAGTGGATTCTCAAGACACTGTCATCGATCTTTCCAAGACTGATATAACCAACAACTATGTTAAAAGTTTCTCTAAAACGAATGTACCTTTTTCTGATGGACATGACCTCATATCTGCTACTCTTTCCATACCAGTACCAATAGTTGACCAAGAATCATTTTCTTTCGTGACTACAAGCATATAGATTTATCAGGCTTTCTCCGCTACCTAAATTCTTGTGACTGGACTCTACTCGATGACATTAGCTCTGTTACCACTCTAGAAGCATCTAGACTTTGATCGAAATAGAGTAACTCTTCTTCTGTTGTTTGATTTTAGTAAAGCTTTTGACAAAGTTTGTCATGTTACTCTTCTTCGGAAACTTGCAACACTGGGACTCTCAAATAACACCTTGTGCTGGCTGGGTTCTTATCTCTCGGGTAGAACCCAGGCTGTCTTGGGAAAGAACGGAACCAAATCGAATTTCAGGCAACTAAATACAGGTGTTCCACAAGGATCTGTACTTGGTCCACTGTTATTCTCTCTCTACATAAATGACGTAACTCTTGATCTCGATAGAGATATCTACCACATAACTTTTGCTGATGACCTTCAAATATACGCACAATGTCACATTCGAGATATAACTATCGCAAAACACAAATTGTGTAGTGCTGCTCTATCCATTATAAGTTGGGCCACATGCAATAATCTATCCCTGAATGTCTCCAAGACTAAAGCTATTCCTTTTGGCGCAAGTGCCTACCTGCGAGAACTATCTGCTAATGAAAACAACTTCATTGATATTGGTAACTCAAGGGTATTTTTTGAATCCTCCGTACGCAGCTTGGGCGTTATACTTGATTCTGAACTGTCATGGAAAGAACGTGTGAAAATGACATGTAGGAAGATCACTTTTTTAATGTATCGGCTACGCTTCTTCAGGAAAAGTACCAATTTCCGTATGCGCAAGCATCTCATTGAAATGCTTCTGTTTCCCCTGGTAGATTACTGTTCTGTGGTACTGATGAGCATATCTGCGGAGCAGGAATTAAAACTTGATCGTAAGATTAATGACGCAATTAGATATGTTTATGGTATAAGCAGGTACGAACATATAACATCATACAGGAAAAAACTGGGTTGGCTCTCCATAGGAATGCGTAGATGTTACTTTGCAACCTGCCTTACATACAAGATTTTGGTCACTAATACTCCTAATTACTTGGCGAGACTCTTCACAGCGTATGTTTCAAACAGACCAATAAGAGGTGAGGTGCAGGCTTTGGTCATTCCCAAATTCACTACAGAATCTTTGAGGTCATCATTCCATATCGCCGCATCCTATATTTGGAATTTCCTACCTACCACCATCCGCAACTCACCTTCATTTTCCATATTCAAAAATAAAGCATTTTTGTTTTTTTCTAATCTTGACGGCAGAATAAAATTATGAGACATTTTAAAGAAATAATAAATTGAAATATACTGTCATACTATTTTGTAATATCATATAGCTTTTCTCAACTATTATACACAAATCTCATATTGTTATAACTCATGTAATTATTATAAGAAATATCTTATACTTAATATTGTACAATAAAATGTACACAAATAAATACTTATCATATCATATCATATCATATCATATCATATTCTCATTAAAAATTAATATTTTACTTTTCGGTTTTTTCAGTTTAGTAGTCTTTGGTATCTTCTTTTTTGCCAGCTTTTAGATTTACAAAATTATGAAAATTAACAAAATGGCGGCTGTTTTTTCAAACATAAAAAGCTTGATTTTCTCAGAAACATCATTTTTTAAAAATTCAATTTTTTTTTAAGAATAGACAAAGCAAAAAGGAAACTTTTCCAATATGTTTGGTTGGCGCTAAAATGCCCAGTGAGCTGCAAGATTTTTTTTCCTAAAAAAATGATGAGTATTTGGTTGTAACGTCTTCTTTTCAGTTAAAAAAAATAAAAAGGGAAATTTCGAATATGCATATTAACAACCTATAATAGATCAAAATAAAAAAAGACGTCTAGCTGCAATGCACCTAAACACCAAACACTACTACCCTACTTAGCGATACGCAAGATGGACGACGTGGACGTGATAGGGTTCTCATCCGATTGGGATACTTTTTGGAGTGAGTCCCCTTGCCTCTCACAAATCAGGGGCTTTTTGAATTTCAGTGGTAAATAATAATCGCTTTACATACGTTGACTTTTCCAAACTCTCGGAAACAAACTTATAATTTAGCAAACTTTTCTCGGCGGGTGTTTTGCAGTTCTCGCCATATAAGCGCCCTAAGTTATACATTGGTTCTTTCAAAATAGCGAAAGATTCTCCAAAGCTAGCGCCTCACTATCCCCACTTTCGCATCTTTGTTTATATCGGTGTAATGGGTGCTTCTGTCTGTGAGTGTGGCTAAGCGAGTGTGGCTCAGCGAAACAACATAGTGGGGGAAGGTGAGGAAGGGAGTGGTGTAACTTTGGACAAGCCGACTTGATAACTTTGGAAATACATATATATCTTTGGACGGTACAACTTACGGCGAGGACTATTGTAAGTAAGAAAAATCTCAAAATCTCTGACGACGACTAGTAGCGAGAAATCGAATTTAATGGCGCATTCGAACGCGAGCGAAAACTTTCGCTCCGGCGACGCATCGTGCGCGATAGATTTCTATTCAAGGAGGTTTCGCAACTGTTTTTGTTTTTAAAATACAAAAAAATTGTTTCTCATTGTTAATATTTGAAAGTTTAGACTTTTAATTTACATATTCAAAATTTCCCTGTTATTTTTGTAACTGAAAAGAAGACGTTGATGCAATAATAAATACCCGTCATTTTTGTAGAAAAAAAATTCTTGCTGCTCTCAGGGTGTTTTAGCACCAACCAAACATATTGGAAAAGTTTCCTTTTTGCTTTGTCTATTCATACAAAAAATTGAATTTTTAAAAAATTATGTTTCTGAGAAAATCAAGTCTTCTTATAATTGAAAAAACAGCCGCCATTTTGTTAATTTTAAAAATGTTGTAAAACTAAAAACTAGCAAAGAAAGAAGATACCAAACACTACTAAACTGAAAAACCGAAAAGTAAAGTGTTTATTTTTAACGAGAATAAAGAGATTTGAAAATAATTTTCCATCTGGTTTGGACGAAAATGATGGAAGTAGCGTAATTCTTGTAGTGCTCATAACTATACGAATTTTTGTTTGTTTGCAAAACAAAAAAATACGTATATTTTTATTTGTCAAAAAGAACAATAAAAGACGTATAAAACATGATTTGGAATTTCGAACTTATTTTCGTTGCATGCTTTGATTTGGAATTGGTCTACTGTGGTGCTACCGAAAACCAAACTGTCCTGGATGTAGGAGACTATTCTTCTCGAGATAGGTAACTGCTTTTCTAGTTACTAACGCGTCTAGTATCTTCGACATATGCGGTGGATTTGCAATCGGACGCGTATCACTAGGGGAAGCTGGATGTGCAAGTTTGTTGAGTGGTATGATAAAAGATAGCTTACACAACGATGGGTAGACCCCTGACTGAAGTGAAAAATTAAAGATAGCTGTGAAGGGTATTACAATGACAGAGAGAACTCTTTTAAGGTGGATGATTTGCAACCCATCTGGACTAAGAACTTTTGATATCGAGAATTATGTAGGAGAGCACTATGAACTTCATCTGGTTGTAATAGAGGAAAGGCAAATGTTGACGAATTTTCATTGATGGGAGTATGTAATATTTGTCTGAGTTGTGACTCGGTGCAAGCAGGATGAACTGACGATATCGGCGCATAGTAAGTATTCAACTCCTCGGGAGAGAAATGTTCCAACGCCGTATGAGGTGGTGTAGAAGTCAACCCGCTACGAAAGGAGTTGTTGACTTTGAGAAACTGAGAATCTTAATCGGAGAATCAACCAAGAACACATCTATATGCGTATGCGTGTTGGAATGGAACGTGTGATGTGTTGCACCGAATGGGACCGAAAACAATGAATAATCGCCCACGTAACCCCTAAGGTAGATCGAGCTGTAACTAAAGCTCAATAAGTCGCAATTTAAATCACCGTAATAACAATATTTTTGAACGTAGACATATAACAATTAAGTTTATTTATAAAATCTGACAGCATGTGACCTTCAGGCCGTCGATATATGGTAGCTAATAGTAAACCAGTATTTTGCGGTAGCTTTACATTTAATACGAGGTATTCCGGATCATTACAGACGCACTAATTAACGATTCTAACGCATTATAAACTAACGATTCATGAAGGTAGCACGCTACTCCTCCACCTAGAGCATACTTATTACTAACTGTAGACCACAATGCCCTATCATTCCGCACTAGGTTATACGACGGAACACTGAGTGCACTGGACGAAAAAAGAGGGTTCAGCCAAGTTTCAGACAGCGCAAGTAAATGAAGATTTGTGGTCTGAATAAACTGTTCAACTTGGGCAAAGTGAGGCAGCAACGAAATTATATTACTATAAAAAACATGAATAGTTTATAGAATTTTCCGCATTTACAACATTTGGTTGGTTTTTGAGAGTACGAGTTACAGTTGCACGAGAGGGCAAGTAGTATGTAAACTGTACTCTAATTGTTAAATTAGAACACACACTTTCTCGATTAATAATTACAATTGCATGTGCCACATAATTCTTACATACATGTCTATATATAAATCTGTATTCCGGACATTTCGCGGATCTATTCAAAAACACTAATGCCTATCAGAAATAACAGATTCTTTACCTATATCTTCGCACTGAATCATATCGCCGTAATAATATATTGTAAACATATCATCAGCTGCAAATATTTGTAGTGATTTATTTTCATTTTTGGAAGCACATTCCTACTTTCCCGTTCATCCTAGCAAAGGATATACTTTAGATTTTCTTTTTTCGTCAGTGCCTAACACTCAATTTCTTTATAACCCAGATTTTCTTCTTCCTACCGATGCTCATCACATGCATGCATATTTTAATCTGCCTCATTTTGAATTCCAATCTTCTGACATTAACTTCATTTCATACAACTTTAAAAGTGCAGACTTTGCCAGGATGAATGCGGACTTGCTATTAGTTAATTGGGGATGTGTTGTAAATGAGCCTGATATTGATAAAGCGTTACCCACATTTTACAATATTTTATACGGAGTTATTGATAAACATGTTCCAAAAATGCGCTTTACTTGTCTTGTCATTTTCCTCCCTGGTACAATACTGACATAAAAAACTTTTTCTTTAAAAAGAAAATGGCACATGCGCAGTGGAAGAGATATAATACACAAACTGATTTTTTGGCACTTAAGAAACTCAGAGCTCTTTGTATAAAGAATTCAATGTCACTCTATAGGCAGCATATTTCCAATATCGAAGTAAAAACTAGAACAAATGATTTTTGGACATTTATTAATGACTCCCGTAAATCTAATGTACTACCTTCAAGATTCAATTTTCATGATAATCATTCCGCCGATATGAGTAGCACTGTTAATTTATTTAATGATTATTTCGGTCCGGTTTATCGTCAGGCGTCTCAGTTTAGGCCGTCCCTAGAGTGTTTTGTCCCCGCTAATGATATTCTCAATTTTACAATCGCCCAAAATGAAATCGCTTCTGCTATAAATATTTTAACATCGTCTTATACTTCAGGATAGGATGAAAGTCCTCCATTATTTTTAAAAAATTGTATGTCGCCTCTGTTAGATCCATTAAGTTATCTTTTTAATAAATCCCTTGAATGCAGTATTTTTCCAAAATGTTGGAAGGAAACTTTTATTACCCCAATTTATAAAGATGGTGATAAATGTAACGTTTGTAATTATCGACAAATTTCTGTAATAAGTAGTACTCCTAAACGTTTTGACTCAATCGTTGCTCGTAAATTGAGCGAAGTTTTACAGACCATAATAATTTCTAACCAACATGGTTTCTCGAAAAATAAATCAACTGTGTCGAAATTATTACTTTTTTCTGATTTTGTATCTAACTCATTTGCGGAAGGTGGTCAGGTCGATACTATTTATCTGGACTTCGCTAAAGCATTCGATAGTATTAATCATGCAAGGCTTATAAGTAAGATGAATCGGTTGGGGTTCTCGAGCGCGTTTATGAGATGGACGGATTCATATTTAACTGGAGGAACGTGTGAGAATTAAGGACTCTATGTCCGACTCTTGTTCTGTTCCTTCGGGAGTACCTCAAGGCATACACCTGGGCCCGCTTCTATTTAATCTTTTTATTAACGATATCGGTAACAACATTCAATTTTCTAAATTCCTGATTTATGCAGATGTTATTAACATTTTTAGTAAGATTCGTTCACCCATCGACGCTTCAAGGCTCCAGCGTTATCTGGACTCAATAGAGAGATGGTCAAAGTTAAATGGTCTCAACTTAAACATTAATAAATGTAAAGTTAAGTCTTAATCTCGTCAGGCTGATAAATTCGAATTCGCGTACAACATATCTGATGTGAAGTTGTCCAGGGTAAATAAGCATTCGGATATCGGGGTGGTTATGTGTGACGATTTTTCTTTTGGGGATCACATTCAGCATATTCGTAACAAGGCTTCTAAAATGCTTGGATTTGTTCAAAGTTCTACCAAAGATTTTAAAGATTCGCAAGTCATAACATACCTTGTACGTACGTTAGTTCTGCCACATTTTATTTACGCTGCTCCAATACGGTCTCCATATACACTCTCTGATATTGAGTATCTCGAAGGAATTCAGGGAAGAGCTCTTAGATATTTAGCATTTAAGTCTGGTAACCCCTTATCACGGTTTGACCACAATTTTCATGATATATCATCTAAATTTCCGACAATCAATTCACTTCACCATTATCACGATTCCTTAGCAGTGTATCGCATCTTAAATTCGAATATAGAAACACACTTATCTGAACTATTCCCAACAAGGGACACACATTATCCAATCCGAGATCCGAGAGTCATTAAAGAATCGACTTGCAAGAGGAACTATGTGTTCTACCATCCTATTCCGCGTCTGAGACGAGGATGGAATAATCTAGTTGTGTCCACTCGTTCACTCAGTACGCTACATATTTTCAAAAAATCGGTTTCTAGTTTACTCTATCAGTACTATGACTAATTTGTAATTTGTAATTTACTTTGTATATATCGTATATATCGTCGTTTTTGCGTGTGCGTGTATATGTATATATTTTAATCTTCATTCTTGTCATTCCTGCGTTGTATTTTCTAATTTATATTACTTGTTTTCTACATTTTTGTATTATTATTTGTAAAGGACTTTTGGCACGTTTATTAATAAAATAAATAAATAAAATTACACAGTTTTCACTATAAACTGTCACATCAGGATCATTTAAGAATTCTTTCATTTTATCGTAGAATATTTCTGTTATTACACGTTTTTCAAAATTACCTTTAACAAATTCGGGTTTTTACACGAAAGCATCTTGAATCTCATCTGCAGTTTTTCTACTGTATAACTTTTTCACCGCATGTAATTCGTAGCTGTGACTTTTTTCGGAACAATGAATGAGAGTTTTTTAACCGTCCAAATATTTATACTGTAACCTCGTGATAAACACTGCCAGCTGATTGTACGACACAAACGTAAATTCCCAAAAACAAGCAAGTTTTATAGTCAAATGACGATGCATTGGCACTATCCTTCTCTCTCCCATTTTCTTGTCAATTGTATTTGCCTAGGTTTAAGAAATACATAATTACGGAAGATCTCAATTGTAGCTAACAAGCTATGGTCGTGTCTATGTAAACTTGGCCTGCCAACCGTCTCGTCACAATCCGCCCTAAATCACTTCTCTTCTTATACATTAAATCGACTCTATTCAGTAATAGCATCATCCACTACTGAAACATCCTTCACAGTCTCTGCTTTCACTCACCAAGATGTCTTTAACACACTGAAGTCGGTCCTTCACACAAATCTCTAGGCCTCTCAAATCTCTAATCTTTGTTTGGCACATCTGAAGCACAAATTTCCCGACATTACTCCTTATCTAATTTCCATCTTTAACTTTTCAGTAGCCCCCACACATTTCCGTCTACTTTGGAATCTCTTTATGTCGTTCCACTCAATAAAGTTCCAAACCCTGTACATTCTTCTGATACGCGCCCAAAAACTAATCCGCCTCATCTTTTCAAAGTCATCGATTCACTTGCCACCGAGCAAATACGCCGATACCTAGAGACCAATGACCTACTATTTTCTAAGCAATGTGGGTTTCACAAACACTATAGCATCCAAACTACACTACTTCATCTCTTAGATGACATACTGCTTGGTGTCGACAAATGTTCTGTAACTGTCCTGGTTCTCTTTGATTTTTCGAAAGCCTTTGTTGCTCAAGCCACACGCATATACTAATGTGATTTTCATGACCTCGGTTTCGAAGACTCGGCCTTAAAATGGATCCACTAATTTGTTTCCGATTTTTCCCAGTCAATAATAAATCTGAATTGGCCGACATCACAAGTTGAATACACTATATCCGGTGTTCCACAGGGTTACCAGTTTAGGCCTAACTTTTGTAATATCGTGATTTACCCTTTCCGGCACACATTTTTCTGATGACCCATTTTTCATATTGAATCCGCCATTTTGAATTTTCAAAATCTGAGTACAGATTCATAAACAGCAACCTCCAAGAGACCCGAGTACCCAGTTTCATCTCGATCCATTTGAACATTTGCTAGCGACTGCATTTTTTCTATAAAAATTACGAATTTTAGTTATTTATTGGTTTATAAAACATCATGTTAAATAAAGATTGACTTAAATGCAATGTCATGCACTTCTTCAACATTGGATTTAAAAAAAAACGGGAGCAAATGCATTATTTTGTCTTTAAAAACTCAAATTTTCTAATGGGTTCCGATAATATATTAGCCATAGTGCTGGAAAGGGTTGGACCTTATTTTCGAGCCTACGGTATTGTCTCCACAATTCCATAATATTTACTGATAATACACAATTTTACTTAACAACTCCTTACCAACTTCGTCTTATCAACTCTGTTTCATGCAAAGTCCATAATTCTCTTTATAAACTGAAATTTCATGGAGCTTATCCTCCTTCGTCCATAAAACTCGCTCTTATAAATTCATAGTATATTATAAATTCTAGTATATTAGTAATAATATCTTAACGAGTTTGCATTTTTTCGGGGGAAATGCTATTCACGGGATATCTACTGGTAATATTGAAAAATGCAATCTCGTCAAGATATTGTCATACAGGAATGTATGAGATATTCACCTTGAAATGATCTTAACTCTGACTTAAAAGGTATATTGTAGGTCATTCCCTGAACATAAAATGTCTCCGTTTTTCAAATTCGCGGTAAAAAATAGTGGTTCCCATTTTAAAAATTGACCGTGACCTTGAAATGACCTTCAAAATAATATTCAAGGTCAAAATTAATATCACCATTATATGGATCGGGAGAAATCCTTAAACTATTGTCTGAAACATTTTCCTCAAAATTGCACTCCCGCTGAGATATATCACCATTCCAGAACTTTTTCCCAACACTGTATGTTCTACGATTTCGTGTAGGAGTTTTTGAATTCAAAATAAATTGCCCACAGTTTGCCGTACAGAAAAAAATCCATTGGATCTCATAGTATTTTCACCTCCAAACAGCCATCGTATCTTTTTCCTGTTGATTAGTCTGTACGGCACGCGCTCTCCTCGTCTTCGTTCTTCCTCTTTCATGCGCCCAGCTACTCGTACTAAAGTATTCGCTAACTCATTTTGGATCACTTCCGGGCTTCATGCATATTTGTTTAGGGTAGAGCGCGATTAATGTACCGCCTTACTATGTTTATTTATTTATGTTTTTTTCGTTACATTTTAAAATAATTGCTACCTTTACGTAGTCTAGATATAGTTTGCAATTTAATGCTTCAAATTTAGTTAGTTACAATCCGATTTAGACGTTCACTGCAGTTTCTGCGTTACGTTTTTTTGTTTCGTTACTCTCGAAAATAGAGAGAGAAAATACCCACTTTTTCATGTACATGTTTATCCGCTCGAATTTTCATAACGACCGAATGATGAGATAATTTGTCCACAGCCGTAAGTGGCCAGTACTTTAGTAAATTTGACATCGATCAATCAATCTCTTTCTCTCTCCCCTTTCTTCTGCCTCTATCAGCATATTCCTAGATCGAATTCTGCCCCCCCCCCCCATTTTTACTCACCCTCGAAAAAAGTCGTTTTGTAATGTGATTTCAGATAGCGACGAGAGCTTCAATGAGGCCCAAGTTATTTCGTGAATGGCCGCGACTTGGGAACGGTCTTCCGCGTGATTTTTGTGTGAACAAACGATTGAAATTTACGTGTAAAGACCAATCCAATTCTTTCGCTCCGTCAAAGTCCGTGTGAAAAAACCGATCGAAAACTTGGAGGATCACTTATTTGTATTAAAATGTAACGTGATAACATATATTAAGCCGGATATTTTGGAGGAACTGGATGGTTATGAAAGAACTCACAAACATAAAGATATGGATCTTTTGGCGACGACGTGTTAAATATTCAAGAATCATGTCATCCGCGAACACGAGTATTCGCGAATTGGTGACTTTTTATACCATTTTGATGCAATAAATAATAACAACACGTTCGTAACGTCGTAGCATTAGTTGATCTTGCTTAAGAACAATTACCGATTAGAAGATAACACAACGCAAGTGTTGATTAGTTCCAAGTGGAAGGGTCCGACTCTGAATTGTTTTGACTTAACCTTTACACTCGATGAATTATTGACTCGTATGGCAACGATGTCCAATGATCGACCAAAGAAGCTTGGTCTTAGGAAAGTGTTCGAGAGAAGTACGTAGCACCGAAAAGAATACTTCAAAAATTATTATAACAAAAAAAATAATTCTGGTTAATCGTGTGTTAATCTCTCGAAGAGGGACGAGCAATTGGAAAATCATGCATGGATGATATCGACGCCTCCTACGAAGACTAGCACGCTTCAAAATCCGCCCGTGTTATTCGTATGGGCGAAAAATGAAACGTGCTAATCTTCGTAAGAGGCGTCGATATGTTTCGAACCTATTATATACGCCTTCAAGAAGATATCCTTAGAAGAAAAATAACAGTCCTCATAGTAAGCCTCAACCGAGAGAAATGTGTTGCCGCGAATAACAAAAAAGAAGCCGAAACGAGTGTTCAATTAAGTGTTGCTACTGAGGCATCGGATCCTATAACTAGCATCGAAATTAGAATACTGATTTTTTCCCTCCAAATTGAAGTTTATGTCTTAAGAAAAATTTGTAATTCTTACTATATTTACGGGGAAAAAAATTAATTTTTTGCGGCATTACATTCTTCTGTCTCTTTTCTCTTAAACTCCCCCTAACTCGAATTTTTAAAATTCAGAAATTTTATTTTATATTGAATATTTCCTTAAAGTTTTGGAAGAGTGATAATGCAAACCATTATCGACATTTGAAACAACTTAATCCACGGTTTCCCACATTATTGCGTAACTACCGGCAGGAAAGTATTTCAGAGACGTATCATTATATTTTCTGGGTAGTTCTAGAAAAATTGATGCAATAGTTATAAAGTTATAAATATCAAAGTAATGAAAATTGCGGACATGAAATATTTCAGTGTCTGAAGTGATAACACTGAATGCATAAAACCTTCGTGTATTCTTTTCAATTTTAATTTAAATGAACAACACGAAGATGTTAATATGTCACGTATATCTGGTAAGTTGCACATATATTTTTAATTATATTTCATCAAACATGATAAAGAAAGAAAATTAGAATCACCATAATTCTGTTCCTATTTTCTACAGTTTGTTAGTTAACAATCAAGTAAACAATTTCAATAATAATACATTGCGATTGCAATACAACGTTTTGCGCTCTGAAAATACTTATATGGACAAAAATTGACTCGACTGTTAATGGGTTTAATTAATTTATAAAATCCCTCTAGCGCTTAAATTTGATTCTAATATTATAAACTATTGTAGAAATGCGTTTCGCACCAGGATGCCGTATGTGCTCATCAGCAGGGTTTTCGGCATCCTTACCCTGGACGCAGTGATAATTAATGTTGTAAATGAAAAAACGAGATATTTATTTTTCATTATCATGAAGCAAAGGGACATTGCTTCCGATAATGAAAAATAATCATATTCGTTCAAAATTAATGATCTTAGTGTTTTGAACGTTGTAATCCGTGAAACAATTTCAATAATTATTAAAACTCAATTTCCCTGTTATCTTAAGAAGACAGTCCTTATAAATAATCTTTCGTCATTGTCAGCTGAATATGGACTGTTATCTGTACTTAACTTTTTTGCATTTTCCATCATATCATATTCATTATTACCCTCTGATTTCTCTCTGCCGTCCACCGCCAACCAGCGAGCTTCGGAGTTTTCCGTCGAAAACGTCCCTTCTTCTGCCTTCGTCCGCGCCTTAATTCGAGGTTCGCGCAATACTCCACGGCGGCACCCCACTCCATCCGCAAATCTATGGAAGGGGTTATGGACAGCAAACAATAAATACGAATATTTATTTTATATTTTATTAAAAAAAGGATATTTGAGCCTTCTGCCCTTCACATTATTATTTAATTTCTATGACACTGAAGTTAGCAGCCACATTGACAGAAATCGTATCATTTCAATTAAAAAAATTTTCAAAATCTGGAAATCAATTTATTTTCAACACTTAATCGAAATAGTAGCTCAATCTTTTTTCAATATAAAATAAGAAAAATGAATTTCATGATCTGGCTGCTGAAATGTGGCTGCCAACTTAAGTGTACTTTAATTTCTCACATGTTTGGACCAAGGCAGACTTACATTCACTTGTCTCTCGTGTACAATGTTGACATTTCGCCCTCCCGTTCATAAATTCTGGCGTCTTTCGCATTTTGCGACCCTCCTCGTCTCTAAATTCTCGGTTTTATACAAATTGTCAGCGATCAACGTGGAATCTCTCGATATCGGATATAATGAGTTAGCACGGCGCGTCATCCCTCGTTCAAGGCTCGAGGCCAACTGAACCCTACTGCGGCGCTTGCTGTTTAAGAAAAATATTTCTTAATATTTAAAAATTATGGAAACGCTAAAATGATATTTTCATTTCGAAGTAACATTTTTTACTTGCAGAGCAATACAAATATTAAAATGTTAAAAAACAATTTTTAAAGTGCAAAATACAGTATTTAACTTTTTATAATTCATTGTTCACTTTATCGTTAACTAATAATTTATACAATACAGGAACAGACTTAAAGTGAGTCTAATTTTCTTTCTTTGGTTTACCATGTTGTAATAATAATATATATATATATATGCAGCCTACCAGGATGTGAAATATGGACATCTTTATACGGTTCATTGAAAATAAAAATTGAAATTAACACTCTCGGACGTTATGTATTTAGTTTTGTAGCTTCAGAACCTGGAATATTTTATGTCTCTAATTTTCATTACTTAGGCCTTTAATAATTTTATAACTATGGCATCAATTTTTTTTGAACTTATCACAAAACTTAATCAAACATCTCTGAACTACTTTCCTGGTAGAAGTTGCTATTTACTTCACTGCGCCGGACTCCTTACGCACTCGGAGCTGTGCATATATTTTTTACGCATTGCCGTTTGAAACAGTGGAACAATTATGCGGTATCTCGCCATTCGGAGAAGTATTTGTGTGCCTCGCAAGGTACTTTCATAGAGTTGTGCCGAAGGACCCGGTCGCGACCAGCCCACTTTATAACTTAGTACAGGAAGATACAGTTTTTAAGTTCCGACAGGATGAATTCAAAACATTCGAAGTGTTCAAAAAGAGATTCGCAAGCCGGTCTATTTGTCGATTTACTCCGCCTCGATTGGAAAGCGAATTGCACTGCAATGTAAATTCGTCGGCATATGGCGCGATTGTGCTAAAAAAATAGTTAGACGGATTCCTACGACCGATTTCTTATTATAGCAAACATATAACAGCGACAGAATTGTGACATCATAATTTCCAGCTAGAACACTTTACCATCGTAAATGCATTAAAACGTTTCCACGTATCTTTTCAGGTTAAAATCATGACAGATTGGGACAATTTCCGCTTAACCGAAATGAATCTTTAGACAAGCATATGGACGATGAGTCGAGAAGACTGTGATATTGACGTTTAACATTGGTCTGGTAAACGAATGAGTTACGTCGATGCTTACATGAAAAGGGCGAGAATAAATTTCTCGAATTAAATAATGGGTTAGTGTATCGAAATGAAGAAATTCATCTTTTATGTACCCAAAGATACGGAAATTAACGTAATTTGGTCGTATTAAAAGATCACGTATCTTTACTAATTATGTGTTACATGTACTTCATGAAACATGTCTTGATTGGGAATGTAGGAGAATATTAAAATCAGTAGTAATGTGAACCCCTACTGCTAGACTAGCGATAGCATTAAAACACTTTGATTTTTACTGAAGCTTTTGCGACCGATTACAATTTGAAAATGATTAAGAAACGTTTACATTTCAAACTGAATGCAAAATGCACTAGCAGTACATTCAAACCCATATAAAAGCGGGACCATTGGTAATGATTACTCCTTTGAAATAGACGGATTGCGTTCTTCACGATGTTACTTAATGTTCATTAGGAAAGGTTTTTTTTCGATTTAAAAATCGAATATATTTGTGTTCAGCGGTCTGGAGTTATCTGAAACCAGGTAGAAATATTTGCGCCTGTCGTTCAATTATTAATGTCGCCAGAAATTTCTGTATATGATTTTTCATTTGACAATTAATAAAAATTTGGTTCACAAACACACAATTCAGATAATTCTACGGACTTTTCTTATGTCAATTTTAGTCGGCTATATAGAACTTTTTAATTTTAACGAAGGTTTCGTAATCAGCGACACCAAAAATCTGCGCATACGAATGTACGCTCTTTTTCATTTTTCATTTTTGGTCATGTTTTTCTGTTGCGAATGCACATTGTATCGGTATATTTATGATGATTATATGATACAATGTTATGTATGTCTACGTTCGATTTAGATTTCTGTATTTCACCGAAAATATGTATTTCAAGTCCCTGCATGTATTAATTAACGTAAAAGCTGAATTAATAATATGGTTTTAAGGGCTTATACAATGAAGCAGGTATCCACCATAAGTAAATAGTTACTGGCTAATCAACTATGATCTTGAAGAATGCACCCAAGTGATCCGAAATTTTGTTCCCATTTTTGTCGAAACCAAATTTTAAAGAAATATATTTACATAATATATTTATTTCGTTATATAGTATATATTCTTACTTTAAATATATCTACCTACATGTCACACATTTAGTGTTATAAAAACTCGATATTTAAGTTTCGTGTGTGTTAATATATATATTATATATATATATATATATATATATATTGTAGGCCTTAGAATATTGTCACAGCATGGGCATAATGCACAGAGACGTTAAACCCCACAATGTTATGATTGATCATGAGAATAGAAGACTTCGGTTAATTGATTGGGGTCTTGCAGAATTTTATCATCCAGGCCAAGAATACAATGTTCGTGTCGCTTCTCGATATTTCAAAGGACCGGAACTACTAGTTGATTATCAGGTACGATTATTTTGTTTTCCATTTCAGTGCAGCACGTTGCAAAAGGTGTAATAATACTCTAAAAATAATGTATTCTAGTTAGGCCAGTCAAAAAAATAATAAGTCATGAGGAAACGCTTTGAATGTTGAAGTAATTTGATGTGAATTAATTAATTCATTTGTTGATTAATGAGTGAATCTGAGAGACATATCGCAGAATGTATAATGTTTCATTTATACTTTTTTGCCACTCTTGTTATTTTAATATATCATTTTTCGCACTCTGAAGCATCTTTTAAGAAAAACCTCTGTTAATTTCATTTTTTTCAAATCTATTTATATTTGTATTGGTATATTGAATTGAACGCAATTACGCGTGAAGCGGATCAGTCATTAAAAAAAAAAAAGAAAAAATGCAAAATTTTGTATATTATAAAATGTACCAAATATTGTAATGTTTAATACAAAATTCTTCGAGTTACAAAGAATGGAATATTTGCAGTATATTTACTTCATATTTTTACTTTAGTTTCGTGTTTGTGTTTTAACGAACGTTTTTTCATGGAAGTTATGAGTAATTGTCTATAACTTCAAATACTTAACTCAATATCAAAAGACATTATTTTTCCATTATTTATTTAATAATATACTGTTAAATAATCTTTTAATCTAATAGTTAGATGACCGAAAAATGTAAAAGAAATGTTGCCATAACGTTTGAAGCTTACTATATGCTACAAAAAAATTTCAGAGTTCACTTTCGTTCTTTCACTTTCAAGAAATTGATTTTTAAAGTTTGGCCCGCTGACCGCGCCTTATGCTGTAGCGTGCTGATACACTTAGCCACCGGTCTTTACGAACCAGCGAACGACTCGCAAGGCACGATGCGGCCCGACAAACTCTCTCGAAAATGAAGCATAATACTACTCTGATTTCTTGTTAGCATGTAGCAAGATTCAAACTTTATGTACATAGTTTTTTAGAGTTTTCAGTCGCCTAGATGATAGTTTAAAAAAATAATCAAAAGTATATCATTTACTAAACAATGAAAAGATATGTTTTTTTTATTGAGTCTAATTTTATTTTAAGCTATTCATGTTTACTCACAACTATCACGTAGAAATTTTCCTTAAAACTTGAATGTGAGACATCTATACATTTTTAAAGAAAAAGCCATATTTTTAATTGTTTATAACTCGATGAATTTTGCAGTAATCTAAGAAATCATTTGGCGCAACATTTTATCATGCCAAAAGGTACCAACGTGCAACATTTTTAATTTGTTGAGTGATTTCGCATTTGCTTCAGGCAGAAACACTCTGATATATATTATTTTAATTAAAGGACTTCCGGTTCAGGTGAGTTGTCGATAAGACATTTAAAATTGTGTTGAGTGAAGTAAGAAAGATTGCAGTCTGCTAGGAATTGCCTTGCGGAGAATTTTTATTTACAGGAGATGAGACTTTTGAAACCACTACCCGCGCGATTCCAACACCAGTGGCTGAGAGGGTCTCCCGAAGGGTACCCCGCTTGGAACAGCCCCGCGAGTACCATTTAATATGACCTGGTGAGACATTGCGAGGACTGGCCATAATTCAAACGCCTGCCTTCTACCAGTTGAGTACTTGCCTACACGGGATTGGTCGCCCAGCTCGGTGGAATGCGGGGTCGCCAGTTCCCGAAGGGCCGAAGCCCTCCCCTACATACTGAACCGTACGCCCGCCAAGACGGCGTGTCGCCACTCACGTCTTTAATTGGCCCAATGCGCTCTCCATGGATCTCTGCCATGTCAGAGGCCCATGCTTAGATGTGTGGCGTCAGACCCCCTACCCAGGCTCTTCTGCCGCCCAACTCATAAGACCCCGCTTGCGCGATGGTCTCTGAGCGGTTCCCAGCCGAAGCCACTTGTCTCGGGTCCCTCGGGGCCGACCACGTGCCCGTTGCCTACCTTTCAGTGCGGTGGGTCGCCCAGCACTTTCCAGCAAACTCCCTGAGGTTGTCTAGGGCGACTCGGGAGGTGACACTTTCTCCTTCAGAGTTGGGGGAACCCGCCTGGATCGGGCTCGACCCCACTTCCTTCCCTGAGTCTGTCTCGAGCTGTCCCAGAAATGACAAACTACCCGGGGAGGAGCAGGCTCCACACTTCTAGCGACCATAGAAGTGGCCAGCGTGCCTTCCCCCTCTGGGGGACATCATCTCAGAAAGATTTATTCATGTCGATGACTCTGTACGATGATCGTCGCGTTCATATCTACGTTCTTCCCCTTCATACTTCCAACACCTCACACTAACATATTCGCAAAATCAATTTATAAATGTAATCGATTGTTTCGTTGTTTTAAAGATGCTACATTTCAGTTAATACATGAACAAACAATCATGGGTATTTGAATTCATAAGCTAGAATAAGTGATAAATGTTATAAATTGCTTTAAAAGGGACACCTCTTCCCATTACTACAGAAATTCGTTGATATTGTCACTTAATCAGCACTTCGGTCGGTCCAGACGATTATGTAGGCATTTAATTTCAATTGAAGTAATTTTTCTGAATTTCTTAAAGTTTTGGAAATAATCGGCGATCCAATTGGAAACTAACAAAAGTGGATTATTTTTATTTTGTGATTTTGTCTTCTTAAAGATATACTAGTCTCCGTCATCTGTCTGTACGTATATCTTACCCCGCAGGGGACTTGTGGAAGAGAGCGGAGTGGGTAACTCCGTCCGTAAGGAAGAGGGAGGGGTCGAAGTGCCCGAACTCGAAGAGGATCAATGCTTTTGAAAGATCCGCTTCTCTTAGCAAGTTTTGAGAATTGACGACCTCACGGACCCGATCGTTCGGCTGGTCTGTGCCGTCGAATGCCTGATCGTAAAACGACTCGAGATACCCACCGTATTGGGGAGCTGGGGTGCGGTGTCAAGCCCCTACCAGGTGGGTTCCACACGGGGGAGCGCTTCAGCTTGCCGTGTCCACCTGGTAGTCATCCGCAAATAGAGGTTGGATTCTGACGGGCCGTGGCAACGCTTGAAAGGTTCTCTGAACCAACAGAAGCATCAAGGCAGGCAGCTTGTTGCTAATAATTTTGGGAGCTGTAATTCTTGTACGTTTGGTCAAACTAGCTTCACTCAAATTTGTCCCCATTCCCCCATGGGGGGGGGGGGATGCCTTTAACCCGCGAGGGAGGTAAGACACCTAAAATAACACTTACACAATGTACGTATATCTTATTCTGGCATTTTCCACGTGTCCCAGCAAAGAAACTCGAATTTGTCTATTATCATAATTTTTTATTACAGTCATATTTGTAATCTATTGTTTCCCATCACATCGTACGCTTATTTTATTTATATCAGGTTATAGTCATTTCCTAGCATCCTTTCCAATCTAGCGATTGAAGTGCCGTGTCTCGTGAACGTAAAACATATCACTGTGTGGTTCGGTTGGTAGCGTCGCCGCTTGGCGAGGCGGGGGTAACTAGTTCGATCCCGGGAGTATGCGCTTTTTTGTTTTTTATTGTTTTAATTTTATTACTGTGATATTATCATACAAAATAAAAACCAATACATTAAACTATTTATTGAAACCTTTTTTTAACTATAACTTGTTGCATTTTAATGAAATATTCTATGGCAGAAATGTGTATTATTTTTTACCGTTATTCAATTTCTTAAATTTTCTTAAAATTGAATTGAAGTTGATTTATTACAGTAAACGTCTAAATTGAAATGCAAGCAGAAAATAATATAATGAAATGTGCCATTCCACAGAAAATTGCACAATAAGTTTTACTTTAAAATTTTCAATTCATTTTTACTTATAGAAGTATTACTCATACAAAAAAGTGATATAAACATTTTTTTCTACAAAATTTCAACCTTCCGAAAGAAATATCATCTTTCAATTGTTCTAGTCGAAAACGCGTTTTTTTTTTACAAAATGACTCGTATTTCGGTTATATATTGAAATTAATTTGTATATTAAAAGTAAAACTGGTTCTGTGGAATGGCACATGCATTTTATTACACCAAGAAACAAACAAGGCATGCAATAATCCATTAATAACATGATTATATGAAATGCATTAAAAACATTCATCTCTCTCTCTGGATACATGATACAAAATACGTTGTTTCAATGTACGTTGACATTTCTCGCACATGAACTTGGATGGTACAAAACATAAAAGCATTCGAATCGAATAAATAAAGACAATTAGCGCAGTTTATGAAGCATAATTGTCCACAATCAAATATTTTTGTTTTCGGATTTCGGCGGGGAAGCACACTTCATTGTCATTTCGGAATACTTTTCTGTCTGGTAACAGTTTGGAAGCAAACCACGCATATTTAATCATATCCTGGAATAATGGCGATGATAATTGTGAGTGAATAAGAGAATGGATCTTTATTGTATCTTCGCCTGTGGATAATTCCTTATTGTATTGCAGAACTTCAGTACAATTTTGCATTTTTTTAACGAAATTCTTCACTTGCCTGAAGAAGTATACGTCACACGGTTGATAAAATGGCGTGCAATACGGTGGAATTATTTCAACAGTCGCTGTGCAATTCCCATCATCATCTGTGAAGTGTCTGTTAAATAATAAAATGTTGCTTAGACCATCCCATGAATCCAAAATTAATAGGAAGTTGGAATTTCGTTATCTTTCTTGATTTCGAAGCAGCACATACACATTTCCAAACTTTTCCGTCAGCACAGTAACATACCTCTTCACTCGAGGGCCAAACTGCCCTATGGATTCTTACAGACACAAAAACACATGTGGTAACAATTTTCCTGCAGCTGGCACAGCATACTGGGCTGTGTAACTATGCGTCACTTTATGGAAATCACCATTAAACACTTTCGTCAATTTCTCTCTCTTTTCGGATAAGCTACGACGAACATCACTTCGATATTCGCATCCTCTTTGGTCAGTGTTAATGACGAAATTCAAATAAAATTTTTGCATAATTTTGGAGATGCGATTTGAAATTTCGTAGCTTCGCTAATAATCGTGTACGTATCTAGAGCATTTTTCGACTTTATGTAACGGGTCACTTTTCTTTCGCATATCCCGTTACATGCTTTGAACCTGGTAACCCAACTGTCGGAAGCCACAAAATAAAAAACTTCAGTTTCGTACTGCACCGCTGCCTGCGTTCCCCACTGCTGCAACATACGAGTTGCTACCGGTTTTTTTCTTTTCGATCTTCTTTAAAGCGATCCAGTGTCAATTCATTTATTCTATCATACATTTCTTTTTTCCACCCCCTGACAGAACTTCCACGCGCCATCGCTGTAGTTGACTCTTAATTTTCAACTCTTTTCCTCCGTGTGATATAGTTTCTAATTTCCACTTGGGATGCGAAGGAACAAGGTTAAGGATTTCAATTTATCGTAATAGCGGGATGAATCACTTGTTCTTGCAATTTTCTTTTCGGACTCATAATCGTACGATGGTGATGCATTTCGCTGCTGGAGCTTCCGGTACTTGATGAGAAAGATTCCATCTTTTCTGGCGAAGATTGACCCACAGCTCAACCGTCATCTTTCGGATAAATTTCTTCGTCGATCGATTGGAGTCCATGCTGTTCACGAAAGTCGAAATCTTTTAGAACTTCGATCACAGTTTCAGCTAATGTTTCTCCGAGAAGTTTCGCTTTGTCACTTGTGATGTGAGCACTTGACTCTGCACTACAAATTTTCAGTGAGCACAATATTCTTTTGCAAATTTCTAAACCATCCGTTACATCCAGCACATCATATGATTCCATGAAACATACTTCGTCACTGTCCATAACTTTTTCGGCACAACTTTCCATGTTTTCCATATTTGAAAATATATATATTTGTCGCTCATAAAAAGATCAGCATTCGAATAAAAGTGACAAGAACGAATACTGTACTACGGTGATTCGAAAATAACGTAACCCTTTGCATTTTATACCTGTCTTCTATTCCCTTTCAAGTACCTGAGACTCCCTCTTCACGCAACGTTCCAACATACCATTCTTCAAAATTGTCGGAATTTACAGAACAAACGCGGGCCCCAATCGGAAATAGTATACATACATATATATATATATATATATAGACGGAGCACCTCCTCATGGTAAGCAATCCGTTACACTACACCTCCATGTTATTATTTGACCGATCCTTATTACGATTAAAATATGAAGCCTTTCTCATTTGCCGTACAAGAATATGTACTCGCATCTCTAGCATCAGTGATGACATATTCGGGTTTTGCATCTGACAAATTTGATTATTTCGGTCCTGAACAGGACTGTCTCCTTATTGTTGGTTTAAGTCGCTAAATTAAAAATACATATTACGTACGTTGAGCAATTAAAAATGAAGCGGTTAATCATTTGAAGAACATACCTCCGGTTCCGTTTTAACCAGTTGAAATTCATAACTTTAACGTCTTCGTTAATAGCAGTCCAATTCACGCATTCTTGAACAATCATGAAGAAAAAAACGTAATTACAAAGAATCGTATTATCATATTAAATATTAAATAAATTATAAATATTTGTCACTTGGAAACTTATCCGATTGTAGTGAAGTTGTGAAGTAAGTTTTTCCGCAGCGGTGGAGGAAGATCCACATAGTTCAAGTAGGAAAATTGCACAACTTGGCCGCTGTCACTGGACGGTGTGCAAAATTTTAAAAAAGAATGGCTATAAGCCGTACAAGATGCATAGTGGGCGTTCCATGTCAAGTGGGCCACTTTTTTTTGAAAGTAAAAAATATTCTTAATTTCAGTATGTGCACTCTTCAATGACATGTAAGTATAGAGTTTTTCACCGATTGCGACTGAAAAAGTTGCAAAATAAAAAAACATTGGCACAATTTGCAATTATAAGATTTTTAGTTCTTATCTTACTGAAAGTATTTGTACAGAATTGCAGTTAGAAAAAAAAATATTTTGCGAGACTAATTTTGTAGATTTTTGGACGAGCTTTCTTATAAAAATATTTGTTTAAAATTATACGCGTAAATAATGGCCAAAAAAAAGAAAAAAATTTTTTATTCCTATTTTTGAAAAACTTGGACCCATTTTAAAATTCTGAAAAAATTTCAAAAACATCCTTTTTCCAGTAGGAAATAACTGGTATATTCAAAAATAGGGGCCGAATATTGTAATCTTGTATATCTCCGCTAATAATTATCGTACGGAAATGATTTTTTTTTCATTTTCACGATAATTAAAACGCCTCGTATATGAAATTATCAGAATTTTAGTAATTCTTGACTGCAAGTGTGGAAAAATGAAATAATTTCATATTCAATTTGCGGTACGATATTGATGTACCATTTCCTTTGCCGAGTTTTTTGGTTCGCTGAATACGAAAAAATAAAAAAGAAGATGCTGGCGGAACCCTCGACGTTGAAAGGTGATATTTCAAGTTCAAGTTGACCTTAAAAATCGCTATTTCGAGATCCAAAAAATCGTTTTTTTATTTGTTCTAGCCTCAAAGTTGGTATATCCACGTTTTTTGACATGCTGAGTACAAAAAACATAGCACAAAGATGCTGGGGAAATCTTTGATCTTGAAAATCGTTATTTACCTAAAGCACCTACTTTAATCCGCTAAGTTTTACTTTCGCTCTTAGCGTTACCCTGGATCGACGACATGGACGTGACGAAATAACGACCCCTTTGCGGAGATATACAAGATTAAATTTAGAGAGTAGAAGGTCCCTGGATTGCCTTAGTTTACATGTATTTCAGGGGCCTTCTGTTTCGTAGGTCGCTGAAAATCGATTTTTTTCGGTACTTACAATATTCGGCCCCTATTTTTGAATATACCAGTTATTTCCTACTGGAAAAGGGATGTTTTTGAAATTTTTTCAGAATTTTAAAATGGGTCCAAGTTTTTCAAAAATTGGAATAAAAAATTTTTTTCATTTTTTTGGCCATTATTTACACGTATAATTTTAAATAAATATTTTTATAAGAAAGCTCGTCCAAAAATCTACAAAATTAGTCTCGCAAAATATTTTTTTTTATAACTGCAATTCTGTACAAATACTTTCAGTAAGATAAGAACTAAAAATCTTATAATTGCAAATTGTGCCAATGTTTTTTTATTTTGCAACTTTTTCAGTCGCAATAGGTGAAAAACTCTATACTTACCTGTCATTGAAGAGTGCACATGCTGAAATTAAGAATATTTTTTACTTTCAAAAATAGTGGCCCACTTGACATGGAACGCCCCATAGACGTCACGAATTAATGCCTGGTGACAACATAGAAAGATTGATTTTCTGTGGAAAGATGACCGATTTGATAAATGAAAATCAACATATTTCGAAGAATATTTGCTTTTCGGATGAGTCAATTTTTTATGTTAAGGCATCCCCGAACAGGCAAAATTTTAGGGGGGCCCATGTAAAGAATGAGTTATACAATGGCGTATTTGTGCGGACCACAGACGATTTGAGAACTCGGATAATTGCTATAATGCAGAACGTCACTGCGGAAATGCTGAGGAATGCCCAAGCAGAATTTTACGATCGTCTGGGCTATTTATATTGCACAGCACAGGAGGAGAAAATTTTGAACATCTTTTATAAAATGAACTAATATGTGCAATTTTAAATTTTTTTATTTGGTTTTTATTTTTGACAATTTTATTTAGTTAATTTTATCTCTCTATTTTATTTACCTATTTAATAATACAATATTTAAAAAAAAAAATAAATTTCATTGCGATGTCTTTTTTATTCTGATGTCTTGTCATACAGTACCTGCGTAATATGTTCTGCGCTTGCATCATGTCCGAACCTCAAATGCGTAGTCTTTGATTTTCATGTCGATCTCACAAGAACCCAGTTTCAATTATTCATGAGAAAGTGCCTCATATGATTCTCATGAGAATCCTATTTAAAATTTGTCGCAGGGAACTCGCTTAGTGGCTTATAACATCTAGTGGTACGCGTCCAACACTGTATGCAGCCAGGCATGACAAGTAACTGGAAATAAATATCAGATTACACGTTGTCCCTTGAAGAAGAATAATTGAAATTTCATTCTATTTTACCTGGGTCGCATATTTCGAGCGAATTCAAGACGCTCTGCAGAAAAATCTGAGAACATGTCGAGTGACTCACAAGCCTCTGTCCAAGAATCTGCTTGAATATGGAGGAGTCTGTCGTGTGAAGCCTGATGTAGTATGTAGAGTTTAGTGCATCTAGGGTGCGACTCTTGTAATAAAATAATTGCCAATAAGATTGCTGCCAATGCTCTCCAAATTTCGTCGCTGAATCGCTGGGTGCTTTGTATCACCCTGACCTGAAACAAAAGCAAAATACTCCCAAAAATTCGAGTTTATTAAATTATTGTATAATCGATTGAATATAAAACTTATTTGATGTTGTAACAAATGAAGAGAGTTCTAAATAACTGGATGTGGCCTTCCTTCATTTGGATAGATTTGCTCTGAAACAAATAAACGAACAAATGTAAATGTTGTATGTACATAAAAAGAAATTTATTGTAAATGCGCATTCATTTATTTCACTTACCTAAATTTATGATGAAAGCTCTGCCAGCGAAATCACACAATGGTAAAAACTTTAAAAATATTTAATATCGCGTGACACGAAATGACGATGGAAATGTCAAAGGAGCGAAATGTCACTGCCTCAGTCTGCCCTAACCTGTATTGCGCACACAGATGTACAATAACTCGACAAAAGGTTATTTTATTTTTTCAAGTTTTTTTTTTTGTTAAAAGATAATTACTTTATCATCTTTTTAACGTTTTGAATAGGATTAAATTTTAAAAACAAAAATGAAAGCGAAAAATCATTACATACACTATAGCTCTCACGCTATTGGTCGATTCGCGAAAGGTACATGCTAAAGCTCGCCTCTCATTGGCTGCGGGCTTTACATGGATTTCCCTATGGGCGACTCTACCACATCCACCCGGTATATATATATATGTATATATGTATATATTACAAGGAATTAATTCAATACTTTGATATATATTTTCTTCTTGGATTTTAATTTATGCGTTTAATGTAATAAATGCATAAACTGTAAATAAATAAATAAATAAACTTCAATTTAATTTTAAGGAAATTTCAGAAATTAAGTAATAACAGCAAAAAATAATACACATTTCTGCTGTAACATTTTTCATTAAAATGCAACTTTAATACTATGCAACTTCAATTTTTTAAACAATAATCGGTGATTTACTGTCCTGAACGCCTCTTGTTATATCTGATTAGATTTTGTCGCAGATCTGTCCATTACTAAAAAACATTAGCCCCAATTACATTTCTTCGTAGCTTTAATAAAATAAAACATAAGAGATAGAGCATTAAATTTAAGTGTGTGTGTGTGTGTGTGTGTGTGTGTGTGTGTGTGTGTGTGTTCGAGATAGGCAGGCTGTATCGAGGTTTCAAAATCAACCTCGTCGTGCTAATGATTGGAGTGCTGGGAGGAATAAGATCAACTTTCCTCGAAAACATCAAAAGTATTCCTGCCTGCCAACAACATGCAAATGGGGGTAACCGGTAAATTTTTTTTATTATTTTTTATTGTTTTAAATAATAATTTAGGTCATAAATAACACAAATAAAATCTAAAAACAAATTAATTTATTAATTTGGGAATTTTATTTGCCAATTAAAAAGTCATCGTTTGAATCGCACTGTTACGCACGTCAGTTTCGTGTGACGTCACTGTGCGGATTCAACTGTCAACCCCGTTCGAATATTCTACTGTGCATTTATGTCATGTTTAACCTCAACAGTTTTCTCCGAAATTTTTAAAATGGAACAAGCAAATGTACTATGGAAAAAAGGGTTGTAAGTCCTGCTATTTTACAAATAGGTTCAGTATACACGGGGCGACAAACAGTACCGTCACGATGATTATTGAAAGGTGCATCCTTGTAGCTGATAAATGTTAGTATGATAATGTATAATGATAATGATATTTAATGTATAATGGTAATGATAATGTATACTGATAATGCAACATAGATTTTTAAACTATTTTTGCATAATAAAGGGTATGGGTCTTATCAGCAGGTCTTATGTACCTTTTTTCGATAATAAAAACTTCGAAGCAAACTGTTGAGGTTAAACATGACATAAATGCACATCAGAATATGCGAACGGGATTGGTCGACAGCCGAACCCGCATAATGACGTCACGAAACTGGCGCACGTAAAAGTGCGATTCAAACAGAAGAGTTTTTAATTAGCAAATGAAATACCCAAATTAATGAATTAATTTTTGTTTAGATTTTATTTGTATTATTTATGACCTAAATTATTATTCAAATAACAATAAAAAAATTTTACCGGTGAACACCATTCCATCGCAGGGCGAATGCAGAAAGCAGTGCTGCAGGGATCTCTCCGTCTACTGAGATCAAATAAGATCCTGCAACCGCTAACCCGATTGTAGAGGGAGTGGTTGCAGTTACCATCGACATGGCCCGGTGCAGTCTGCAGCGGAAGGGGCGGATATCGGACCCACTTTTCTACTGCAGACTGCACAAGTGGATTATGGATGGCAATGGGAGGTTAGGGTTTTAGTCGGTAAACCTTATCATGAAAACCATGGGCAAGGGAGTCCGGCACACGGGGGGTTAACCGACATCATCAACCCCCTATGGTGCCTGACGCATTTCCCTCCTCCGTAAACGAATAATAATAATAACAACAACTGTAATAATAATTATTATAAATTGTTAAAATGATAGTTAAGCTTCATTAGAAAATTTTGTTACACTTATAGTAAACAAGAAAAGTTAAGGAACTTAACAACTATGAAACCGTGAATTTTTCTAGAATTTGTAGTATATAATTTTTATTTATTTAAACAAAACTTTTTAAACTGCAAAAGTATATAATTTTAGAAGAAAATGTTATATTCGTAATCGGTAACCTAAGAAACTACCGCATATTAAATTTCAAGCAAATTCATTTGTATTTTAAAAATGATGTCCGCTATAATGTATACGCCATATTGTATCAGACATTTTGGATTGTAAAATCTGATTTGAGATTCACAATCAAGGAGCCCAAAAATTCAAGATAACAATAAGTTTTCTGAAAATCCATTTAAATTTTATAAATGATGTCCATCATATTGTTTCGGCCATTTTTAATTTTGAAATTCAGATATCAGGTTCTTATTCAGTGACTCTCAAATACTCTGAGTAATAGGTTTCAAGACATGAAACTAAGATACTATAGCGATATACATTATTGGAAGAATATTTTAACTTTTTTCCATTTATGAGCATACTGTGCGGTCGTTCAAAAAAGTTTTTTTATATAAACCTTTCCTTTCTGAAGGAAAATATCTTTTGCTCATGAAAAAATATTGATTTTTAGAAATTTTACATCAAATTTTCGAAAAAACGATTATTTCCCATATAAAATACACGGAAAACTTCATAGGCCCGGCGGCACCATTAAATATCGACGAAATGCAAAACAAAAAAATATGTGTCTTTTTACTTTCAATATAGAAGAATTCTGGGGGGTGTCCCAATTAAAATTCGCTACTTCGATTTTTTGTGGACTTGTATCGATTTTGTTGTGGAATATATATTGTATATATAAGATCATAATAATGCAGACAGTAATTAGTAAAACATAGTAAACGTGTAATATGCATCGCATAATCTATTACAATATCCGCGCATGAAGTATTTTACAAGTATTATATATTACAAGTATTATAATACTTCGGCTTGCCTGTCGTCGGGGTCGAAGTTTTGAAAATGCTCATTTAAAATTTTACTTCGACCCAGGGCATAGGTCATAGTTGTAAATCGTTTTCAATTTTCATAAATATAAGAAACACTATATTGTTGTAATATATCTATCAAAGATTTGTAACCTCGAGTTGACCATCCCTGAAATATTTTAAAAAATATTTAAAAATCAGTAAAAAGTGAAAGTATTACAAAAGTTATTGCATATTTATTATTAAATAAAATAAAAAAAAAATATTTTTATTAAAAAATGATTCTTTTAAAGCAAACTGGTACGCTAACTGGCTTAAATCGGTTATACTCAAGCCGCAGCAATGGTTGCAGAAAAAGATAATATAGCGAATTAAAATCGATTCTACCTGCTCAGTAAAAACCTAAAACAAAAAGAAAGAAAAGAATTTAACTTCTTTGCAAAATTTAAATTATTTAAAAATCACCTTCTTATCATTGTTGGTGGTACACTTGTGGTATAGTTACGTAAAATATCCAAAAGGTCCTTTTCGTCGAAATCAGAAACTGCAACAAAATCAGGTACTTCTTCGTCCAGTCGATTAACCCTTTCAGTCACGAATTTTTCCCGGGAAGGGTATTTTCTGTAATTTAGTATACAGGGGTTTTCGAGGGTGCTGATTCCGAATGCGGAGTCAGATTTTCACAATTCAAAATGGCGGATTCAATATGGCCGACCAAAACCAAAAAAATATTTAAAAATCTTAAAAGTATAAAAAAAAATAATAAAAATCTTAAAAATATAAAAAAAAAATAATAAAATTCTAAAAAATACGAAAAAAAAATGGAGACCTCATCAGCCACGTCCTCGTTCGTGTCTCTGGTTTTGACTGAGAGCTATTGCCAATAAAATTTGCAAATATACAATAAAAAAAAGTGTGAAATTAAATTATAATTATGAAAGATAGAAATTCACATACAAGCATTTTCATAGAAATCTAAAATATTTCAATTATTTGTGATCAAATACTCCGAAGCCTTCTAAGATCAAATTTCTGATAAAATATATTTTGTTTTATTTTTCATCCACCACATCAGCTCGGCCATTTTAAATTTCGAAAACTTAACATCAGATACGTTACCAACTACTTCAAACCCTCTATATACCAAATATGAGACAACATGACCGTTTTTTTTTCAAATTTTTGTTCGGCCATATTGGATTCAACAATTTCTATTTTGAAGATGTAACACCGGATTGGTAATCAGTATCCTCGAAAACCCCTATATACCAAATATCAGACAAAATTACAACTTTCCAAATGTCTGGTCGGCCATATTGGATCCGCCATTTTGAATTTTGAAAATCTAACACCGGATTCGTTATTAGCAACCTCGAAAACCTCTATATACCAAATATGAGAAAACATGACCGTTTTTTGAAATGTTTGGTCGGCCATATTGGATCCGCCATTTTGAATTTTGAAAGTCTAACACCGGATTCATAATCAGCAGCCTCGAAAACCCCTATATACCAAATATCGTACCTATTACTTAATCCTAGCATGAATTTCTTCTTAAATTTATGCTTTTTTTTAAAGTAATTTGTTTATATCAATAATTATTTTAAATAATTGTGCAATATTATTATTTGTTAACATTTATTGGAGTCTTAGGAAGGCCAGGAACAAAAATCCTCATCGATAGGGAATTGCTCATAAACGTTGAAAAATTAATGGCATGTAGGTGGGACACTGGTGTCCCGCTGGGACTGAAAGGGTTAAGGTACCGCAACAAATTTGTTTTTGGAATATTGTCGTGTTCTGACGTGCTTCTAATCGATCTGTTTTTCATTTTTATGGCCTTAATCGCTTGCAGCAATTCATCTGATTTCGAATTTTTCCACTGCTTCAGATACTTCTGTACTTGATTTTTTTGACAGGCTGAAATGTTCTTTAGAAATCACTAGAATGTTTAGAAAATGCATAAAAAGTAACTAGAAACTAGTTCAATAGTCATATATCCAGGAAATGACAAATTAGCATTAAGCACGATAAAAGTAAGGTGGTCCACTCAAAGTAACAGATGTTATTTTGAACGAGCCACCGACATTTTTTTCAACGTTACAATTAATACGTAATAATTTAGGATGATGAATTTCAATGTCCAAACCAACAACAAAAAATGTCTTACTTTCGAATAGTCGATTATCAGAGAAGTTTTCTACTTCACAGTAATGTACAAAATTGTAATAAACACATTTCTTTTCAATTATTTTGTGGAAATTCTAGCTTTTTCACGAAAACATGTCTGTTTACATGGAAACTTATTTACGAACGGTTTGCCGATTTGACTAAACACTCCCCACTACTTATTTGACGATTGGATGCTTACAACATTACAATGTTTCCACTCCAGGTGGTGGTCCTCCTGTGACATTAACCCCATTTATTATAATTACGCGGTTGAAATCAACTGACCATTCTTTATTTATTCTTTTACTTACCTTTTCGTATAAGAGACTGTTATATCTCGATTTCATCAATTTTAATTTACTTACGCGGGTTTCAAAACTTTTTGGATACTCTGTACATGGATGAACACAAACTCAAAGTATTTGCGAGAAATAAAGAAAGTTGTCTTTACATGGAATTCTTACATGGTATTGAGAGTGAGAAGCACCATCGAACTTATTATTATTGCTATACACATTGTACTTGCTTCGGCAGTACATATACTAAAATTGGAACGATACAGAGAAGATTAGCATGGTCCCTGCGCAAGGATGACACGCAAAATCGTGAAGCGTTCCACATTTTTTTAGGGGTACGCGATGGTTAAGTGGTTAGCATGCTCGCCTCGTAAACTGAACGTTCCTTAGGTCGTAAGTTCGAATCCCCGTCCAGCAACTTTTTCTGATTATTTCCATTGCGGATAATTCAGGAAACCTTGCTGGGCGAAGGTACAAATTTGGGACTGCTACCGACATCAGTCGGTAGTTATCGACACCGTGAAGGGTTTTCCGTGGTCGACGCTTCGTCAATATTGTCTTGAATGAAAATAAGACAATGTTTGCGATGCGCCTGCTACGGCACAGGCCGCCGACTAACTGTTGATGGTGTCGATTATGTGTAGTATTTGTGATTGTTTACTTGTTTGTATCGTCCTGTGTGGGATGATGACTAAGCCTTGCCCGATTAGCCATAGATGGCATAAAGTTGGCAAGTAAATCTGAACAATGTATGTATGTATGTATTATTGCTATACACGCGGTCATAATAACCGCATAGGGCAGTTACTGATACCTTATTCGTTAAGCAGCGCCCGGTACTTTGCAGTGTCCGCATTGGGAAGTTGCTATAACTGCTTACCAAGCAATATTATTTACTTGAATGGAAAGACGCTTTAACCGCTCGTCAGGAAGTATCGCCTACCGAAACCTCCAGTGATGTAGATTTAACATATGAGGTTAATAATACATGTTTATTGTGTACGCTGCGCACGGATTCTGTATAACTCATTGCATAAACTTATTGTGCATATTTTTAAATGAATTACAGTAAATATATTCGATATACTTCATCGCTGTGTAGTGAATGAAGTAAAAATATAATTAAACACGTACTATATAAAAAGACTCATTTAACCAGATGAATTGCTGCAAGCGATTAAGAGGCTTTCAGGCAAAACATTCGAATTTTCCAAAATTTATTCATTAAACCATTTTTATTCAAATTCAACAGAAACTAGATATATGCTTAAGCCTAATTTTTTTCCTTATTTTGTTATTGGATACAACAAAATAGCTCTATAAAAGTTATATATCTTTGAAATCTTCATAAATTTTGACATAATAGAATTAACGTATTCGATAGTGTTTTAAATACTATACTACTACCCCCGTAGCCTTTTCTCGAATTATTGTGATATTCAATAGCGTTTAGCGTTATTTTCTGGATACTTTTTAAATCCCTTTTCTTTGAGGTTCGAGAAATTGGATTTAAAAGCATTTAAAAAGTTCACAATTTTTATTTTTTAGAATCTTTTTTAATTTACTGGAATAACTGATATTGCTGCTTATCTTATAGATATAATTTTCTATACAAGGCATTAAATCTATATAAATCAGTTGAAGGTTTGTGAAATAAAGCGTTGGATTTGAGCATAAACATATATGGACACACGCGCGATATATAGAAATTCAGGTATTAAAACTTCTAATAAGGCAATATGGCGTCTACGATTCTTGGTGAAGTAATTATTGAATTAATTTTTCGAAGTAAAATGTACAAATGTCAAGCACTAATATTTTGATCATCTCGATCTCCCACAAACAAACCGACACCTTTTCACCAGAATATGTTCCTTTTTTATGTCTTTTACTTTTTTGTTTATAAAATTATAATTGTCACAGGAACACAAGTGGTTAGTTAAGTGGTAGGCATGCTCGAGTCGTAAACTGAACGTTCCTCAGGTCGTGAGTTCGAATCCCCGTCCGGCAACTTTTTCTGTTTATTTCCATTGCGGATAATTCAGGAAACCTTGCTGGGCGAAGTAAGAATTCGTGACTGCTACCGATATCAGTCTGCAGTTATTAACTCCGTGAATGGTTTTTCCACGGTCGACGTTTCGTAAATATTGTCTTAAATGAAAATAAGGAAATGTTTGCGATGCACCTGCTACCTCATAGGTCACTGACTAACTGCTGACGGTGTCGATTGTGCGTAGTAAGCGTGAGCACGTTGCTGAGACGACCACTGGAGGGCGTGTCTAAACCATAGAACGTCATGGTACGTTAGGCGTAGTGAAATCGCCTCTATTATGCCAACTGTTTTCGTGGTCGATACACGTATTTACGAAGTAAGATTAACACAGTGTTTTCAGGTGCAAATTGCCCGCCATTTTCCGCTGCCCGCCGTGTACGCTTTTATACTTATATTATTTTATATATTATATAATAATAACGATGAAAAAGCTAAGAATATTAAAAATAATAAACGTATTTAACTTAAACTTTATTTAATTCGGAAAACTAAATAATTGTTTATTAATACTGATGTTGAGTACATTTTTTGTGAAAATAATTATTATAAACATCAAGTAAATTACTGAATTTTTCAAAATTGTTAACAAGGTTTCGTCCACCATGTTTGGCGACATTAAGTTTCTTATTTGTTTACTTGGAAATGAACATTTTAATTAGCACGAAAAGTCGTAGGGTTATTTTGCACCCAAAAACTCTGTGCTAGTTAGAGTCACAGTCAGAAGGCTAGTTGCACACAGCCTATCGTGTTGCTCGTGCAACGTGCTCTCGCTTGTATCGTAGTCAAGCGTTTCGCCGGGCGAGAGTCTCTCCGTGTTGTTTGTATCGTCCTGTGTGGGATGATGACTAAGACTTGCCCGATTAGCCATAGAGTTGGCAAGTAAATCTGACCAACGTATGTATGTATGTAAAATTATAATTGAAGGTTTTTAATTTCTGATTTAGGAATTTGAGTGTAAATAATTTTTGTTTAAATATCAATTCAATTTATATTATTGCATAATTCGCCGTTCCCTCGAAAATGTTGTGCATGATATCTTATATTATGTTTTTACAAAGATGATAATCATCGTGAAGGTGAAAGACGCACTTTTCATTTATATCACATTCAAACGAATGTTTTCTCTTTACATCTATTCCGTAGGACTGTACAGCACGTTCAAAGGTAAGATATTTAATTTGTTTAATAGTAGCTTTGCATATTCCGCAAGGTTTTCCAGAACCTCAAGGGTTGGTGAAACCTAAATTTCCCTAAATTATCTCCTAAAATTTCGTTCTGTCTGAATTCATGTAATTCTGTTATCAACTTCCGGAATGTTTCAAAATAATTTATAATTTTTCCATTAGAAAAAAAAGAGTACCTTGTAAATATTCTAACCTAAAGCGAATTGTGGAGGAAAGCATGGAAGCGATGCATATACAGCACCCAATTTTTGTCTATCAGCATGAGAGTCAATGGCGTTGCCACTTTTCCATTCGTCCTGATTAATCAATAATGGCAAAACTGGTTTGTTTTTAAAGTTCTTTGATTTTTCTTTCCCAACATTTTCTTGAGTACAATTAAAAAGAATGTTTTCTTCTTCTTTTAAATGATTCATGTAACGGAATAATAAATCTAGCATATATGGTATTTCCTGAAGTAGTTTCAAACTCCACTTCAGTGGTATACACGTTACATGTTCTGATGTTCTCATGTTAATGCTCAGTTTCAAACTTAATTGTAATTATTAAATTGTTCACAACTTTAAAATTATTTGACCATCGGTTAAATTAGATTCAGATTTATTTCATTCGTTCAACTTATGATGTAACTCTTGCATTATAAAATTTCCGTATATTTTAATTAGGACAAAGGACAAAGGACAGGTTATTTTCCCCCGCGTTAATGACGAATATGTCTGTTTGCGGGTCGGCTCTCGGGTGGAAAGGTACAGGACAGAAACAGACAGTACATGACAGAACTATAGGCAGATACATACACAATACCCACCCAGAGCCAGTCCCCCCTACCCCAATATCGGTACCACCAGCAGATTCGGCGGTCTGTTCCTTAGCGAGTACGGCGCGGGGCTTATCCCCTCTTTATCCGAGATAAGACCACGACGTACCAAGCGGTCCCAAATTCGTACCTTCGCCCAGCAAGGTTCCCCGGTTATTCCACACTGGACATAAGCAGAGAAAATTGCAGGACGAGGATTCGAACTCGGGACCTTCGCGACGTTCATTTCGGGCAGACTAAGACTGACGCCTTAGCTCGCACGACCATCACGCCGACGTATATTTTAATTAAATAAGTAAGGTTATCAATAACCACGTTCAGATAAGATTAGTGGGAAATATTATATACCTGATTGATCTGTGAGGTATCAAATTCATGTACAATTTTGATGTCTGATATTGCTCGCGTATTGATTGTTTTGTGCAAGTATATCTACGCTAAAAGAAGTCTGCCTGATATCGTCGATTACAGTAGGTTATGCGGTTACAACTTTTCGTTTAATAAAATTATGAACAAGTGTTACCAACCGTCGTCTAGCTTATAAGGACAGAGGGCGCAATATTTTCAATTAATAAGGAATATGCAAATTAGAAAACTCAGCTTCTATCGGACTGAAAGGTTCGAACCGTGGAGGCGGTGTGTGTCAACATTCCAAACCAAGAAGAGAGAGAGAGAGAGAGAGAGAGAGAGAGAGAGAGAGAGAGAGAGAGAGAGAGAGAGAGAGAGAGAGAGATAGAGAGAGATTGATTGATTGATTGATTGATTGATTGTCCTTATTATGGCTGAGGTATTGCGTCTTACGCCAACCAATATATAGCATACATACAGATAACTAAAACTAAGCTTAATATAACAAGGCATACTAACAGATGCATATAAAAGCGCAATACTAGATCTATAACAAAAGTAAATGTAAAATAGATAGATAATAATAGTCTAGAAATTACAACATATGGTAGGGTACAAGCATTCCAGAAGTGAAAGTAGACTAAAATACTAATAATAAATACTAAAATAATAATACTAATACTAATAATACTAATACTAATTTTATCTTCGCATGCCAGGATGGGGTCATCAATACCTTAGCGTATCGCCAGACGTCTTACACCAGGCGGTACAGAGTACGCTTTGTAGATTGTGTACATGTCATGCTGAGACACTAATGCACCTTTTGGCAGCATGCCCAATATATGCAGTTTCAGCAGACATCGAACGTCACAATGCGGCTCTTCGAGTGCTGTATTACCATCTTCGCAGCACTTATGGTATTGATGCAACCCCAGTTTTGCCGTACGTCCCCACTCATATTGAATCCGTAGTCGGAAATGAGTCTTGCCGAATATACTGGAATTATTTATTCCCGACGAGCAGGCAAATATCAGCCAACAAGCCTGACATCGTCCTTGTTGACTTCGATGACAAATCCATCTTCGTCATCGAGTTCTCTGCACCAGCAGAGACAGATATAGTCAGTAAAGAGGACGAAAAACGGATGAAATATCGGGAACTCCTGTTCGAAATGCGCAAGCTATATCGAGGATTCAAAATCAAGCTCGTCGTGCTGATAATTGGAGTGCTGGGAGGAATGAGACCAACTTTCCTCCAAAACAGCAAACGCATTCCGGCCTGCCGAGAACATGCAAATTCCATCGCAGGCCGAATGCAGAGAGCAGTGGTGCTGTGATCTCTCCGTCTACTGAGGTCACACGAGATCCTGTAACCACTTACCCAATGGTAGTGGGAGTGGTTACAGTTGCATTAGAAATGGCCCGGTGCAGTCTGCAGCGGAGGAGTTAGATATCGGAGCCACTTTTCTGCTGCATACTGCACTCGTGGATTATGGAGGGCCATTTTATTTAAAAAAAAAATACTAATATACAAAATACAAAATAATTACACTAAAGTCCGACTTAATAGGTGGTTTTTTAGTTTTACTTTAAACAAATGCACATTTTCGATTGCACGGATTTCGAATGGAAGTTCATTCCATAACCGGGTAGAAGTGACAGTAAAAGAATTGGAATAGGATTCTAGCCTATGTGTCGGTACTCGAAATTGTTGCGTAGAGCCGGGTCGAAGACGTGGGTCTTAATAATCTTATAGGTAACGATACCAATGAAGTATAACCTACGCGATTTGGTATTGAGCCAGCCAAGCTTATTACGATATGGGGTAATGTGCTCTCGAACGTAGATCAAAGATGAAACGAATGCCCTCATTAATCATTCGTTCCACCCTGATTTTTTGAGTTACATTAATGTCATTGTAAACTGCGCAGCAGTAATCGAAATATGGTAAAATCAGTGAGGAAACAAGGGTTTTCTTAACATCAGTTGGTAGTTGAGCACGGTTATTACGTAGATGACGTAAAGTGGAGAATACTTTATTGGACGTTTGTATAAGATGGTACTTCCACGAAAGCGTTCCATCAAACACGAGACTCAAGTTCCTCACCGAATTAACCCACGGTATGACCGAGTTATTAATAACGATCGGTGTGATCGAATCAGTATTAAAGGTGTTCAGATAAAAAGCATTGCCGACAATTAATGCCTTAGTTTTTTCGAAGTTAAAGACGAGGTCATTGGTATTCGACCATTGACAGAAGCGAGTGATATCAGATGTTACCTTTGCGATGGCGATGTCAAGCTCTGAAACACGACATTTAAGAAAAACTTGGGTGTCGTCGGCGAAAATCATATGATCACTATGATGGAGAACCCCAGGTAGATCGTTAATAAAAACTGAAAACGACAAAGGTCCTAACACAGAACCTTGGGGCACTCCAGCACCCACTGGCAGCCACGACGATCTAGTGTCATCCACCCCTGTGACAGTCTGCGATCGACACGAGAAGTAAGACGCAAACCACCGAATAGCGGTATCCGATAAATTAGCCATTTTTAGTTTCTGCAACCAAAGCCTATGAGTAATAGTATCGAACGCACGGTTAAAGTCAAAGTGGATAACAATAGTTATCATGCGATTGTCTATTGCTTGCCTGCAATATTCAGATAAATATAATAGTGCTGTTTGCGTGCTGTAATCTTTACGGAAACCCGATTGGTGAGAATCAAACCAATTACTGTTATTCAGGAACCCAAGTAGCTGATTGAAAACAATACGTTCTAGTATTTTAGAGAGTGCAGGGACAATAGCGATAAGTCGGTAATGAGCAGGAGAAACAGGGTTAGTAATTTTGCTAATGGGTATCATCAATGATTTTTCCCAATCAGCAGGAAAGATAGATAAATTAAGCGATTCATTGAAGTGATAAACTATGTGAGGGGGAGAGGGAGAGAGATTGATTGATTGAAGACTTATTTATTAGTGTCCTGGCCACTACGAGACGTGGACACATCAACTCAATAACCTGCCGTTACAATGTTTCGGTCAGGATATAACGATGCATAATACAACTTAAAACTATAAAATCTCTGCTATAAGGCGGCAAACGCATTATACATCTTTATATATACTACATTGTACATAAAAAATAACAAAATTGCACTTGTGCTACACGTAAGTAGTAAATTCGATTAGAAGACGATCGCAAAGTTAAAACATTAAAATATAAAACGTAACAAACTTACGGTTGATCAGCCCTGAGAAGATGTGTTATTAAGTTAGTTCGAAATGTTGCGAGAGATGTAAATGTGTGAAGACGGCGTGGCAGGGAGTTCCAAAACTGTATGGCTTTGATCCAGAAAGAGCGAGCAAAGATGTTAGTACGAGGAATTGGAAGTTAATATTGAAATGATTGCAAGCGGGAAGATCGGCGAATGAAATGGTCTAGAGGAATGAATCTGTCAGCAAGATAGAAAGTACTGTCGCCTAGATGTTATGGGTAGCCAGTTGGCTTTATGACGATACGGCGCAAGTCTTTCATCCCGGCGCAGGCGATACAATTATCTCAAGGCGATGTTTTGTAGGCGTGGTAATTTAGTGTTAAGATATGCAGTTGAATCGGCTATAACTAAAGATACGTAATCGAGGCGTGGAATGACTAATGCGTTGACGAGCGTGAGTTTGATCTGCGGTGGAAGAAAAGCACCATGAAATTTAAGCCTGTAAAGAACATTATGCACCTTAGATGATATGGTACTAACATGGCGATTCCATGTTAGGTCGGATGTTATTATAACACCAAGATCTTTTACTTCATGTGAATCAGCTATTACATTCGACCCAACAATAATTTGTGGTATGGTTAGATTTTTCATAACGGTTAAATTCTGAGGTGAACCTAGGATGATTGCCTGAGTTTTACGCGTATTTAAAGTGAGCCCATAATCATGGGACTAACTCACAAGCTCAGCGATGTCACTGTTAATATTGCGTATCGTTTCATTTAGATGACATATCGGGGTCGAGAGATAAAATTGCGTATCATCAGCAAAGATGATGGTAGTGTGTCTGCAGTATTTAAGTCTCGAAAATAAGGTATTGATAACAATACTGAACAATATGGGGCCTAAGCTCGAACCTTGTGGAACGCCGGAAGTAATATACTCAGGATTAGATGTTAAACCATCCAGGCCAATTATTGTGTGAGATCGATTTGTGAGATAAAAATGCAGCCATCTCAATGTTGATTCCTCAAAGCCTATGTCTCGAAGGCAGGTTAGAATCACGACATGGTTTAAGGAGTCGCAGGCTTTTGAGAAATCGAACAGTACCAAGAGAGTAACTGCCCCACGATCTATACCCAAACGTATTTCATCCATAACGTGTAGCAGGGCAGTTTGGGTGCTGTGAAATTTGCGGAATCCACATTGTTTGGGATGCAGTATACGATTTATCTATAAATATTTTGTGATTTGCTGAGTGACAAGGGAATCAATGACCTTAGAGAGGTGGGGCGGATTTGTGATTGGACGGGTGTCAGAAGGACTTAAGGGGTTAGCTATTTTCTTAAGTGGTATGACGTAAGATGATTTCCAAATGGGAGGAAATAGCCAGAGATGAGTGAAAGATTGAAAATGAACGTTAAATATAGTGCAATGGTTGTAAACATGGATTTTAGGTACTCTAAAGGAAGATGATCGGGACTAAGCTCACGTGATTTTTGTGCAACTAGATTAAGACTAAGTAGGACATCATGATGATTAATAGCAGTAAAGGTGAATGTTGTATGGAAATTAGGTAATGGACGCATGATAATGTTGTTGAGTGTCGCTAAGTCACAAGACGGGTGAGATGACGATATTTGTGCGAAATGACGATTTAATGCAATGGGTGAAAAATGAGAAAGTGCGGACTGTGATGGCCGATTAGCAAGTCCTAATTTTCGTAGGCAATTCTTATATTCTTGGAAAAGACGCAGGTTTCGAGTTCTTTTCGCACGCAGGCACAATTTGTCGCGTTCCTTAATCCTACTTCGTATACAAGGTGTGATCCACGGAATAGCGCGGTGAAAAATACGTTTTGTAATAAATGTAATGAAACTTCGGTAATACATTCGTAAAAATTATGTTGTTGCAAATTCGTTTGAAGTTGTGTGTGATCGGAAGCCAAGAGATGAGGAAACTTAAATTGAAGTAACGCTGAAAGATCTTTATTTAAAGCAGAATAGTCACCATTTGGCAATGTTACGATAGGTGATAATTTGTGGAATGGAATGTAGGTTATTGAATTCGTATTAAATCGTAATAAGACAATGACCAGCCGCAAAAGGAGTAGAAGACATAGAAAAACTTTTGATCTCATCTGAAGAATCGACTAGCATAACATCCAGCTGAGAAGAAGAAAAACAAGAATAATGGGTGGTTCCAAAGGGTACAGAAAAAAAGCGAGTAGTCTTGAATAAAATTTTGGAGATATGCAGAATCAAATCTATTCTCTAACAAATTACAGCTTAAGTCGCCTGTCAAAATCATGTTCTTATATTTAGAAATGTATGCATTAAACTTAACTATAAATTCCGCGAGAAGTTGCCCATGAGGGCGTCGGTATATAACTATAAATAATAAATTTCTTGAAGACGATTTGACATAAAAAAAAAGATATTCTGGGGTGTCAATGCTTTGATTTACTAAGCACTCGAGAATAGTGTAAGATAAAGATTTGTGGAGGTAACATGCGACACCTCCACTTAAAATAAAGCGTGTTTGCCCATCGCTGCGCAGTGCCCGATCATTACGGACGAAATTATAGTTCTTAACGGAAACACACGATGAATCAACAAGCGGTGTCATTCATGTATCTGTGACTGCCAGGATGTGTGTTGTGCAATCTACTAACTCATTTTCCACATCTTGCAGATGGGCACACAGTGAATTTATATTTATACACGAGATTTTTAAAGACGACAAAGAATCGGACAAAGACACATTACTTGACACACATTGATTAACAAGATTCTGCTGTGGTTGTCAGACAATGTTATTGAGATCTTGTTCTGTGGCAATTAACAACTCGGGAGTGCCGACATCTTTTCTTATAAAAACATTGCCATCTCTCGCTCAAACGCGCTTATAACCTGCGTTATTAGCAGCAAGTTTGGCTTTTTAAAGCAAATTGTAGGTCGATGAGGGCAAAAACTCGTTGACGTACACAGTTTTGTCGGCGTTACCATCTTTAGATAATTCCGGGAATAGTTCCTGGACTGTAATTTTCCCCAACTTACGTTTTGTTTCGACAATAAAATATCGAACGTTGACAGATTTAAGGCGTATTTTCAAGGAGAAATACTGTGTAGGAGTTGTCAAACTGGTAGCAGTAGAATAGGAGGTCGATGGTCGATTATGTTCGATTTTTTCGATTATTAAAATGTCGCTCAAAACTAAACCAGGAAATTTTAAATGGGAGAGCACGCGGAGCATAATGTCATTACACGACAGAGAGCATCGATTTGGGATACCGTTTACTATAAGGTATGTAGTTGGTCGTGCAAGGGCATGGCTCTTCTTCATATATTCCACATCCGATTTGAGAGCATTGCATACAGCGGTGTTCTGCTGTACGGCAGATGCTAAATTCGAAAGATCGGTTCGAATATCATTAGTATCGGTTCTAACCCGCTGAAGAAGAGAGGACGGAGTAGGGAGCGCGAGGAGAGATGCGTCACGCGCGACAACAGTAGTTGCTACGGTAGGCGGCGGAAGAAGTAAGTGTGACAAAGAGCGCACACAACAAACGGATTCCGATTCATCGCGTATGTAGAGCCGTCCGCAAGACTCATGAAAACACATTTCGCAAACGGGACCCGTGACGAAATCGATTACAGACTTGTAGCACTTTGCACAAATTACGTGAACAGCTACGTTATGGTCCGATTTGCTGTTACTTCGAGTTTTCGGCATCGGATTTGGTACCTTGTAATATGTCGCTCGTCTTCAATTCAGTGTCGATGACAGTTGTTACTTGACATAGGCGGCTGACATATTACACCACGTGACTGGAGTGGACTTGCGCAGCTGACGTTGGCTCCGCGATCGCCGTTGACACGTGCCCGGTGAAAATCGTGGAAAAGATTTTATGATTTTCCAAAAAGGCACATTGTGGACCCACTAGATATTGTGACTCGGAAAAAACTTCACTAATCAGGTCCACAACTGGTGCACATCTTCTGGAATAACTTCTCGCTCCGGAGAATGCAGATATTCGTGAATAATAATCAAATAATGTGAAGCAAGAATTTGCACGTGTGACGTGTTTACTCACCATAAACAGAGAGAGAGAGAGAGAGAAATACAATCTATAATAAATAACTTACATTAAACTTTACAAGTCGTGAAAATACAGTATTCGAATATAATGTTTTGCTCGTTTTTTTTTTATTATTTTAATTAAAAAAATTATTTTTTAATATCTTACCTGATAAACAAATATGACGCTAAATTTAAACTACCTATTGGTGCGGCAGATAAAATTGGAGGTCGTCTGCAAAAATTATGATTGTATTACGGCAATGACAAAGTCTAGAAAATAAGATATTTATTACTGTGATAAATAACATTGGGCCAAGGCTAGAGCCTTTGGGTACACCAGATGTGATATGCTCTGTGTGAGATGTTGTGTTATGTAGGTCTACAATGGTGTGTGATCGATTTGTTAGAAATGAGCGGAACCATCTGAATGCTGGTTCCTGAAAGCCAATATTTCAGAGACAAGATAAGATTACAGAATGGCTTAAAGAGCCGTAGGCTTTGGAAAAATCAAAGAGAACCAGAATCGTGACTTCCCCACAATCGATACTCAAACGGACATCGCCCATAGCATGTAACAATGCTGCTTGGGTGCCATGAAATCTACGAAAACATAAAGATGGCTGTTAAACATGGGGTTGAGAACATAGGTTTAAGATGCACCATGGAAATATGACTAGGCGTGATTTTTGTATGACTTGATTTAAACTGTGTAAAACATCATAGTTATTACAGAGAAGTTGAATAATGGATGGGTGTTGGACAATAGCTGACGAATGATATCGTTGTGTGTCGCTAAGTCACACGACTGATGAGACGAGAATATTTTGAGAAATGCGGGAAGGCAGACTGCGTAGACTGGTTTGTAAACCCTAGTCTCTAAAGGCAGGATCAAAGTTTGTTAGGACTAGGTTGTAGTAGACATGAATCAGCTAGGTAACGATTTTTAGCGGGTTTAACTGTACTTAATCTCACGCCATATATTTCGATATTGCTCTAAGAGATCATCATCAGAGCTATTATCAATACGTAGTAGTTTATACCCTTACATATAGGGTATAAACTTGACTATATAATTAGTTACTCTTTTAAAAATGTTCATCTATCTAATTCTAATACTGAAGTTAAACTTAGCCTTTTAAACTATTCGAGTGCTTCAAACCAATGGAAGTACGGCTTATTTCCTACGCTTGGTCTGTTCTAAACAAATATGAGAAGAGGTTTGAACGAAAAGATGTGATGGTGGTGAGTGATTGTATATGACGAGGAAAAGAGTTCCAAAATTTGATAGCTGTGATTCAAAATGAGTTAGCGAAGATATTAGTACGTGGGGTAGGAAGTGAAAAACGAGAGTAATGATGACGAGATGATAGTCGAGGAAAAGTTACCGCCTTGACGCAACATTAATCCAGTTCGCTTTCTTACGATACTGCGTTAGTCTCTCATCACGCTGCAAGCGATATACATACCGAAAGGCAATGTTTGGAAGACGTTGCTGTTTGGTGTTGAGTTAACCCTTTTCGTCCCAAAAGTCCGGAATTTGGACACAACTTTCAACGATGTAACTTTTGTTCCAAACAACGTTCACAAAAATTGAAATAAGTCAAAATCGATAGATTTGGACCTCTTCTTTCAAATGCCGTGGTCAGAATCAGCCGGAAATTACAGAGAAAAAAGTTATGATCATTTTTTCGAAAAAATACTGATTTTTTCGACGTTTTTTCCCAATAATTGCGTTTTTTGACATTGAAAAGGGCAGTGCTGATCATTGCAAAACGTACTAATCGCGTCTTTTTGCTCAGACCATTCTTCTCCCGTCGAATTTTTTTCAAAAAACTAAATGGCGGCTTCAAGATAGCGTCTCCAAGTTGTAATTTTACATTTTCTCCCACAAATATTGATTATTTGACCGCGTAACGGTTCAAATCACGGAGAACTGGGATGAAAAAGTAATTATTATCATTTGTGAATACTTAGTCCTATCATGATTCATTCATAACCTCAAATTAGTCGTGAACAATGGGTTACTACCGATATTTTGTCTGATTTTTACTCAATTTGCAGGTCGCAGGTCAATCCACATCTTATAGTGCAACATAACTTTCAATATCTGCAATATTGATTTACAAAATACAAAACAAAACACAAAAGTAAAATACCTCTATTTCCTCATTGCCTCCACGTGTTTTGAATACAAAAAAATGAAAGTAATAACATTAAAATAAAAAAAAATGAAGAAAAGTTTTTTAAAAATAAAAAAAAGTCGAACTGTACTAAAATTTTAGGTTATAACCCGATAATTAATAGGTCATAAGGGTATATGGTCATTTTTAATTTCACAAATGAGTAATGATACGGAAACGTCGAAAATTGTGTGAAAATTAGACAAATAATCGGTATAAACCCATTGTGTCTAATTAATTTGAGGTTATGAGGTTATGAATAATTCATGATGAGACTAGGTATTCACAAACGATAATAATTACTTTTTCATTGCAATTCTCCATGATTTGAGCCGTTACACGTTCAAATAATCGATATTTGTGCGAGAAAATTCAAACTTACAACTTACAGACGCCATCTTGAAACCGCCATTTTGTTTTTTGAAAAAAATCCGACGGGAGAAGAATGGTCTGAGCAAAAAGACGCGATTAGTATGTTTTGCAACGATCAGCACTGCCCTTTTCAATGTCAAATACCGCAATTATTGGGAAAAAATGTCGAAAAGCCCAGTATTTTTTTCGAAAAAATGACCATAACGTTTTTCTCTGTAATTTCCGGCTGTTTCTGACCACGGCATTTGAAAGAAGAGGTCCAAATCTATTTCAACGATGGAACAAAAGTTACATCGTTGAAAGTTGTGTCCAAATTCTGGACTTTTGGGACGAAAAGGGTTAAGCTGGCAAGTCAGCGGTAACAAGGAATTCGTAATGGAGATGTAGAATAACCAACGAATTAACAAGCGGAAGCCTAATGGCTGAAGGAAGAAAAGTACCTTGATACCTTAACCTGTACGAGACACTGTCACCTGTCGAAGACACGGTGCTAATCTGGCGATACCACGTTAGATCGGAAGTAATTATTACACCCAGGTCCTTTCCTTCACGTGAGTAGGCTATTTCATCCGACCCACCGATGATCGACGGTGAGGTAATATCATTGATGTTAGCAAGATTTTGTAAGGGATCAAGGATAATGGCCTGTGTTTTGCGCGTATTTAAGGTGAGCCTGAAACCACGGGACCACTTTACTAATTCAGCAATATCGCTGTTGATATTGCGTATTGTTTCGCTTAAGCGATTTCTTGGTATCCTTAGATAAAATTGCGTACCATCGACAAAAATAATCGTTGTATTACGATAATAATGTATCCTAGAAAATAGGGAACTGATGTCGATAATGAATAACATCGGTTCTATTCTCAAACCTTGGGGCACGCCAGATGTAATATACGCAGGGTCCGATAGCCATCTCAACGCTAGCTCATGAAATCCAATGTCTTGAAAACAAGGAGATTTTCCCAGTTCTCTATCCAATCGATGTACATTTTCTGCTTGGTGTACCCAATAGCTGCATTTATGGTAACATCTACACATGGCTCTGGACCTGTAAAAGGGGACGTGGAAGCTTCAGCGTCAGCGTCTTCATTCCCCTTAAGGCCGCAGTGTGCCGGTGTCCCGGTACCAATCCGAGGGTAATTTTATTTTTGTTCTTCGCTAACCTTTGCAGCGTGTCTTGGCAGTCCGACACTAATCTTAAATGAATTGCATATGCTGGAATTGCTTTGATAGCAGCTTGACTGTCTAACCAAATGTTAATTTTTGCTTCTTTCATGCATTGTTCTCCAAATAACTCAGATCACTTTAAATGGCCACGACTTCAGCCTGGAAAAGGCTAGGTTGCTTCTCCATAGAGATAGGTTGCCTTGTATAGGTACCAGAGATACCCTGTCCTAGCTTTCCACACCTCTCACAGCTTTGTGAACCGGGCATCCGACTTTTCGAAATTCAAAATGTGAAACGCTATTTCGATAGAGTTATGAATGTAGTTGAATGTAGTAGAACGAATTTCGTTTGTAGTTGCAGAAAGAAAAAGTTACAGGGGTCCAAAAAAGCCCAGCACCCCAGTTTCAAAAATTTTTTGTTTCAAATTTTTTTCCGACAGAAAATCGTTTGTAGTTGATTGCAGTGAAGGAATTTCCGTTTGTAGTAGACAGAAAACCGTATTATGATTAACAAATTTTTTTTTTTATATTTCAATTTTTTTAATTTTTAATTTATGTAAATGTATATTTATAGTCTGCATTGGCAAAATCACACTACTCACAGACAAAGTTAATACGAAAGTGTTGCAGCCCCCCCTGACCCTCCGCACACAAAACAGCCTCCGATTAAGAGTAACCAAAACAACCATAAATATTAATTTCGTGCCCAATTGCTCTCAAAAGCAGTTTATTGCAAATTAATATATTCATAACAATTCGTAGTTTATTTAAGCAACCGCGGCAACTATAAACAACTACAAACGTTTATTCAACATCTAATATGAATTACAAATCATGTCCTCGCGTTTAAATCATTAGTAGTCATATATTGAGCAACTGCAAACAAATACAAACGTTCATTTCGTGTCTAGTATAAATAAAATAAAATGTCCCACAGTTTAAATCGTTTGTAGTAATTTTTTAAGTAACTACAAACCTTCGTTTCTTCTATAGTGTTACTCTAGAGACGAAATAAACGTTTGTAGTTGTTTGTAGTTGCTAAAGAAATTACTACAAACGATTTAAACCAAAGGATAATGCATTTTATTAACACTACAGATGAAACGGACGTTTGTAGTAGCTTAAAAAATTACTACAAACGATTTAAACCATAGGACACTGCATTTTATTAACACCAGAGATGAAACGGACGTTTGTAGTTGCTTAAAAAATTACTACAAGCGATTTAAACCCTAGGATATTGTATTTTATTAACACTACGGACAAAATAAACGTTTGTAGTTGTTTGTAGTAGCTTAAGAAATTACTACAAACGATTTAAACCGTAGGATATTATATTTTATTAACAGTAGAGATAAAAGGGACGTTTGTAGTAGCTTAAAAAATTACTACAAACGATTTAGACCATAGGACACTGCATTTTAATTTCACCAGAGATGAAACGGACGTTTGTAATTGCTTAAAAAATTACTACAAGCGATTTAAACCCTAGGATATGGTATTTTATTAACACTACGGACAAAATAAACGTTTGTAGTTGTTTGTAGTAGCTTAAGAAATTACTACAAACGATTTAAACCGTAGGATATTATATTTTATTAACAGTAGAGATAAAAGGGACGTTTGTAGTTGCTTAAAAGATTACTACAAACGATTTAAACCATAGGATATTGTATTTTATTATCACTACAGACGAAATAAACGTTTGTAGTTGTTTGTAGTAGCATAAGAAATGACTATAAACGATTTAAACTGTGGGACATTTTATTTTATTTACGCTAGACACGAAATGAACGTTTGTATTTGTTCGCTATTGCTCAAAATATGACTACAAACGATTTAAACGCCAGGACATGAGTTGTAATTCATATTAGATGTTGAATAAACGTTTGTAGTTGTTTATAGTAGCCGCGGCTGCTTAAAAAAACTATGGATTGCTATGAATATATTAATTTGCAATAAACTGCTTTTGAGAGCAATTGGGCACGAAATTAATATTTATGGTTGTTTTGGTTACTCTTAATCGGTGGCTGTTTGGTGTGCGAAGGGTCAGGGAGTGCCGCATCACTTTCGCATCAACTTTGTCTGTGAGTAGTGGGATTTTGCCAATGCAGACTATAAATATACATTCACATAAATTAAAAATTAAAAAAATTGAATTATATAAAACAAAAATTAAAAATAAAAAAAAAATTTTTAATCATAAAACGGTTTCCTGTCTACTACAAACGGAAATTCCTTCACTACAATCAACTACAAACGATTTTCTGTCGGAAAAAAATTTGAAACAAAAAATTTTTGAAACTGGGGTGCTGGGCTTTTTTGGACCCCCTTTAACTTTTTCTTTCTGCAACTACAAACGAAATTCGTTCTACTACATTCAACTACATTCAGAACTCTATCGAAATAGCGTTTTACCTTTTGAATTTCGAAAAGTCGGGTGCCAGGTTCACAAAGCTATCTCTCTCTGATTTGGATCCGTCCGTAAACCTATTTATTTCATTATTGCCCATTTGGACTTTATTTCCTTCCCATTCTTTCCTGTAAGGAATTTTTATATCCAATCCCCTATCGAACCGGACTGTTCTGGTGCATGCATCTGTGACGGCCGTCATGACATCGGGAAACTCCGTCTGGTTGAGGATACTTAGTTTCCCTTATCTTCCTTAGGAGCGGAGCCCGTAGCCGCTCCGAGTCTCACGGCTTCCCCTACTGCCACGTGTTGTACTTGCAGCTGTAGGACAGGACCTCACCACGCCCGTTGCACTGACACACGCCAACCTTTGAATCTTTCTAAGGGCCGTTATGGCCCCCCTTTTCGAACCTTTGGCCACCAGACTAAGGCGGCATATGTGCTAATGGGTTTAACTATCGCAGAATGCCCCCAATGGGTGATATCTGGTTTTAGTCTACAAGTATCCTCTCCTTTCAAGCCTGTACAGCAGGTCACACCCCTACTGTGGACGATAGTACTCCTCCTTGGGGACACCCCTTCACTGCTTTGATCTTGATCTCCGCAGCTTGTTCGAGCTCGTCGGTGCTGTTTATATTCGTAATTCACTCCTCTTCGCCCTCCTAATGTGCGACACGTAGTCCTCCCAGTTAGTGAGCCGCGGGTTTCTAAAGGAAGTTACATACAGCGTTTTAACGACGTCATCTCGGGGCCGGCTACCGACTCAGGTCGACACTTTCACGTCCTCGTGGACGTGGCTCCAGGTGTAGTCCAGACGACGTGCTTCGCCCGTCCGAACAAATTAATGCCGGAGCCCGGCTGACTCGGGGTCTTTTCCCGACCCGCACTCGCACTCTGGAGAGCAAGAGAACTCGTCCCAGAGGGAGACGATTTCTCGCCTCCTTCCGCGCCTGAAAAGTGGGCTCAAAACTCGCGCACTGCAATCCGTCTTTTCGTCGACGAGAGGACAGGATGCATGCACGGGAGGGTGATTGCAGAAAATGTCGTCTTTCTTTATCTTACCAAATAAATATTAGTATTGCATTCAAAAAGCATCGGCTCGAGGCCACTTACAATTCACACTCTGGACCGGAGTGGTTCCTCGTGTCCGAAACGTCTCGCTCGATCTCCGTAACTAGAAAGCGCGGCTCCTGCAGGCCCTTGAGGTTGTCTTGAATTTGAGCTGCTCGCACTCGCTCAAAAAAAGACTTAGATTCTACTCGCACTCGCAAAACTTAACCAAAAACAATCGGCTGCACTCGTTCTAACTTATGTCTCGACTTTGAGGTCCGAGACCAGACTGAAGTCCGGACGTCTCGTTATCGCGCTCCGCGACCATCGCGCCGACTCGTCTCGAGGGCCTTTTCTAAAGCTCGTTGCTTCGTACCGACCACTCTGTCGGTATATTACTGTCCACTCAGTCGGTATATTACCGTCTTTGCGTTGAGCTCCGAGGTTCCGAGAGGAGTATTGTAACCGGCGTGTTACATGATATTAAATCTTAAAGCGGCCTTGATCCGAGTGGGATGTGGTCTCGTCTGACCTCATTCTTTTTAGAGCGCCTTGTCGTTCCTGCCTGATGTCTTTAGCTGGCATCTTTTCCTCACTGAAGCGTATAGCCTCTTCAACTGTCTTCCCTTGTTTGAGGTGCCATTTAAACCTCTTCTTCCTGGAGGAGGACATTTTGACACTCTGCGTTCTAGGTGAAACCAATGAAGCCTCTTGAACCGTAGCGGCCGAAGTAAGTGTTTGAGGCCGACCTGACAGCGTCCTCTATATCACTGGAGACTGGAGACCAGAGGTCGCCTGGGGCCTATAGGCGTCTGGGGTAACGTCAGGGATGTGGGCGTCTGTGGGAAGGCTCGCGCCGTCTACCACCGATTCGCCGGCTGACAGTAGCTGTATATTATTTTTATATTTATTTTTATTCGTTATAATTCATTTGAATTCCACGAGCAATGAGGGTCCGAACAATTCAGTCCGACGCAGTCCTCTTGCGTCGGTAAGGCTACTTTAAACCGGAAGTCGCCCGGTATCCAGAGTCCACATACTTGCGACCCCCCCCCCCCCGATCTAGCAGGCTTAGGCGTATGTTGTCCCACCGTACCATAGGGATGTACTCATGGTACCTGGGTACAAATGGCTCGATGCTTGGTCCGCGGGGTACGGATACTCTAGCCATATGCCAGTCTTGCGAATGGTAGTTGGCCTTTCCCCTATCCGCCATCTGGGGACGCGCAAGGTAGCTTGCATGGCACTAGTTTTCCCGGAAGTTGCAGTTAAGTATGGTAGATAGAACATGAGGAAGGGCAAACTGGGCAGACTCATTTGTAAGTCCTAGTTTTCGAATGCAGGACCAAAGGTTGTTCAGGCTCGTTTGTTGGAGTATTAGGTCAGCTAAAAAATGATTTTTTGCTGCTTTTAATGCGTTTTTGATATCACGGCGCATATTTCTATATTGCTCTAAAAGAAGCTGGCTGCACATTCGTTTCATATGCAGGTACAATTTATCACGTTCTATAATTCTAGTATGTTGGTTTAAGGGGACATACGCACCCAGGAGCCCGAAAATAGGCCATTTTTTGTGAATTTTTTTAAAAGAAAGTATTTGATATTTTGGATCGGGAGTTTTTCTAATTAAAAGAATACATATTCACGAGTATTTTCAAAATTTTTTAATTATAAAATATTAATATTATTTAAATTTAACCAAAAATCTTCGGAGCGCCGTACAAAAAACTAGAAAACCGGTGCCCATCGGCATTTCTTCAAAAATCATCTGAAACAAAAAACCTAAAAGATTATTAAATTAGATACTATAGTCTGTTTTTTGTCATAGCCGATTTTAAAACTACCGATTTTTGACGAAATGGCGGAGGTTCGAACGTAAACAACGATTTTTGACGAAATGGCGGAGGTTCGAACGTAAACAACGATTTTCGACAAAAAAATTAGTTATTATTTTGCCTATTAAAAATAAACTAAGCAACGAATAAACAAAATCCTATGAAACACACTAGATAATTATGTTTAGAATAACCATACAAAATTTCAAGTCAATCGATTCACGAGTTTACGAGATATTTTGGTCACCGACTTGAAAAAAGTGGTTTCGAGAAAAACGCGTTTTAAAATTTCGTAATGAATAAATCATGAAATTTGTCAAATTACATGGAATTATCGATGCCAGGCCCTTAATATATGTCCTCCACAGCTTCCGGAATGTTCATAAATTCCAAATGTTGTCGGCGCCGGATTTACCCTTGTTTGCTGTTTTCTTGAGCCTGCTTCTCCGCTTGCACTATGCGTACATCTTCCTATTGCGTAGCGTACAAGTGCGCGCTCAATCCAATCTATATCCCAAGCACATTCATGATTTCTAATAATGACGTCACACCATTATTGATATTAACGAGTTTAGCACCGCTGTGCATATTTTTTGGAGCTATCTTCCAAATAATTTGATTGAAGCTCTCGTTACCATTCTGGGTATAGCCGCCAACACATCGTTCCAATAGTTTATCGGTGCTGAGGTCTTCATATACAGGTTTGATGGCATCTAACACCGTTTTCGGCAATGCCACATAATCGTGACGAAAATTCTGCAGTCTTCTTTCAGCTTTGGCTTGTTGCCATTTGCACCACGATTCGGGACCTTTGGGACATAAATGATGTTGAGGATTGCTGTCTGTTGAGGCGTAATGGTGGAATGTTGCCCATATAGCAGTTTTCATGTCATCATTCGAGTCACTGTTTCTTCGAATGGCTAATCCGTAATAAACACTCAGTTTGTCTATAAGTTTCAGAGTCAATTTGTTTTTGGCGCCGATTCCAGGATTTTTTTCCCTGCATTCTCGATTTTATGATTTCAACATTATCACCATACGGTTTCGAATTCAGTAATCCCATGTAGGTCTTGGAATCGCCGTCCCCCACGTAATTTGTGTACTTAACTTGTACTTTACTTTTTAACTTGTACTTTTTTTTCCACAGATCTGGAAAATAATCCCTTCATGGCATCTACTTCCATTTTTCCAGCTGATCCGACATGATTCGCCTGGCAATTTTTTTCGTGGTTAGATTTCCATTCTTCATATTGCTGGGTATTATTATGCTTATTACAATAATTACATTCGGCACAATAAGCAGACTTCACAATAAAATCCACGACTTTTCCTGTATAGTGACCGATTAGAGTCGCAACACCAAACAATGACGTAAAACCACGCTTTCTCCACGTTCCGTCTCCTGAAACGGTTAGTTTTTTGCTATCAGCACTCGAATTTTCTTTTTTTATTTCTTCTTGTTCCTCTTTTACGGCTTGTTTTAGCACCAAATGAGCGATCGGTGAAGCAGCGGAAAGAATGTTGTCAATTATCATATCATATGTCCTTTGTTGAAGCGGAGGTGGTAAATCCATCAGGCCACAAAATTTCATGGCTCTACGCAAACTAAGACCCAACAAACGCATAACAAAAAAATTCACGAAGGAATGAAAGTCGGTTTGCACGATGAACACAAAACAACAATTTTAAACGGGAGTCCTCGAGTGCTTTCTATTAAGAATCGAACATCACTATTACACTTTTTACATTTTACGCATTCCGATAAGGCAGAAAACAATGTCAGAAAATACAAAATTCGATACCCGATACTTGGATCTTCTGGTACGGATGATTCACGATCCCTTTTCAATTTTTTGGCACTGGCACTAATATCCTCCTTAGAAAGGTTTATCTTTTCGGAGGCATTTTCCTCTTCCTTCGATTTTTGCGGAAAGATTCGGATTTACGAGCTTCCCGAGAACCTTTAGCATTGTTGTTCATTTTCCTCCGAATATTTATTCATAAATGAAAACTCACTGTAACACACAAGTTTCACGAACCGCAAATGACTAACAAAACGCGTCCACTTTCGGGCAACGAATGCCTATCGTGTATTTTTCCGTTACACGTGGCCCTAGCACGCCCGAAAACACAATGGAATCATAAAACAGGTCTGGACACGATATCTACGAAGGGTCACTTCTCGCTATACCTGCCACGCAGCTCGACTGTAAAACGAGCCTACAGGAGCGTCTGCGGAACGCTTCGTTCTCTCGGTTGTAGCTTCGTTATTTAACGAGATATCTACTTGAAACTTTCGCCACATATTCTTAAGACTTCAAGCATCAAGAGAACGTAAAAACCCGAAAATTGATTTTTTTTACCATATCGGGTGCGTATGTCCCCTTAAGACTAGTGTGATACATTCATATAGTATACTAATATCAGACTACGCCTACATTCATTATTTTCATTATTTTCATAGGTAATTTCGAAGTGATTATGACCTGATAACAAATGATTAGGAAGCTTCAGTTTCAGAAACGCAGAAAAAACAGCTCATTTTCCACATCATGAAGGTTTGCACGCAACGTATTTCCATTGATACAGTTTTACGTTTATTCAAAGAGCGAGAAACCTGCAAATTCCCCAATGAGAATTTGATATTCAAAGAGCTATGCTGTGTTTGTCACACAATATTTTGAAGGTCTTGTTCAGTGGCAATCAAGATCGATTCGATGCCCCCATCTTTACGTACAAGAACATTTCCGTTCCTTGCCCAGCTACACTTACAGCTAACGTTTTTGCAGTGTATTGTGCTTTTTTTAATAGCTTTTATATTGATGAGAGAAGAAACTCATGCTGAGTAAGTAATTTGATCATTAAAAGAAACTCCATTACATTGACTTTATATTATTTATACCAAAAACATAAACAATTTTATGCAAAGGAAGAATCGTCCGCATATCGTTGTACTTACACGCGGTAGGTATGTTGCACACCAAAGGGAGAGAGTCATCCGCCAGTGATATTCTATGTTTGCCACGTAGGGTCGTTTCAATAAGCCAATAACTCCCGAAAGTTAAATCTCCAACACGGATGATGCCAATATAACGTTGAAACACCAATGTGATGTATCGAACCTATGACACCTGTAGCGATACAAAGGCAACGGCTATAAAACAACTCTCCGGAAATAATCGTAATCACTCCATCGTTCGAGGCAACGACACTGCCCGTTTTCAGCACTTATGTATTTTAGCGGGCTGTTTCAGCGGTGACCTTGGATTTGACCTTGACCGCAACCTTGAAGGTCATATGAAGGTCGAGTCTTTTTTTTAAATAGAAACTCCAATTTTTTATTGTAGATTGATAATGAGCTGAACTTTTACATCTGTATATGACGTTTCAAACAAAGAAAGCTATTCTATTTTTATCCGGCATTTGGAATGTTTTACGACTCGCCCCCTCCCCCCCCCCCGAGAGTGAGATATGTTTTCCGGAGCAATTTGTATTGCATGTCAATTTAGTGTGCCAAGGGGTTTTCCAGAAAACTGGACAAATTTTCACAGTGTTATCTGTTGGTACTTTTACCTTACATGCTACTAAAAGCATGTCAACTATTTAACCTTTATGGCGTTTTAATACCTCCACGTTCATTGAGTGCACACCGCACACCTTATTAACAGAAAGAAGACCAGCATTTCAGCATTTTTTTTACATAATTTCAGGTATTGCAGTCATGAAAATATTCATGGGCTGCTTGATGCTCATAACCAAACACCACAAAAATTGAATGCGTGGGTAGGCTTAAATAGGGATCGAATGATTGCGCCATTTTTCATAGAAGGCAATTTGGATTGAGAAAATATCTGAATTTGCTCATAAACGTCGTCGAAACATTTACAAGACGATATATTTTAAGAGATTACTTGAATGTTGCATTCCCGAATCGGAGTATAGGTCGGAGAGGAATAATAGAATGGCCAACAAGCCCCCCCCCCCCTGACATGACTGCTGCCATGACTTTTTTTGAGGTACTTAAAAAGTAATACAAAGTATACATAACCGAACCTTGTGATTTAGTAGAATTGAGACAACGAATCGTAGTTGTTGGCACTTAAATACCGCCTGAAATGGTGTTCAGTGCTATTAAGAAATTTTGTATTCGACTAGGCCGATGGAGGATAGTTTGAAATCCGAGATTATGGATTTGAAAGCTTCAAATCCGAAACGATGGCATTTTCATTTTATGGCTTCAATTTTAAGGTTATTTATATATGAATGTAAGTTATATATACGAATATTATTATTATATATATATTAGAACGGCAGTTAGGACCAAAATTTTTTTGACGCCCCAAATCGGCTTCAAATAATTCAAAAATAATCCATGAATTTGTTCAGATTTTTATCTTTACTTCTTAGCCCCCCCCCCCCTCCAGAGCCTCGATAATTAACATTGTTTTTATATCAGAAAAATATTGTTTTCCGTATTTTTGATGAACGACGCAGTGATTCTAAAAATTTCAGTGAGATATCTTTTGCTGGAAGTTTCCCGAAGGCAATGAGTCTAGTCCGACACAAAAATATCAATTTTTCCGAGTGATACCTTTTGGAATATTAGTAAGAGCCTAACATATCCCATTTAAATTGCAATAACTTTGTTGGAATGAATTTTAACATTACTATTAAAATGACCCCCGGTTGAGTCAAAAACTGGATCCTGCTTTGTTATAATGCTGAAAATTTGTTAAATGGCTTGACTCGTAAAAACGCTAAGGGTCGATTATGATATTGCAGAGAGAAGAATTCGTCTGTTCTCTAATTATAAAGACCTTCTAACAAAAAATGAAGAACAGTAGCAATACGCTATCCATGTTATCGGTGCGTACCATAAACGTTTTCCGGATGCGTATAAACAAACGGTTATGAATGCCTTTTAAATGAGTTTTGAGCAATGTAAATGTTATGAAATTTGAAAGTACATAACACTCTAGGTGTACCATAGTATTCCTAGTTGTGATTTTACCACTACGAGGTGTAGAAAAACATAACATTTTATTTCCTTTAACTGATGTTAGCTACAAAAAATTTTCTTCGTAAAAAGTTCTATATGTCGGCTAAAAATTATCTTTTTTTATTCAACTTGCGGCCATTTTAATCGGAAAACAGAAAGTGTTTACAACTTCTACAGTACATAATGGATACAAGAAATTTGAAAAGCTATGGTACCTAATTTTAGAATACTTCAGACATATTTTAATTTAATTGGGATGAATTATGCTTTTGTCATTTTTTAAGTAAAAAATGATCAAACTTCAAAACGGGATAATACGGTCACAATTCTTTATTTTTGTTCATAATATATTACAGAAATTTTCAAGCTTAAAAAATGTTTAACATAATTAAAAAATATTATTTAGTGAGAAAATAAATTGTTTTGTTATGTTTATGACAATGCATGTTATTCTCGTAGGAAATGAAAATAAACTCTTTGTACACGCTTTGAAAAATCATATCTCACTAATTAAAAATATTGTAGTTAAAGCAAAATGTACCTTTTGAACAATTTAAATAAAATACCAGTTTCAAGATTGTATACATTACAAGAGAATCAAAATTTAAATGACTTCTGCTTCGTCAAAATATGTTCTTTTGGCTCAACAATTAGGCATTTCAAGACATAGAAGAGCAAGGAAAACGATCGTTCGGGGTATAATATCATAGGATTTTTCTGCCGAGCTGTAGTGTATAAACTAGAAATTTATTTCCTTTGTCTAGTTTTAGCTAAAAAAAAAGTGTTTTTAAAAATGCTATATCTCGGCCAAACATTATCGTTACTCGACCGGGGGTCGTTTTAATAGTCGTGTTAGAATTGTTTCGAACAAAGTTATTGCAATTTAATCGGAATATGTTAGGCGAATAATTATCAATATTCCAAACGGAATAACTCAGACAAAAATTGATATTTTTTGATCGCACTAGGATTACTGTCTTCGGGAAACATCCAGCAACAGACATCTCACTGGGTGTATTTTTAGAATAAGTGCATTTAAAAAGCCATCAGAAATACTGAAAAAAATGTTTTTCTTATATAAAAACAATATTAATTTTCTAGGTTCTGGGGGACCATAAAGAGTAAAGATAAAAATCTAAAAAAATCAGGGATCATTTTTGAATTATTTGAAGCCCATTAGGGAGGCGTCAAAAAAAATGTTAGTCCTAACTGCCGCTGTAATATATATGTATATTAGGGTGGTCCAGAAAATGTCAAGGTCACAAAGATCATCGATACCGCGCGGATTTCGACGGGGAAAAAAATAATGAACATCTTTTCTATTTGGCACTTTTCGATTGAATGACATTTAGAGGTGGATGTTTTGAGTCTTTTGTTCTTGATAGAATTTGTTCTGAATTCTTTTGTTCCATAAAAGTTATACCTGTCCAAAATTTTTAAGCAAGTGTAAATTATGAACCTAACCAAAATTAAAAACAAGCTTAGTCAAATTATGTTTTTTCGCAAGTAATGCCAAACTGATGTGTTTTTTTTCCTTGATCCCCCATCATGAATTTCCTTTTAAAAGCGCACGTTACGCTCTACATTGTTTAGAGTAAAAATTTAGCCATTCCTGCTTACTCACTCCAATTTCATCCCAACAAGAGTGAATAATTCATTCTTCAATAGAAGTGGCTCAAAAAATATTATTCTCCGAAGAGTCAATAAATCAAATGTTTATTTATTTCTTTATAAACCCTTTACAATATTTAGATTAATGTTGGCGCATCAAATATATGTTTGAGTTTTTACATTTATGTTTTACTTTTGTCATGAGAGATGTTCGTCTTTGAAGCCAAATTATTGTGCTTCACTGTCGTGTACAGGCGCAAGACGACTAATTACTACTTTTTTAGTAAATATTAAAATGTTTTCTTAATTTTTTAAAATCATTGATAAAGATAAAAATATGTATTTGTATTTGGTAATTCCACATACATCACATCAATCAAAAAGTAATTTACTAATTTTTTTTATTGCTCAGTTATAAAGAAAGCAATTTCGGCTATAAATAATGAAGTTGTTAATATTATAACGCAGAGACTTTTCTAACAAATCATCATCGTAGTATATAAATTATTGGCATAAAATAAATTTTCAAGCTCGATTTTTAATAAAAAATTCGATCATGTTCCATTGTTTGTAAGTTTAATAACGTTCGACAAGGTATAGTAATCATATTTTCGTTTAATGCAGGTTAACTTTTTACATTTCGGTCAGTCATCTTGGATCCGTCATTTTGAATTATGTAAATCTGACGTCGGATTCGTAAACAGCGATCCCAAAAACCCCTGAGTAACAAGTTTCAAGAAAATTCCGCAAATTTTACTTAGTTTTCTCTAAGTACAAAACTAATTTACTGCTTACCTTTAAACTGTACTTAATGCGTTTGCGAGATTGACTAGCCCACACAATTTAAAGGGCTAACTGAAAATTTCTGAAAAAAATTATGTATATTCACTCAAAATTTTCGACGTTCGAATTTTTTCACTTAGTTGTTTCCTCGAAAAAAATTAAAAACGGATAATATGCCGTTTTCCCGTGTTATTTAGATGGAGAACTTCAACTCGAAACCTCCACCTCTATATGGCATTCAATAGCAAAGTGCCGAATACAAAAGTTGTTCATTAATTTTTTCTCCGTCGAAATCCGCGCGGTCCCGAAGACCTTTTTGATCCTTATGCGCCATGTAAAAAATTAAAAAATCGCTACTCCGACTGCCATTTCATATTGGATTTTAATGGAAATTGTTGCTCGGGGGTTTTTGGGTCCGCTGACTACGAACCTGGTGGCAGTTTACAAAAATTTTAAATGTCGGATGCTACATGGCGAACAATTTTCAAAAAATCAATTGATTTCATTGGAAACTTGCTACATTGTGGTTTTTGGTGACGCTGATTACGAATCCGATATCGTTCTTTTATTTAACAATTCAAAATGGCATATCCAATATGGCGGATATTTTTGGAAATAATTCATCAAATTGAAGTGAGACATGTTACTCGGGGGTTTTTGAGGTCGCTGATTATTAATATGATATCAGTCATTTAAAATGCACATTGCATAATCTAATATTGAAAACAAAAGTTTTAATAATTGATCACACTCAAATATAAATAACGATTGGTAAGCAGCGATCGCATAAACATTCGAGTAACAAGCTCTTAATAGCTCTCTGCGTTTCACAGGGTTGAGACTGACTTCATGCAAATGAAGCCCGCATTACTTTTTTTTTAATGTTTATTTTTAAAAAAAAAATTTTTTTTTTGTTTTATGAAAATCTTTTTGTTTTAATTGTCCTCGGGTTTATAATTAGAAATAATTGGTTGTTGATCAAATGTCAGTAGCACCGGAGTATCTAAATGCCATAAGAGTTTTATCGGAGGTGACCTTTAAGGAGGTAGTCGTGCGACAGTACCCGTCAAAAGTCTACCCCACATAAATCCACAGAGGCCACTTTGTTTCTTCAGTGCGCGTAATGAACGTTTTGGGGGACAGTGTACTTGAAGGACGCCTGTTACACACTCTCTCTGTCGAAACGACATAATTTCGCTGTCTATTTATTAATATTATTACAAAACTGTACCGCTAGGGTTATTCAATTTTTTTTACAATGTTCTTTAATATATTTTACACAACATATTAGTTTTTTATAAAAACGGTAAATACCGTTTTTCTGTAAAAAATTAATATGTCATGTCGGCAAAGGCTTAGTATGGGGAACACGTGTTAAAAAGTGAAACTTTGAGGACGATTATCTCCATTATCGTACTGACAGGCTTTCTGAAATTTTAACCACGTATTGATATCAACGTCATTAACGTTTGGTGAAAAAATGAAAGACTTCGTAAAAAAATCGTTTCACGCGACTACCTCCTTAATGCATGAGCTTGCGAAATTAGTGGTACTGGTGGTGCCTGAGAAAAACTTTTTGCCAGTTTTCTGAACGCTCTATCGTAGTCGTATTTTTCTATAGTGAAAAAATGTGATCTTATGAAATTTATTTATAGCCTACTTAAAAAGTTGAGAAGAATTTAGAGTAGAGACGTGACGAAGTCTTCGAAATCTGTAAGTTTTGGGCATTTCTTGCAGGTCTCTAAATAACAATCGGGTTTCAAATTTCTGCAATGAAAAGATTTGATGCAATCTGCAGAATCTTGCAATTAATAGTGCGATTCTTTTGTTAATTTATTCAAATTAGAATCATGAAACATTGCCTTAAAATTATGTTCCTCGTGCTACAGCTAAAATACACCATATAGGCTCTGCCAACTTACTACAGCTTATCGGTATTTCTTGATGTTCTTGAGTAAAATTCTATATAAAATCTTTACGCCCGATAAGAGCAATCTGTTCGGTACAGGTATTAAATTACCATCTTCTTTAATTTTCATTACATCTTTCTTGTTTCGCATAACACGACTGTTGATGTCGGCGTTATAATATTCCACAATTTTATTAACAGTACTGTCAGATAACGTTTTACCTATTTTTTGATGAGGAGTTGCTAAAATACAAGCTTGGTTCTTTAAATCTCTAGCTTTTTTAGCCATTCTTAGAGACATTAAACTCCCTCATAACATCCCGTAATGAAAAACAATCAGATAAAATTCACAAAATGGAGACTCTTAGTGGATCATTTTCTGCAAGAGAGAAAAACTTTTCTTCCAGTCCATCCATCAATCGTTCCAATTTATCTTCCCTCGATAAACAGATTTTTTTAGCTGGATGAGGTCCTTGATCTCCCTGAGGTCCTGCGACTTCTTCCTCCATCGAAATATTTGATGAATTTAAGGAATCCTCATAGCTCTCTCTTCTAAACTTGAACAAATCATAGATTTTTCAGGAATATCAGGATGCTTAGATAAGAATGAGATTGAAATCCGTCGCAGATTTTTTCCTCTATGCCCTTCTTTGTCAAAGGGATTGCAACATCTATCCTGTTGTACTAATGCAGAAGACTGTGCCATGGCAGTGAAATAAATATTAATCTATAAATAATACCGGGGGAAAAAATGGCAATAAACGTAAGTTAAGTAAATGGTTGAATAGAATGAGGTTATATTTTCGAAGGCGCGTGCGAAGTATAGCGACGGGAGTCTCGTCATCAAACGAGTTACGAAAGAATGAAATATATACAGGGTGGTCGATTTATCTGAAGACATAGAAATATCTCGAGAACTATGCACAGAATCAAAAAAGATATGAGATAAAAGTTGTTCGACACGAAGAGGGGCATCCAGTAATAATGAAATTGACCCTTTCCCCCACCTCCTGGAGGTGGGGTGGGGGAAAAACAATAAAACTTAAATAGGAACCTCCATTTTTTATTGCAGATTTGGATTCTCCGGAAAAAAGTACACCAACTTGACGTAGGAGCTATTACATTGTGGTTCACAGGTGACGCTGTAGTCGACAAAAAGCAAAACTAAAAAATCCCTAAAATTCGACGTCTCCAGAATTCACATTGCATCTGATAAATAATAGTAGACGTATTTTATTTTAAAAATACTATTCAATGCCACCACTACGAAATGTTCGTTTTTCTTTGACTTTATATTATTCTTGTAATGTGTTTTCTAGCCGCTACAATGGAAATTATCCGAAAAATAATCATGGATTTGGTTGTGTGTCAAAAATAGTACATTATGCTTTAAGGGAGGAAAGAGCGTGATCCCCGAGTGGAAGGTTTGCTGCGCGAGCGAAGCGAGGGCAGTCCTCTCACAAGGTGCGCGTACATTCCTCTCGTGAAGCATACGCTAGTTTTTTCCTGGCTGCATCCATTACTCCCGCGGGCAGCACTTTTCGTCCCACGGGAGTAATGAGAACGAAGTGCGCATGCGCACGGGCACTCAGACGGAGTTGACAATTTACGCCCCGCGTAGCGGGTATGGAATGCGGTCATTCTAACAAAGCCGGGAAAACATACATTTAGCGTTACCCAGGAACAACGACGTGGACGTAGTATTTTTCTGTTCCCTTTGGGGTGCTTGTTTTACGAGAGTCCCCTTGCCTCTCATTGTTTACTAACTTGAGTAAGTGTTCGAAATGTTGACCTTCCATTTCAATGCATTTATTTATTCTTTCTTCAAATGACTTCATACAGGATAGTATCACATCTGCAGAAATTTCTGCGCAAGCAGTTCTAATGCGTTCCACCATGTTTTCACGAGTCGTTGGTACTTGTTCATAAACCTTACCTTTTAGGTAACCCCATAGAAAGAAATCCGATGTATAGGATGTTAAATCAGGTGACCTCGCCGGCCAATTAATGGGGCCACCTCTACCAATCCAACGACCATTAGAATCACGGCCTAGTACTTCCCTTGCTACTCTTGAAAAATGTGCTGGGCAACCATTTTACTTTCTTTGATCTGAAACGAATTCTGGTGACATTCTCAATTTGTAACGATATTTTACACATTTTCATTTTTATCATCGAACCAAAACGCAAAAACTCGTCGATCAAATTGATACACTTGTTTCCGAGGAATTCAAATCTACAATAAAAAATGGGGGGTCCCTATTTAAGTTATATTACCCACAGGGGCGGGGGAGGGGTTGATTTCATTATCACTGGATGCCCCCGTTTGTGTCGGACAACTTTCATCCCACACCTTTTTTGATTCTTAGCATAATTCTCGAGATATTTCAATGTCTTCAGATAAATTTGGATTTTTGTCGACTACACCGTCACCTGTGAACCACAATGTAATAGCTCCTAGGTCAAGTTGGTGTACTTTTTTTCCGGAGAATCCAAATCTGCAATTAAAAATGGAGGTTCCTATTAAAGTTTTATTGTTTTCCCCCACCCCACCCCCAGGAGGTGGGGGAGGGGGTCAATTTCATTATTGCTGGATGCCCCCCTTCGTGTCGAACAACTTTCATCCCACACCTTTTTTGATTCTGTGCATAGTTCTCGAAATATTTCCATGTCTTCAGATAAATCGGCCACCCTGTATATACCGTGTTGTATACTGAAGTAATTCACTAACTTTAATTAAATCTAAACCTAGAAATTGAAAACTAGATTGTTTGAGGTAAACGTTTATATTAATGAAATAAATCTTATAAAATCAACAAACGATCAACTACAAAGCAATCTAATCGAAGTTTCAATCGTATATCCCAAAAATAAAGAAAAGGAAGATTACGGAGGTAAAACTTTCCCATCAAGACTCTACATTTAAAGAATACATAACTTTTTTCTGATTAGGATTTTATTTGGGGCTTGTGACGGAGTAGGGGTAACAATCAAGAGTCAGGCAACAAAAACTAGTTTACAAGACAAAGGGATTGAAGCTACTCTAAATTCTTCTCAACTTTTTAAGTGAGCTATAAATAAATTTCCTAAGATCACATTTCTTTACTACAGTAAACAAGACTACGCTAGAACGTCCTTTCTCCCTATGAGATTATGGTGCGATAACAAGGCCAACGCAGCCTACCGATTGAATGATTTAGTGAGGTCTTCGGACTGGTACGCGGCAATGCCTCTGGCTGATGCCGATGTTGCTGGGAAGATGACCAAACTTGATTATTTAGAGGAAGTAAAAGTCGTAACAAGGTTTCCGTAGGTGTTCCTGCGGAAGGATCATTATGGTTAGAACTAGGGCGGTATCTGATCGCCTTCGAACCTCTAACTTTCGTTCTTGATTAATGAAAATATTTTTGTCAAATGCTTTCGCTTCTGTCCGTCTTGCGACGATCCAAGAATTTCACCTCTAACAAGGCCAACGCAGCCTTGTTATCGCACCATAATCTCATAGGGAGAAAGGATTCATTTAAAAATAATTTTAAAGAATTATATGTTGAAAGCATTTCTTGGCTAGTCTCACTCATTGCAACATATTCAGCAGGACATGTTGACAGAGCTACATAGGGCTGTTTATGAGTTCGATGATTTATGATTGCAAACCCACACGTTGTCAATGCATTTTTACAATCTCCGAAACTCGCATCTGAAAAAGCTTGTGTGTCGTTTGTCTCACTTCGATAAATTAAACCTAGAGTTTTTGTGCCTTTTAGATAACGGAGCACTCTCTTGACCATAGTCCATTCATTTTTAGGTGATTTAATTGGTGTCTACTCAGCACGTTGACAGTGTAAGTTATATCTGGTCTAGTCGTACCTGATAGATATAACAAGCTTCCAACTGCTTCTCTATACGGAATGTTTTCTTCGGCTTTCGTTTCGTCTAACTCGCCTTCCGTGCTCTCACTCTCTCATCTTTGTCTCTCGATTAGTAACTTATATAGTATTCATAGGAGTTCTTTGTGGATGTGAATCTGCAAAGCCAAATCTCAGCAGGATTTTCTCTATGTATTTTTCTTGGCTTAACATGATCGTTCTATTTTCTTTATCTCGCTTAATAGAAATGCCTAAAAATTCCTTTGGCTCGCCTAAAATTGTCATTTCAAATTCTTGATTTAATTTACTCACAACCTCGGTTAATTTTAATTGATCATTACTTGCAACTAGTATGTCGTCAACAGACAATATCAATATCAAGAATTTCGCTTTACAACGCCAAGTGAACAAACATGGCTCTAGATCGGAATTTTTTAATCCCAATTTTATCACGACTTTAGTGAACTTAACATTCCAACGGTTCAGAGGAGGATGGGGAGGAATAGCTCAGTTGGTAGAGCATTCGACCGGCAATCGAAAGGCCCCGGGATCGTACCCCGGTTCCTCCAAAAAAACATGTTCTTCTGAGTTCCCCGTTTTTTTTTCGGTTTTCTGGACATATTCGGCTTTTTCACATTTTTCTATAATTTATTTACCATCAAATTATATTTTTAAATTAATTTAAAAATAAATATTAAATACAGCCTCGTTATACGGAAATCGTAATTGATTTCGAGAGGTAGGCTGAAAATACTTCTGGATTCAATCCAGAAGATATCTGCATTACCATCTTTACGAACTGTAATATTCATATATATACGAAATTCAATTAATTTAATGTTTTCAGTTCATTTGCAGAAAAAATAATTTATCATTAACATTCCAACGTTTTGGACTGATAAGCAATCCGTACATAGCCTTTTTCAACTGACATATGTACTCTCGCTTTTCCTTATCTGTGTAGGATGTTCCTTCCGGCATTTCCATGTAAATTTCCTTATCAATCTTACCATTAAGAAAAGCAGTTTTCACGTCTAATTGGCACACCTTTAAATCGTATTTATTTATGACTGCAAACACAGCTCGAACTAGTGTATGTCTCGATACGGGTGCATGAGTTTCGTTTAATTCATAATAATTTTTATCTTTAAAACCGCGAATGACCAGTCGCGCCTTGTGTCTCATTTTTCCGTCAGTTTCCTTTTCACGTTTGAATACCGATAGAATCGATTTTATTTGCTTTGTGTCCATCTCGCATCTGAGTTGGACGTTGAACTAACTTCCACACTTTATTCATGTGCATCGATCTCAGTTCGTCGTCAACTGCCTCTCGCCAAAAATGTCTATCTTTTGTGGACATGGCTTCTTTGAAACTTAATCGATCTGTGTTTATATCAGCCAATAGTGCATGATAAATCTCATCATTTTCTTGATCTTTAATTTTATTCTCACCTTTGTAAACGTTTGAAAATAACGCGTCAATCTTTAAATCAGCAAAGTTAGTACTTTTTATTTTCTCGCTTGAAATATTACTTTCGTCAGTTTTCGTTGTTTCTGATTCGATTCTTCTCGGTCTGCCTCTTTTTCGTTTAATCTCTCCCTCCTCTTTTAAAAATTCACTTGATTCTTTTTCATTCTTTTTAAATTCAACGAACCAGTTTTGTTTCTCAAAATTTTCATTCTCGCCATTTGGAAAATCTTGAATACCACTTTTACTGCATATGCATTATACACTAATCTTTCGTTGAATCTCACGTCTCTACTTTCATAATATTTTCCCTCATCTGGTTTTAAAAACTGATATCCCATTGGTGTGTAACCAACTAGGATGACTTGCCTTCCTTCTGCCCTAAACTTCGGACCAGTTTTTCTTTGCACTTTAATGTATGCTACGCATCCGAATCTTTTAGTTTAATTTATATCGAAACTGTGTTCAGGATGTAATTATTCTAAAGGTGTTATTATGTTTTATGATTTGTGGGGAGTTCGGTTGTAGGCGTACACAGCAGCTGATAGAGCTAGATCCCACAAATATTCTGGTAGTTTAGAGTCATAAATATAAGCACGCACCTTTCTTTGAATAGTTTGGTCAAATCTTTCTGAAACACCGTTTAGTTCAGGAGTATCAGGCGGAGATAGTTGTATTTCCGCACCTAGCCTTTGTAATACCTCATGTGTAACCACCTGTATATTCTTTACCTTGGTCAGATCTCAAATAGCACACCTTCGCATCATGACCTAGTAGGTTCCGAGCACTTCCCACAAACATTTCAAAATAATGACCCGCCTCGCTCTGTTTTCATCGGATATGCTATAGCTAAACGAGAATAGTCATAAATGAAAACAGATGTCCCTTGGGATAAGAGGCTGGAAATATAGGACCCATTATATCTGAATGTATAATCTGCAATTGTTGGGTCGCTCGACTACGTAAAGAATTAAACGGTAATTTGTTAAATTTGGAAATTAAACACACCTCACATTTGGAAACGGACTCATCAAAAATTGCCTTACTTAGTTCTTTATCATTTGGAAATTTGGATTGCAATGCTTTTAAGTAAGAGAGTGACGCATGACCAAACCTGACATGCCATAACATTGCATTGTTGTTTTCTTTAAATTGTTTATTTATATCAGAAAATGGTGATTCGCTCTTACTTAACTCTACCACGGGCAACTCATTAATATCATGAAATTTCCTATCCCAAATTGTAATATCAAAGTTGGAATGTTCATATGGAATATTGTTATCATTTCTAGGCTGGACACTACTCTCCTTTGTGCTTAATATCTCAACCTTATCTGCGCTCTCTATAGATTCTACGCTTATCTTATCAATTTCCATTTGATCAGAACACTCTGTTGGGACATCTAGTTTATTTGAATTTTCTTGCAATTTTTCATTAGCTGTTACACTACGAGTAACATACCTTCCTTTAAAAGGCTGACCTTTCGTTAAATTTGCAAATATTCTCTTGTTAAGGATTAATTTTCCATTCTCGTCCATTGAATTATTTTTACAAATTTCTAACTCTATAATCCAATACGGTCTTTTATACACGCCTGAGATAAACCTTTGATTTGACTTAGGGTCAAAAATGTTAATCCTTTCTTTATCTAAATAAATAGCTAATCCCATTTCTGCGAATCTAAGTAATGACAATAAATTTTCGTTTAACGCATCCGCAAGAACAACCCCGTCTATCACAACCCGACTACCATTCTTTAAAATGATTTCTACTTCACCCTCTCCCTCCGTTCTTAAATTCGCTGAATTATTTTTATTAGCACATCTGATCTCACCATAATCGACCTTATCTAAAGTTTTGAATATCAACCTAGATTTAGTTAAATGTTCAGTAGAGACTGAATCAACTATAAATTCTGTTAAAAATTTATTTGCGTTTGTTTGTACCGTTTTAGTATAAGACATTTCGGTATCCATTAGATTACAATATACTATTATAGGAGACACATGATTCACATCTACTTTAAAAGTATCATGCTCACCTTTCTGTTGTCCACGTTAATTCGGCGATTTGCTGCTAATGTTCTTCTTTCCATCTCCCTTTCTTTGAATCTTTTGATGATTATTATTACCTCTAAACGCACCCTTCACACCTCTAAGTCGACTTCTTTTAGGATAATGCGAATTTCCTTCGTCAGGCTTTGTTTTGAAACTTCGACTTAACCCACCACCATATGCACCACGATTAATATCACTATTGTGGACATACCTGAAGCCTCTTCCTCTTCCTTTAGGTGGTAAAGGAGACGCTGATTGAGTTGGACACTCCATTGTCTTGTGTCCACATTTGAGGCATTTGTAGAACAGAACACCTTTTCCTTTATTTGGATATTTAAACGCTTTGTGGCCATAAGCTTGGCACTCATAGCAGCGTTGTAATTCAGTATGTGTCAAGTTTGTTGCCCTCACCTCTCCTTTCTCACCTAGGCTCTTCTGGTTTCGCGCCGTTTCGTCCTGCATTACAAGAATTTTTAAGTTTTCATAAGTGGGGACTTTACCTTTGGTATTTTCAGTTACGAACTCGATAGTTTGGAGTGAAGGTACAGCAACTTTGACGGCATTATAGAATGCGTCTCTTTTTTCTTCTTCTGATAAAGGTGTAGCGTCAGAGGAATTTTCGTAACATCTAACTACATCTTCAAATCTTTCACAAAATTCCCCTGCCTTTTCTTTACCAATTAGGTATTTTAAATTATATAACTGTTTCTTAACATCAAATGACGTTACGTTTATTTCGCATCTTTTTATACCTTTTAGTTTATTTAAAATCTCAATTGGACTCTGAAATTGGATTACCTTAGAATGATAGCACTGATCTAAATGGTTAATCAAAATGCCGCGTACTTTGAATTTTTGTTCTTCTAAACCCTTTTCATTTATTATATCGCACCTTATTTTCTCATCTACATTACTAAAAGTCACACGATCTTAACTGTGAACTAAAGTAATCGTAAAAATATTCAAATTTCATTCCTTGTGTCAACTTGTAATCTCTTTTTACTCCGGTATTTTTATTTATAATTCCGAAATTTACGGCTTCTCTTAACTCTCTATTTACTGAATTTAGATTACTTTTCTCTCTTCCTCACCTCCTTACACACCTCTTTAATTGATTGAGTGAACAGTGTCGTCATCTGGGTATTCGCCACACACATTTTATTTACTGTGGCTATCAGTTCAGTCATTCGTTTCTCTTGCAAATCTAATCTCGCTTCAACTGAAATTTTATTTTGAGTAACATTTTTATTCCACTTTAAATTGGATGCAAATCTGGTAGGTGGTGTTAAAGTTTCAAGATTTAAATTAGTTGGAACAATGCGTTTTATATGGCCCTGTGTTTTACCTGATTTTAATGCTTCGGTTATCGTTTTAACATCTTCTCCTTCCATTCTCTTCTCTCCTCCATCATGACTTCTTTCAATGGTAGCTGTGCTCACCTGTTTCTCATATCTGCTCACCTCCGTCTCACCTCTGCTCACCTCAATCCTACCTCTGATCATCTCTTCCCCTTCTTTTTCTATTTCAATAGAAATTAAGCATTAGTAATTATTGGCCAGCTAGTAATTTTTCTTCTCGCCATTCCAGCAAGTTTTTCCACGACTGTTCATCCAGCATTCTTTCTATAAATAATTGCATAAAAAATGTTTATGCTAGATTACTAAAGTTAGTGTAATTGAATTTCAGGTAATTTAGTTTGATCTACATGCCTATGATATTTGTCTCGAAACTAGTTGACTGAACACATGTATGGCTAATTTCAAAATAGGTAAAAGCACAAGGATCCGAACACAAGATCTCTTCTGCTCCCACCCAAGTCAAGCGAGTCAAGTGATACCGAACACAAGCACACCCTTCCCGCTGACTGACCGGGATTATTGAGCCTCACTATTTATACAAATTATATTACTCACAGTTATAGTGCTTATATTGTGCACGATTGATATTAATTTATGGCTCATATATAGTTGTATTGGTTATGCATACATTTGTTTAACATAAATTCTCATTTATCACACCCAAAATCTATCAAAATAAAATTTTCACATCATTGCAATGATTCTTATTTACTCAAACCCACCTGTGATAAATTCTCTCCCCTTTTCTGTTTTTATATACAGCATCTCTTCTTTCACATCGATCATTATCTTCTCACCTTTATGATTTTCGTTTAATTTAAAAATTTCTGTTAAGTAATTCCAAACAGATGGTATGATTGCTGTACATATATTGATATTTTAGAATTTTATAAGTACTTATATTTGTTAATATTGTGTCACACTCTATTTTCACACTTTTAATTTAATTTAAATCTGTAATATCAATGTAATTATTTAAATTAAGAATTAATACAAACGTTATATATATATATATATATATATATATATATATTATATATAATATATATATATATATATATATATATATATATATATATATATATATATATATAAACGTATATATCTATGGATGTAAACTAAGACATTTGTTTATATCTGCACATTGTTATTTATTTCGTTCGTGATCGGGATTCGCGCGCCGAAATACGTAGGCATGCACGCACCGGAGAAAGGTCGGGTTTTACGTATACGTGTCTCTTTCTATACGTCGCCGCGGTTCTCTTTCTCCATCTCACTCGCGAGTTGCGCCCCACCTTCTCCCTCTCGAGCGTTTACCCCTCGGGCTCGCCGCGATGCGCGCACGCCACCGGCCGGTATTTTTCTCGACTCCCGATTTCCACGAATTCAAACTTCCCTCTCTCCCACTACTCTCATCAACGAATTGGAATTTCCCGCCTATTTAGCGCACCCAACTTCATCACAAAAGAAAAACAAAACAAAGTTTTCCTTTCGATTACCGTCCGCGTTTCCCCTTGTTCATATCTTCCTGAGATTTTCATTTTCATTTACTATTCGCGCCAATTTCCATTTTCCATAACTGAGTTTCATTATTTATCGTTAAATGGTTTTATTTTAACTTTTCAGCGAATTTCCTTTGAGCCGTAATCATTATCCGCGCGGTTCAAAATGCCGATGGCACTTCTTTCTCGTCAATAGGTACGAAATCGTGCCAAAGGGAAAACTAAACAAAACGCACAGCTCGCGATGCGCACTCCCGTTGTCTTGGAAAAACATTCAACCTACCCTTTTCCAGATCTTTCTCGATTACACTGGATGCCTCATCCTTGTTGAGAGCCATGTTCCTCACCTTTCGTTCAGGAAAAACAACGAAAAGGAAGTACTGATCTTTTCGTCGATTTCTTCTGTCCACTTTGTTTTTCTTATTCTTTTTCTATTGCGCAATGGAAGCGTGCTGGGCCCATAACCTGTTAGACGTTTTTAGGATCTTGGAAGAAAATTGACAACACTTCTTTCTAAAAACTATTTAATAATTAAACACGCCTTTATATAGGAAAACACGTAGCTGATAGCGCACGTCCGAACGTGACGAGAGACGGTATCGGAATGAACGCGCAGCGCGTACAGCGCAATCATCTGCGCACATTACATATCTTAAAACTATGACGTAACACTGTACCGCGAAACTCAAATCTATAAGCGCATAGAGAGAGCGCTTCTATTCCAAAATTCAACAATTTTAGGCAAGTTTAAAAATTTTTTCCAATAAATTAAGAGCTTTCGGACGCCATATTGGAGTGGCCATTTTGGATTTTGCAAATGCGCACTCGGCATTCGAAAGTATAGATCTTAAGCTATAAAATGAGCCCTCATTCGTATGTTTTGGTTGTTTTTAATTGTGGGCAGAGCATTGTTCGGTTGACGTGGAATGTCCCATATTTACATATATTTCATTAATTTAAAATGGCTGAAATAAAATGTCGGATCATTTTTCTGAAATGTACTCGGATTTGAATGCAATTCGTTAGTTGCAGACTTGCAATAGACGATATCATTTTTGAAATTAGTAGTAGCGTCCTTTGCCTTTGACTATTTCAAAGTTTCCCGATTCTCACCGCAAGGACGTGGACGATTTTGAGAATCTTTTTTTTTTATTTTATTCTTTTTTTTACATTTACATACACATAATTAAAACGAAAAAAATTAAAAGATAAGAAGAAATTATAATGGTAGAAAGTTAAAAGTAAAATTGTCGTACGAATAAGCGCAGTATAATCGTATGACTCGAGTGACACACAATATAAATTTTGCTCGATCTTCCAGTTAGAATATTCTGAACAAATCGCACTTCCTTTACGAGAAAGCCGCAATCAAGAAGTACACCAATATTGCCATCTGTCAACGAGATATTGTACGAAATAGTCGTGAAAAACTTGAATGTTCTATCATACGCAAAGAGAAATTTCGAATGTTTCCGCTGAGATATTTAACCGTTCCGGAACTTTTCCCCATTTGCGTGCATTTTTTGGGAAAATGTTTCAGACGAAAGTTTAAGGATTTTTCCCTGGCTATTTAATGGTGATATTGAAATTGACTTTGAACAAGACCTTGAAAGTTATTTCAACGTCAAGTTTGTTTTTTTAAATGAAAACCCCTGTTATTCTAACGGATTCGGAAAGAGCACAAAATTTTACGCCCGAATATGATATGATCGATTTTTACGGCAAGGTCATTGAAGGTCAAACTAAAAACTCCCGGAACTGCAAATTAACTCAGCCGGAGTGCATTTTCGCGAAAAATCTTAAATACAAAAGTTTAAGGATTTTTCCTCGGCTATTTAACGGTACCAATGAATTTGATTTTGAACATGACCTTGAAGGTTATTCCAAGGTCAAGTTTATTTTTGCAGTTGGATCGCAATGCTACCGTCTGATTTTTTTAACATTATATATCTTTCTACCCAACTATAACAATGTAATTATTATGGGAGACTTTAACTGCAATATGAATAATAAAACAATTGAGTAGGAATACTTAAATTCTTTGATTTTACAATATTATCTACACCTTGTTCCATCATATTATTGATTCTTGGTTAGACCTCTTCATAGCTAAGTCTGAAGATAGCATTGTACGATATTCTAAATCAGAAGCACCATTTATTGCAGGTCACGATTTTATGGTAGTGTTGTTATTTTACATCAGAACGATTTCTGCCAGAAACATGCGAGGTTTTGACAGCGCGTCTTATGAACATTTTATCAAAAATAAATGTCAGAATACTGATTGGACTGTTAGTGATATTGATTACACAGTGTCAAAACTAACACGCAATATTACGGATGCACTAGATATTGTTGCACCATATAGGTCTGTATTACTTTGAAATAAAAGTAAACCGTGGGTCACATCCAATTATCGATCCCTTATAAAGCAGCGTGATTCTCTTTACAAGGTTGCTAAGTCGACTGGATCCATAACACTAATGAGTTGATACAAGTCTTTACGCCGTAACATCAATTTTCAATTGCAACCACCGGTAATTTTCAATGACCGATCAGAAGCAGTTTTAAACGAGGACGGAACATTGTCTATTCGTAAAATTCATTCCACTCTGTACTTCATTAAATTCCATAAGAAAAGCCTTTCCCTATACTTGAGCAAGCTTCTTGTCGAATCTGTCGAGTTTTCACTTATTGATTACGCTTGCCTCGTTTTTTACGATCTATCTAGCGAATTCAATTTGATCCTTCAGAGGTCAATAATTAACTGTATTCGCTTCGATTTCAATGTGCGCGGGGACGAAAGTATATCGCTGTATCGAGTAAAGTTAAACTGGCTTACTGTCACGGGTCGAAGGAAGTTCATTTAGGCATGCTTACGTGGAAAATCCTTAATAATCAGGCGCTTCTATATTTTATAAATTGATTTATTCTAACCGCAGACTTACCGGATCTTAGAAGATCATCTCGTAAAACTAACTTTGAAATACTTCACATGCCGCCTTATCGCACCAGCACCTACCAGAATCCATTTACCGTTCTTGCATTCTATTTCTACAACTCTTTACCCTTAACTATCACTACACTTACTTCTTACAATCTGTTCAAAGATCGATTACGTTTTTTTCTTCTGGCCAATGATGCCTTAGCAACTACTTTAACATCCACGAAGTCGAAACTCTAGAGCGTTCTGGATTTAGTTGATTTAGGTCCATATTTGCGTTTAAAATTGTTTAAATTGTTTTTATTATAACGTTATTTTACCTGTAAGTTTAGCATAATTACCAGTGTATTATTCTGATTATAAATTGCGATTATGAAAGCATTTATACCACGCACATACAATTCCTCCATTTTGGTCGATTGTTGATACTTTGTATATTTATGTAACATTTTCCCTTTGGGTTCGTCCCAAGGCAATGTAATAAATCTAATCTAATCTAATCTAATCTCTCTGCTCTCATCCTCGGACCTTTGTCATCGCAGGATCCTCTAAGGAGGATCCACTTCCGAATTATTTGGAGAATCATTTTTTAATTCGTTCAAATGTAAATTTCTTCTAGTACCTTCTGAGAATCTAGTACGTTTGTACGCTATGATAATTACGGGCAGATCCAGGGAAATGTTCTTTGGCGCAAATTCTGAAATGTCCAGTTATTCCTCGTGATACTTTTGAAATGTCCCAGATATCAGATGTCTGGCTCTTCGTACCAGTCATCGATATTACCACTAGTATACTGATCTATAGAACAAGTTATTCGTTTTAATTAGGTTTTTAATGATTAGCATCCGCAATTAAAATTTCCATACGAAATATAAAATGACAATAAAATTCCTCGTTTAAACTCCTGATGCTTTTTTTAGATATATATAAAAAAGATAATAAAAACTACGTTTTGACTGATATTGTATAGCTACCTATTCGGGTAGGTTCCTTAATTTCAATTCTTGTAATTCCAATAGCTCAAAAATAATTGTAGTACATAATTTAGTAGATAAAGAACGTCGATAAACAATTCCGAGTCCCGAACATTGAATAAATTTCTTCACTGATTCAGGAGAGTGGCTTTCCCCAAACTTTAGTTTAAAAACAAATCAATATGAGAATGCTGGTCTATACAATTGATAATGAAACTAACAAACATATTATTTATATAAATGGTTTTTACCAGTCAATACAGAAAAAAAATGAAGTAATGGAATTTTCGTATGTAAGTAAACGAACGCTCAAGGGACAGTGTATCATTAACCATTTGGTTAATTGTCAGAGTACCTGAAATTTTCAGAACATGTTTTTAATTATTACAAAAAGTGACAGAGAAACGTTTGCGTCAGACTTGCATAATCTGCGTCCCATTCTGGAGCATAGGGTATTAGAGAGATTTGTCACAAACACTATTTTATTTATTTATTATATGTTGCGGCATATCGATCATAAATCTGAATATTCTTCTGATTATTAAAGAATTAAATTAATTAAAATTTCATGGATCCTGTTTATAATGTCACATTTTCAATTTTCATACATATAAGAAACACTATATTGTTGTAACATATCTATCGAAGCCATTTGGACCTAAATATGATTGGACCCCCAAATATCGATATAATTTTATAATATAATTGAAAGCTGTTAGTAAACGAACGAGTATTAAGGAATAACCGACTCTCCACTGGGCCGATGTTTCTGAGCGAGCGAAGCGAGCGAGGTAGCATGCCAACACTTGTTTTTAACTTTAAATTTGTACAGTTTTTTGATTAATTGAATTTTGGTTTGTCAAAGCTTGGTTAGTTTAGGTATGTCTTGTTGGATACTAATTAGTCGGATTCATGATGCGATGGTGTGAGCGTCTAGACTAATGAAGTCACTCGTAAAGCGAATCACAATGCTAGGCTTTTTTTACATTTTATCATTTTTATTTTAGTAGAATAGGTTGTCAGACACCTCTTCCCTTTCCCCTATGGCGCCGGTCCCCTCTCGAACAAAGGTCATTTACCTTGTCTGCGACTCGACGTGCATGTTACTGACGTTGAGGTAGGTCATATCCAGACACCCCACCTCTCAGAGGTCATTGAAGCCCACATGGTGTGTGAATCGACCTTCGGGTAGGTAACGGTTTGTTTTTAGTACTCCCATCCAAGGGCGTCTCACAACTACCTTGCACGCGCGCGTGCTCGCGTTCTTGGGCGCACACACCCACACACACACGCACGCGCGCACACACACACACACACACACACACACACACACACACACACACACACACACACACACACACACACACACACACACACACACGAGATCTCTCTCTATCAATCTCTCACTCACTCCATTTCCTCAGTCTTACATAATATCGTATTCATAAACAGGTCCAGACATGAAGCTCTCTTATTCTTGAGGACACTTGAAAATGTTCATGTCTCCCCCTTCGTATTTATCGCGTTCCCACTTTTGAAACAGGCGATGAGTCTATGCGTAGACATTGCATTTTTTTATTTTGATGGTGTCGCGTGACAGTGTACACTTACCGATTCGTGAAATCAATGTGACATAGTCTCTGCCTGAAATCAAAATATATGATGAAAGATCCGATGTTAAATCAAAAACAAACAGTCAATATATAGCCGTTGTCGAATTCTTCTCTCGATATTTAATTTCCTTTATTCATAAATTGAATGCCAGTACCAGAAAATAATGTGATATGTTTCTACGAAAAGTTTAGATGGTTCTTTAAAATTTGGCTGCATAGCCTTACTCGGAATTTCTGTGCCGTCGTCGTACAGTGATAAAAAGTTGATATCGTAATTTTGAAAATTGAAAGGATTTGGACGATGATCTCCATTGAAACCTTTATTATCACTGAAACCGATAACTACTCTTTTCGAAAATTGACCTAGCATAACGTTGTCGAGTGTATCGCCGAGTAGCCCGTTATATAATACAAATGATTTCACCTTGACTCTGGTGAATGGTTATTTTGCTGTCGTATTGCCAAAAGTTTTTGCATGTGCGAGAAGAATTCCCGGAGTTATTTTGGCTCTTCTTACGAGCAACGCAATATCGCTAATGTTGACTGAAAAATTACCATCGACGAGAGCGTGAAAGGATCTTTGGAATGAACAAGGCGTAATCGTATTTCGACACCGTTTAACATAAATTTGTCTCGATTGAAAACGTTGCAGTGCAAATGACCGATAAGAATTATTATCTGTGAATTTCCGTACACTTTTTACCCTAAACGAGGCCGACATTATCATTTTGTGTCGGTAATCCATCCACATGATTTCCCGTGTCTTGTAGCATAGGGTCGATGTCAAGTGGGACGATTTTGCGGCGGGTCCTAGTTTAGCAATGTCTCGATATACGATCAGTACGCATATGCATTACTGGGTGGTAATACTAGCTTTTGATTAAAGAAAACATCGACTTGATTGAACATTGAATGTAAGAAATTATTCACTGGTGCAACTTTCGTACTATCCTATGCGTGGCTAAGTTGAATTCTTGCTTTAAGACTAATCATTGAATGCGTAAGATTAATTTACTCTTCACCATTACGAGGCACGATAAATTCAATCGGTGAGTCATCCGTTAAAGAAGACTAGGGCTAATAATGTACCCAGGGCGAGCTATCGATGGTTGTCTGGGTCGGTGGATTCGTGAAGAGGTTGAGGCCCCATTACATGCACTCGCTGTGTAAATGAAGGAAAAACATTATTACTTTTTGATTACCCCAAATAAAACCTTCGTTATGTTATTACGTTTGCATTTTCTAGACGTCTGCTTTACACTTACTTTTTCTCTCGGATGTCTTCTTTTTCTTTCTTGTCGTTATCTCTTTCCTTTTTTTTCTTCGTTTTTTTCTTTCTTTTTGTATTTCGTAACTTATTATTGTTACGCCGACGGCGTTCCGCGAAACGTGTTGACGTATTACCAATCGAATACTGAACATAATAATTATGCAGTACACTGATATAACCCGAACCAGACATCACATTGGAAAACTATTCTTTCGCTTTATTTGCAAGCGTTCTACCAGACTCATTTGCTCGATTTCTCAATGATTCTTTCAATGGCACGTTGTGTTCACCAACATCTTCGAGTACATTTATTCCTGAATGCAAGGCTTCTTTTCAAACTTCTATCGCACCCATCCTCGGCAAATGAAGAATACATCTGAATAAATCTCCGAGAAAACTACCTCTTCCATGACCCAGTTGATCACAGAACCGATATAAATGTTGCAAATTGCTCGAACTCCACCACCACCAGTTTGATCTTCGTAGTACGAGATATTATAATCGATCATTTCCTTGCTCAATACGAGCCTTAAAATGTAGAGTAACCTGTCAATGTTCCGTATTCGAATGGTATTAGTGCAGTTGCCTGATCTTGATTATATCGATTGTAATCTCTCGAAAATATTTCGCGAGGAGAAGAACATAATTTGGTGGTGAAAAATGCTTCACGATAGTTTCACCGTAATTATAATTTTTACCACCAACGTTACCTATACGTAGTAATGATACTTGAGAATCAACGACCACGTTAGGCTCGCAAATGTCTGTGTATACAAATAGCTGATTGGGTATGGCTGGGACAAACTAGCTGGATAATAATGTTGCTTTATAGTAATTTCTGTACCTTGTTCAGTGTCTAGTAAATTGTATGTATTTGTAACAGGAAATCCGAGAATCTTGTTTATAGAACTATGAAACATAAAAAAGTGATTTTTTTTGCAATCTTTTTGTGCACAATGAGCAGTAACACACCCACCTCGTGATATTGCGTAGTTAAATTGTCAGTGAACTGTTACGCTCGAACCGAGTACTCCGAATACTTACGTGAAAAGCCAGTCGACCGGATGGGTTCACTCTGGGTTCTAGGTGAACGGAGACAGCTGCGCTAAAGGAAGAAAGCTGGGGAAGAGAAACAGATAACACCGAATTTATTAAAATGGCAAATTTATATGAAAATAGGATTCTCTTCTTTTACATATGTTTACAATATGGAGTAGATGGAGAGACGACACTGAAAGAAGAATCCGGGGTTGGGAAATGATGGAGTGAATTGACTATTTATAGACGAGTTTAGATTGTACGAGTGGAAGGAATTGGTGGCAACGGCGGCTTCTGAATTGCCCGGTCACGAGATCGCTTCTGATGGCAGAATTTACGCGATGATTTGCCCACTGAGAAGGAGAATAAACAATATAATAGTGACCAAAAATATTGTTATTAGGAGAGAATCGGGATGAGGAAAACGCGAGAGGAAAAAACTAACAACTAACTACAAGTACGAAATCTGAAACCAGCCTGTGTCGATTGCTTGAGATCCAAAAGAAGATGTGGGGATGAGAAGTTGCATATCGATAAGCCTCCTGCAGACACTTTGAATTTTTAGGATATATCTGTCGTGCAAGATGCTAAATTGCGCGCGATGTCGAAAATTTTTAAACAAAACGATATAGTTAGTATTTAAAGAAATATCTCGTTCACCTCGACCCTGATGAAAAATATTCTGTTTTATGAAAATTACACTAATATTTTTGTAAGCTTCCTTTCGTAAAGAAGTCCATTATTGTGTTATTAGACGATTTTCTCCTAAGATCGCCGATGATAATCAACTTTTACAGTCGTTGTCTTTATACAAACTATCATTTGTATGGTACATCCACGAATGCTTGCACCGTGTATCCATGACAGAATTGAAATTTTGTTCGACAGTTCTCGATACTCATCCATTCACTACGTGTTGTCAACATCGACTGATTATGCCAATAAGTGCTGAAGTTGAAACGATTCTTTAATAAGGTTAATCAAATCTTTAAAGAATCGTTCAAACATACAATTAAAATCAATCAATATCGTCAATATTATACACAAAATAGTAGATTGCAATCATTGGGTGCTGAAATAATCAAAGTCGTCATAATTATCTTTCGTCATTCAATTAAAAGATCTATTTTCATAGTTTGAATTTTACAAAAAATTGAATTCGTCAATGAAATAATAGTTAATTACTACACACGTACCAAACATCCTCGAAGTCAATGATCGCAAATATAAAAAATAAGAGTCAGAAAGAATAAAAATGCTATCGAGTTGTTGGTAAGTCTGTAGAGTCAAATACAAGAAAAATTGTCATTTCGTCAACGAAATAAATTACGCGGATCAATAAATTAAATACAAAAATGACGCGAACACACATTCAGTGCTCACACATATACTCACGCACACATTCATAAATTAACAGATATTAATACATATACGTTGGCATCATCATAGAACAATAATCATATACACAATAATTTTTATCATTAAAACGACGGAAGAGAAAGTCCATTTTCCATTTTCTTCTGGTTCCAGTTCTCCATCCGTCTCGTAATTTTGGGAAGACTGCTGTCACCTGGTGAACCAATTCTTGATGTCGCACTCCCTCGCGACACCGAAGGAGCGGACCAGCAGCCTCGTGTTAATTTATGACGGGACGAACGGAGTGCCGTCGTCAAATCGTGAGGTCTTCTTCGTCATCAATTGATCCTCGCCGCCTCCATGAATTGTTGAATGGTTGCTGGCTGTTGAATTGCGTGGGCCCACTTTTCGTCGTCGCAGCAGCCAGTACCTCCGGAAGATCGTTTTGGTAGGCAGCGAGTCGTCCACGAGAAGGTGTCACGAAGAAGTCCAGAAAGGAAGAGTCCAGTGGAAGAAAGAGTGAGGGATACTTACCAGGTCTTATAATACCTCGGTAAGTATCCCTATGTCTAGTTATGTCGCCGAATTCCTCTTTTCCTAAGAATCGGGACGGGAACTGTCAAACATTTGAATGTCATTCGATAGACTTAAATTTGACAGCCCGCCCCTCATTTGAATTTGGAGCGCACGCGCCCCATTGCGGCGACACATGCAGCTCCAAGCTTGGAACTCGGCCCGTTGTTGCCCACTTTTCATGATGCTCGGCCAGGGCGCCGTTGCCCTTTTTCTGCGCATGTAGAGGCGCACCAGCGCTAGCGCCTTGTCATTGCGCGCGCATGTCTTCTGATGCGCGCTCGGATCCCACGTGGGCTTGGGATCCAAAATGGCCGACCGGCCGGAAAAAGCGCGCATCGCGTCCTCTGTAATTTATTGATTACGCGTGTCGATATAAATTGTAATGGTCCTCTTTCTCTCCGTCGCTCTCTCGTCCGCGCGGTCGAGTTAAACGGCTCGTTACAAAGTTAATATAAAGTCTTATACACTTGAGATACGTAAAAACCGACCTTTTTTCTCAGTGGCGGCGGTGGCGTGGTCCGCGGCTTCGCAAGCAGACCACCGCATGCCCATTTCCCGCCGTTTTAAAATACTTACCTTCAATACCACATACTTAGAGATGTGGTAACTTTTTTTGTTTATTAAAATTTAGTATGATTTAAATGAGTATTTGTTGAATTAATACTTTTGAAGATGCAAAAGATCTAAACTATCTCATTTTTTTCTTTATTGGTAAGCATGTTACAAATTGTTTGGATAGAATACGTTAACATGCAGACGTATACACAAATCCACTTGAAAGTCACGACTGTGGGATAAATTAAATGTTTATTTAAAGATACTTTAAAATTCTTAATATAATGGGTAAGATGTAAGGGAATAAATGAATCGAACACTATAGTACAATCGTTTCTATAAAAATAGTGTATTGGAAATGATTACATGTATTGGTTTGCTTTTAAACAAAGTCACGTTTTGTTTCAGTTATTAAAATGTCCATATCAAACGCAACTAATTCGTTTATAACAATATTCAAATAAAAATAAAATGACTCGGAGAGTCTAGTTTTAATGTTAACACTTAAACTGTCTCAAATGTCGTATATAATGTTCCGAATTCGTAATTTGCTCGGTAAACTTTGAAAGCTCATTGCGTATAAGCGTTGCTGAATTTCGTCAACAATTACATTTTTTCACTTGTTCACTTCATCACGTACTTCACTCAATCGAAATAAACGCCATTAATGCAAGGAATTACGATTTTTAACATGTCATATGTTGATTTTTGCATCATAATGGACGGAATATAATATCTCTCGTCTTTTATTTTCACTGCACTGGATGTGGACGTTGCGAAATCAGATTTGATTTTCCTCCCTCCTACCTTTTCCTCGTATCGCCGTCCTGTACAATCTTGTCGAAAACAATTGCTTTTTTATTATGACAGGTAGTAAAGAGAATTTTGAATTCTTTGAACTCTCTTTTCATCTCGGAGCGTTGATTTCGAAAACGTATTTTCGAGAAAATAATCTCCGATGCTTTCTGCGTTATCTGCAAACTGTTTCCAGCTAGTCGGGCCAATGATGAATCCGTTATTAGCATTATGACTGTTCAGCAATTTCACTATTGGCACAAATTTCCCCTTATGATTTGCCGCCAATTCCAGGTATATCGCATTACCAGCAGACTTATTCAACGGCTACATTTCTCCCGGAAGCAATGCAGTATTTTGAGGGAATTCGAACATCCCAACCGGTGATGCGAAGATTTTTTCTTGTCACTATACAATGAACTGTCGAAAATCTTTACAATTTCTTCATTCAAAAATTCATCCGTGATAATCTGAGCATCGTGAAGGAACTCTCCTGGAATATTTTCAATGCTCTCCATCTTACTAAACATTTGCTTTACCGACTAACTTGCACTCCATTCTCTGATATGTCTTTACTAAATCATAACAGTTGTACGACTGAAAAATGTGAGCTGAGGAAGTAGTATCTGCATTGAATCAAAGTGATGGCGGGAAGGGGGCTGGGGATGAATCGTAAATGCTATTTAAAAGTTTTTTTTTTTGGTAAATGTAGGTTATCTTACCAGGCAGGATTGCTAGATGAATTGTGAGGAGGACGTGTAAGGTACATGTCAAATGGACATTGAGCGATTTAGAGATAAAATCTGGCATCTCTGTACTGATGAAATAATTTACGATTAACATGAGGATAAAGGATAAAGGAAGAGGAATTATTCTCCGCTTTATTGACATTGTAGCCTATTCGCGGGTCGGCTCTCGGGCGGATAGGTCGGACAGACAATCGAACCCATCAAAAGACAATACATAGACAAATACAAGGCAACACCCACCCAGAGCCAGTCCCCCCCCCCCCCCCCCCCCCCATTACTGCGCCCCGGTGAGCGACTTTGACCCTTCGGCATGGCATTTGCACGGGGTCTGGAAAAACTACGGAAAACTACTGTTAGTTATCTTTGCCGTACGGGCGAAATGCTCGTTTTTTTATTTCAACAGTCACCTTTCCAAGTGTGCATTCCCAATCAGGATGTTTTACTTGAAAGAGCGACTGCGAGTCGCGCCGACCACAGAGCAATTGCTGTCGGTAACGATTAACATCAACAGTATTAATTACGTCATACCTAGAGTGAAGGGAAACGTTCTTCTAGTATTCCTTGTATGATATTTGCGAATTTATCTAATCAATTTTTATGGTTTTAATCAATACATAAACCCCGCCAAAAATCGTGGGAAATTTTTTATTTCAAATAAATATTTAGTTGTCAGATAAAAAAATGAGAGGGACGCATGAATATAACCATGGTCATAGAGTATGGCAAATATTAATGTGCATACGTTTGGTAAACATCACTATGAAACGATTTATTTTTCTGTGGGAAGAAACGTCAAACATTTTTAAAGTAAGTATACTCATAAATTTATCTCGTACTAAACACGTTTGATCACTCATTAATAACTAATAACTAAAGACTTGTTGGTAGAGAAAGGGAGTATAAAACTGGGTGATTTTTCGTTTCTGAAATTATCAGATTTATATCGCAGATATTTTTAGTCCCCGCTACTTAACCCCTTTAGTGTCAATGACGGCTATAGCCGCAAAAACGACAGTGGCCAAAAATATCGTGACGGCTATAGCCGCAACTAAAAACAAAGGTCTTAAAACTTATTGAATGTTCCTGAAATTTGCTACTCGGGGGTTGTCGGTGTCGCTGATTACGAATCTGACATCACATTTTCAAGATTCAAAATGGCCAATCCAATATGGCGGAATGATTTTTTCAAAATCGATCGGATTTGTTCGAAACTTGTTACTCGGGTGTTTTCGAGGTCGCTGATTGCGAATCTGACATCATATTTTCAACATTCAAAATGGTGGATCCAATATGGCGCAATGATTTTTTCAAAATCAATCGGATTTTGCTAATTGCCGAAGTCAAAAATTACCTACAAGAATTCTGAATTTTATGGAGAAATCTTTATTCTAGTAATTCTTTATTCTATTAGGAATAGAGCGGCGTGATGGTCGTGCGGACTAAGGCGTCAGTCTTAGTCCGCCCGAACTGAACGTCGCGAAGGTCCCGAATTCGAATCCCCGTCCGTGCAATTTTCTCTGCTTATGTCCAGTGTGGAATAACCGGGGAACCTTGCTGGGCGAAGGTGCGAATTTGGGACGGCTGCCGACCCCCGTCGGCAGTTATCGGTACCGTCAGCGTCTTATCCGCGGTCGGTACGTCGTGGGTCTTATCTCGGATAAAGATGGGATAAGCCCCGCGTCGTACTCGCTATGGCACAGACCGCCGAATCTGCTGGTGGTACCGATATTGAGGTAGGGGGACTGGCTCTGGGTGGGTGTTGTGTGTGTATCTGCCTTGTTCTGTCATGTACTGTCTGCCTTTGTCCTGTACCTCTCCACCCGAGAGCGGACCCGCAAATAGACATATTCGTCAGTGACGCGGGGGAAAATTACCTGTCCTTTGTCCTTTTTTTGTCCATTAGCTGGTGAATTTACATTTTATGTTCTACAAAATGTCAATTCTCTTAATTGACGACCCCAGAATGTGCCATCAGGAGGCTGTCATAGGTTTTACATTCTATTTTTATTTTTTTTTAATTTTTAAAAAATTTTTTTATTTATTTTTTTTATATACCGTACTTTATACATTTTTAAAATTAGATATCAGATTCGTTATCAGCGATCCCGGAATCCCCCGAGTAACAAGTTTCAAACAAATCCGATCGAGTTTGAAAAATTATTCCGCCGGATCGGCCATTACGAATTTTGAAAATGTGATGTCGGATTCGTAATCAGCGACTCCAATAACCCCCTAGTAACAAGTTTCATAAAAGTCCTTTAGATATTTTTTCAACACACTTTTGTTCAAAACAGTGGAAATCGTTCCGACAGCCAAGGGGTTAATTAGTACTGCAAGAAAGTCGTATGAAGGCTTGGGCCATGATTTTCGCCAATTTCAGAGGCATCTTATTACGGAAGATCAATAACAATATCGCGCACTTATTGCCGAAATTGATAAACGCTAAAACACGGGATCGTGATGACAGACGATGTCATCAAATCCCGTGGACTAAGTAATAATCGGGACTTTGCGGATATTTTTCAGCATTGCGAAGAAGTTCGCGGCGATTGCATTTATTTTAAAAAGTTTTACAATAAAGTAATTTAGTAAATTAGTAATTTTTATTATTACTAATACTTTATTCTTAAAACATTATTGTTTTAAACTTATTAACACGTGAAATCATGTGTCTTAAAAGTTTCTTATTTTTATATAATGCAAGGTCGCGTCCGTATAGCAGATTAAAACTGAAATATATAAAATTGATTGTTGAAGAGTAACCTTGTCGCTATAGTCATTTTAGATCAATACAATTGTAATGGTGGATATTTTAAAATTATTTTCCTTAATTGTCTTAAAAAATGTAATAATATTAATTTTAAAAACCTAACCGTGATTCTGGTTCGGGTGTAAAATATGTTCTCAAAAGTTTAGATCAATCGGTGTAAATACGTTTTTTTCGACTAATTCTTATATAATATCAGTAGTATTTTTACATATATTTATTTATTATTCAAAAAAATATCCGTGATTAAAAAAAAATTGAAAGAAAAACCCTAGACTTGAACCCTTAATCAAAAAATAATTTGAATTTTATTAAGATTTATTATGGATTTTCAGAAATATATGAGTCGTTGTTCCAAGAACGGATGTCCGTTTCAACGGTTGACCTGGAATCCAAAGAGGAAACAGGTTTACTGGATGATTCCCGTTCCTAGGTCCATTAGAGAAGACGACCTTCACTATTGAATATTAGCTGATATTTGAAAAGAGAAATCCAAATAACGGACATTTGCATATATGACAGCCGTAAATCAACGTATGTTGAACGAATAATTTTATGAAACCAGTACACGTTAAAAAAACATTTTTTATTGTATAATTTTATTTTATACAGATACGAAAACAAGTGAGTTTCATGGTACTCAATCTCGACATCGTATGCAAAAGATCCAAAATTCGTTGGCCGGCATGTATAATAAGTATCATGATACTTGATGATACACACTTGTTCCCCTTACGTGTTATGTATGCAAATATTTAAAATGAAAAAAACTACTGCACTATTAAATTTTAAAAAATTACACAACTTTCTTTCTGCTTTCATTCGAAAACGACTCCGTAATAAGCGGAACGATTGATATCGACAATACTCCGGATAATTCCCGTTTTACGGAGACAAAACAGCAGACATCGGAAGCATCGATCATTACAATTGAAGATAGTATATAATGACAGCTTTATGCTTCACGAGGATGACAATATCATTGTATTTCTTGAGGGAGAGCACAGTAACAATGTCTTCCAACACAGCTGTGGTATGTCCACGAATACGGATTATCATCTAATTACAAGTAATTATGTAATCGTTGTTAATCGTTCGTCACGAGATTATAATCGTTTTGGAGTTTCGGGTCGTAAAGTAATTTTCGAAATTCGCGAACCACCGGTGAATATAGAAAATATAGACCCGTTCACATTTTTTGAAAACACGATTGACGAATTGTACAATTTAATAACTTGATAACATTTTTTAACAACCGTGAATGACAATGCAGAAAGAACGAATGACAACAACAATATCGATTTAATCGGGATATCTTTCGCTTCTACCAGTTTCATAAAATCAGCGGTGATATCATTTAGACCCATAAATAATTTGAAACAGAAGGACACATGGATTCTTATAAGTTCTGTAGTGTAAAGTGCAGAAATTTTCGTACTTGACGACACGTTTGAAATAGGCGTGCATCGAGTACGATTTCCTAACGGTAGCGATTGCAATAACGGTCGTTTTATCGAGGAGACACTATTAAAGAGCAGGTCGACCGTAACGATTTTCAATAACGATAAATTATGTTTTCCATAGGCTCTTGTTGTAGGGGAGCATTATTTATAAAAAAATTCTATTCCAAATGCAGAGTTTAATCACACCTGGAAACGAATTAGAAACAATCATTTCCATTTACAATGTCCACGAGAAGTAATTTCTCAGGTGAACATTGAAATTCCAGAAACGGTTTGTTGGACGCCTCATTTTACGCAATTTCAAAATTATTATACCTCTAAAGAAATAAGTATCGTAATTCACAATGTGAATAATATAGGCAATCGTAGTGAACCTATTTTTGATGGTCATCGTCGCATCGGTAATGAGTCTGAACGTCTTATTAATTTGCTATATCAATTCAAAGAAATTGATATAAATTCAACAAGCACGGCTGCAAAAAAAATTGCAGAAAAGCCGAAATTTGAAGGGAATGTGAATCAATCTCTGTGCTACTGCATTGTCAATTTTACTTTATTTTTGACGCTGTATATAATTTTAATTTGTAAAACTTGCAAAGAAGGTATCGCGTATTCTAAAAGTACAGAAAAAGGATGAATTTTTAAAACTTTTCCTCCATTTGGGAACCGCCATTTTGCATTTAAAAAATATGAAATCAAATTCGTGTTCAATGGCCTCGAAAACCGCCAAATCAGAAGTTGCAGGAAAATCTGATAAATGTTTGTAAATCCGTACACTATATTGGACCCTTCAACTTGAATTTAAAAAATTGATATCAAATTCGTACTCAGCGCCCACAGAAACCCCCGAGTAACATATTTCAAGAAAATTCGAGTAATATTTGAAAGTTTGTCCGCCATATTGGATCCGCCATTTTGAATTTCGTATTTCTGTCATCAGAATCGTAATCAACGACCCTGAAAACCGTTATGCTACATATTAGAATCCATAAGCTGTTTTGTTTTTAAATCATTTATGTAATAGTAAAAATCTTTCTCAATTAAAAAATTTAATTTATTTATTTATGACGTCAAATTTAAACACATACAAAATGCTATAGCTATTAAAACAAGCATAAGAAAAATTAGCAGCATATTACACATGATTCTTGATGTGCTAATGAAAAAAAGTGGTTTTTCAATCCATTGGCGCAACGATGGAACATTATTTGCACTAACGTTTCTCTGTTTCAAAGCAATGCGCACACTTTTATCAAAGTGAGTTCTTTTTCTTATATAATTCTGAATAAAACGTATGAAGTCGAAGAAGCATATTTAAAAGGTTATTTTTTTAATGATGGATTCAATAAATAAAATATAATTTTTCAAAAACGCAGGTACACTAGGTTCTTGGCGTTTTTTTGTATTTTCACAATAGGCACATACCTCGATTAGGCGATTGGATATATGGGGCATTCCGCGTCAAGTGATACCACCCCGAAATACGGCGCGCTCGGAGAGGAGTTTTCTATTTATATCTTTTCTTTTATAGCAGATATAAAAATGTTTGATCATCGATTCTTTAAACTTTTTTAAGAATATAAATTCGCGAAAAAAAATTATGATACAACAAGCACCATTTGTCAGGTTGTATATATTTGTATATAAAAATGCCATATTAAACGTGATACTCTCTTAACTTATTAACATGATGTCCGTATGTGTAACATGCAAACTTGAAATTGATGAAGACCAGCAAGTTTGCTTACAAACAGCTTACATCTGTAAGTTAACATTTCACAAAGATTGTTTGCCAGATCGAAGTACTTTCGCTACTAATGGTACGTTTGTCTGTTGCGTTACAAGTTTAACTAAGGGCAAAAAACTTGCAGGTGAACCCATTTTAGCCACACCTCGCTTACTACGATCAGGTAGTCAAGCATCCCTCGATTCTGAAATTAGCGACTCAATTTCTGCGACACCTTCTTGGTTGAAGGCTTATGTGGATAAACAAGAGCAACATAACAAAATAACCAATAGCAAACTGGATAAACTCCTTAATATGCAAGATGAAGTGGATTAGTGTATAATAGGACTGTTAAATTTTTAAACGATCACAATTGGTTTGATGCCCTACAGTCAGGCTTTCGTAAGGGGTATATCACTCAAATTGCACTCCTTAATGTCACAGACTATTGTCGCCAAGCAATAGACAATCGAATGATTGTGATTATTATTTTATTCGATTTCAGCAAGGCATTCGATCTTGTCGACCATGAACTTCTTCTTCGGAAAATGAAATTGGCGAACTTTTCTCCTTTGGTGCTTGCGTGGTTTGCTTCATTCTTAACTGGAAGAACCCAAGCTATACTAAACAGTAATGGTGAGTTGTCATCGTGGAGGTCCACTAATGAACGAGCACCACAAGGGTCTATTCTTAGAATAGAATTGAGTCTACCGAAATTTGTTATATCCGCATTCCGCAACGTATAAGTTGCTTGTTCTGTTACATGCTGTAATATACTTATTTATACGAAATGTATATTACTAAATCTTTGTATTATCTATGTATATACTTAGTTGGTTGGACAGAGAGGTGACCTCCTCAAGCCAAATTGAATAAAAAATAAATAAATTAAAAATACCTCTGTAGCATATTTTTACAAACATCTGTGTTAGCGAGCACACCCACACATGTTGCGTGATTTCTCAGTAAGTTCAAAGCGGCTGTCGGGATTGATCACGCTTGATCCGACTCTACCAACCAACCGGTAGGGGCAGCTTTTTGGAATACGCAGTCTCCTATCGCATAAAGTTGTGGCTCCTGCCATTTCCTAGATCGGCCGCTTCCGGTCAGTCTGTTCCGTCTTTCGAAAAGTATCGGCACGCACAATTGTGCGCGAAACGAAACAAGAATCCTTGGGTACCACAAGGCTCGTAGAACTTTGGTTCACTCCTTGGTACTGTTTGTTCACCTGATTCGATTCGAGAATTTTGTTGGATACGTGTGGTGCGTTTTGTTGTGTCTAGTCCATGTACATGTCTCGGAGACCTCTCTTATATTCCGTCGAGTACGCAGTGGCATCGTTAAAAATGTTGCATTGCGAGTATTTTCTTCGACGATATTAGACAACAAATTGACTAAAAACTATCATAACATATATTGTTATGTTAGCTTTAACTATTACTGCTGGTAGCAGTACAGTAAGTTTTACTGTCATCGTCGCCGATATAATATTCATACATAACACCGTACTGCTCCACAGACCTCAGAAACATCTCTTCCACTCCTTCAATTTCTATAACATCGCCATTACCATTATGATCTTATATGATATCCTGCTTCACAATGCTCCGTAAACGAAGCATCAAACTCTGTCGTATTTTTCGAGAAACTTTCGGGAATAATTACTGCATGCTTGACCAATTTTTTATTTCACTGGTACGTCTATGACTTTGTTCGTATACTTTCCGAATAAACTAATAATACCAAGAAAAGCTGTGAATCCTCTTTTTAGCCAGGAACCATCGCCCGAAGAAGTAAGCCTATCTTCGGGTAATCCTTTTTCTTGATTCTTTTCTTGCTCTTCTGTGACAGCTTTTTTAAAAACTGTTTCAGTAATGGCCTTTATTGCAATATAAATATGCTTTAAGCATTCGCAATAGCCAGTTAAACTTAATGTACTCGCTGAGATATCCATCAGTCCACAAAAATGTAATAAGCCATAAAAAGCAACTCCTATAAATCGAATTGCATAAACTATACTTATTTAATAACCATTTTTTATTTTTGGAGATGAAGGGACTAGTTCACTCTTCTCATAATCACAGATGATTTCTAATTGAAAACCTAAACCTTTTAAGTCACTTTTCCCGAACTTTCACTACAGTTTACTCAAGCAACTCTTTGCTGCAATAAAACAAATACAGACCAGTAAAAGATTACATAAGCCGGAGATTGGAGATCGTCGTTTTTTCATTTTTTTCAGCAGGAGAACTGGTTTTTTACTAGACACTCCCCTCAAACTACAGAGAAGAGAATATTTTTAAAAATTAAGGGGAAAGCGAACAATAAGGGTGGCTCGAGAGGACGGATTTATCGCTTGGCGTGCTACCCTCTCCTCTCGTGAATACCTTGGTCGTGCGGACCTTTAGGACTAATTCTATATTATTTCAAAAAGTATTTTCTAGCAATTGAAGGGAAAAAAAATTTTCGAATTTTTGAAAATTGTTTGGAGGAACCTAACCTTAAACAATTTTAACATCTCCAGAGGCTGATTGGTTGATTGATAACATTTATTTATGCACTGGTCCGACAAATCATGTGCAAAAGAATACCAGTACATTAAGTACAATACACCATAAAAGTTTTTACAATAATACAAAATTAATGATAAAAATACAAATATAAAAGATATACCACCATACAAAAATACACACTTATCCGCTAATTTACAAAATCATTAACCTACACTTACTTATCTAGTTCTCTCTCTACATGGTAGAATTAACATTTTTAAATAATGGACTTTTTACATTAAAAACGCGACGCCATTATCTAATCATAGTTATTGCATGTATAACAGCATAAATAGACCATTAACCCCTTGACAGTCGATGTCTTCTATAGAAGACATGACAAAAAGTAGCCCAGAGTGTCGATGTCTTCTATAGAAGACATGAAAGAAAATTCAATAAAAAATTTAATGAAGCTTACGATTTTTCCAAAGAAGTGGATATAGAGGTTTTGGAGGTTGCTGAACACGAATATGATGTTCATTTTTACTGATTACAAACGGTTAACTTAATATGGCGGCTGCGAAATAAAGAAATTTTTTTAAATTTTTACTACTTTACTTTTCGCAAAGGTGTAAATTAATTGTTATTAATTGCCCTAAAAAATAGTACATGATATGTTTTGTTCATTCCTGAAGTATCTGCATATAAATCTATTGTCAGATTTTCAAAATTCAAAATGAATTTTCATTTCAAAGGGTTCAGATTCGGCGCTTGGTTTCGGAATCACTGATCATGAATCCACAATCAGATTATCGATATATACATACTATTTATTAGTTGGAGATTAATTGATTAAAGAATAGCAAGACGAGTATCAATTATCCAGAGATGAAAAATGAAAAAGGCAAACGATTATATGGGCTATGTGTTGTCTGTTACAAGCAAGGAATCCGAAAACCGGTTTGTTTTGTATGTGTGTAGTGCAACAACACATTTCTGTGCGCTGCTCCATGCTTCAAAGAGTATCATCATCAGAAATTCTCAGATTAATCAGAAAAATTAAATAATAATCAGTTAAAAATCAATTGCCTTTTCAACAAAATTTAATAAAAGATTTTCAATACAATAATAAGAAAAAAATAATAAAAATTAAAAAAATTAAAAAAGTAAAAACAGGAGTGTAAAATCTTACCGTAATCCTCCATGTGTTGCACTCTGGAGTTGTAAATTTCATGATAACGTTTGCTAGCGAATCACGGAGGTATGAAATTAGTAACAAGTAGCACAGTGTCAATTTGGAAGTCCGTATAAAGCCATATTGAATCTGCCATTTTGAATTTCGCAAGTCTGACAACGGATTCGAAATCAGCACCCTAAAAACCCCCGAGGTGGAAATTTCAGCCAGCTAGAATAAAAATTCGCATTTCTGTCCGCCATTTTGAATTTCGCAAATCTGACAACGGATTCATAATCAGCGACCCCGCAAACCCCCGAAGTAACAATTTCAGCCCGCTAGAATAAAAATTCGCATTACTGTCCGTCATTTTGAATTTCGCAAATCTGACAACGGATTCGTGATCAGCTACCCAAAAAACAGTTGTACATGATGGCCCCTAAAATTTCGTTGGCCGGATCCCGCTCCGCACTTTTGGCCCACTTTCTGATTCCAGCCCACACTGCGAAGGGGTTAAAGATAAAAATAACAAAGATAATATAAAAAAAAATTACAAGTACCACTACTCTAATTATACTGCACTAGCAAACGACAAGGGAAAACAGTTGAAATGCAATTTATAGTACAATACAATTTAACGATTTGTTACTAAATTATAATCTCTCCGCAGGTAATTATACGGCGCGTTTTTGAAGGCCGTTTGTGAGCTAGATTGCCTACTTGCGTCCTGAAGAGAGTTCCATAAGGAAATCGCTGATATCCAAAATGAATTATGGACAATTTCGGTGCGGCATACCGGGAGATGGTATGCTGATTGTGATAAGCGCGATGATGTACGCAATGATGGGGAAACTAATAGGAAGTTAGCGAACAGAAACAATGGTTGATGTGATGATAAAATTTGAAACGTAAGTAATCCTAAAAAGTAGTTACAACGATCCTCTGGTAACAACCAGTTAGATCTCTGCCAGAAAGGTGCCAAGCTCTGATCACGACGCAATTGGTAAATGTATCTGAGCCCAGTATTTTGTAGTCTCCGCACTTTTAAAAGCAGATACGCAGAGGCGTCTTTGTAGTCCAAACGCGAAAAATCGATATGGGGGAGAATTAACGCATTTACCAACAACAGTCTCAATTTTGGCGGCAGCATGGAACCTCGGAATCGTAAACCATATAGAGTGTAGTGTATCTTTGAACTAATTGAGGATATATGGCGGTTCCAAGTTAAGTCCGATGAGAGATACACTCCCAGATCTCCTACTTCATTAACATACGGAATGACCGTGCCATTGACTAACACCGGTGGGACCATAATGGTGCACAATGTAACCATGTTCAATCCCACGTCGCACAGAGGGTCAAACCGCAATTATTGATTCAAGTCAACTTTCCGGAGGATCTGCTCGACGGATCCTGATGTTTTTTTTTTAAATTAAAGCTTATTAAATTCCTGACAAAGTTGTCTGGGTCGATTTTTGAAATTCATTTTTATTTGTTTATGATAATTCCTATAAAACAAAAATTGAACAAATTGGGTTCTTTGTGCGCATTGTATCATATTCTAAAATAAGAAAAATGTATCGAATTTTTTTGAAACTCGTTACTGGGGGCTTTTTAGGGTCGCTAATCACGAATCTGAAGTCATATTTCAAAAATTCAAAATGGCGGATACAATATGGCGGATGATATTTTGGAAATTCATCGGATTGTTTTGAAACTTGTTACTCGGGGGTTTTTGGGGTCGCTGATCACGAATCTGAAGTCATATTTCAAAAATTCAAAATGGCGGATACAATATGGCGGATGATGTTTTGGAAATTCATCGGATTGTTTTGAAACTTGTTACTCGGGGGTTTTTGGGGTCGCTGATCACGAATCTGAAGTCATATTTCAAAAATTCAAAATGGCGGATCCAATATGGCGGATGATATTTTGGAAATTCATTGGATTGTTTTGAAACTTGTTACTCGGGGGTTTTTGGGGTCGCTGATCACGAATCTGAAGTCATATTTCAAAAATTCAGAATGGCGGATCCAATATGGCGGATGATATTTTGGGAATTCATCGGATTGTTTTGAAACTTGTTACTCGGGGGTTTTTGGGGTCGGTGATCACGAAACTGAAGTCAGATTTCAAAAATTCAAACTGGCAAATCCAACATGTCAGATGATAATTTGGAAATTCATCGGATTGTTTTGAAACTTGTCACTCGGAGGTTTTTGGGGTCGGTGATCACGAATCTGAAGTCATATTTCAAAAATTGAAAATGGTGGATCAAATATAAAGCGCGATATTTTCGAAATTGATTGAAGTGTTTTAAAGCTTGTTACTCGGAAGTTTTTGGGGTCTCTGTTCACAAATCTGAAGTTAGATTTAAATAATTAAAAATGGTGGACACAATATGAGGACGATATTTGTACAATCGAGGTGATTCGCTTAGAAGTTGTTACGTGCAAATCGACGATCATGAATCTGAAATCGGATTTCAAAAACTCAATTTTTTTGGTTTCGCTGATAATGAATCTGACGTATTTGAAAAAGCAATAATGTTCATAGATAGTTTTCGAAAATGTAATTGGGAACATGCTTTACTCAATCAATTTCTTTACTACTTAAGGGGAGGGGCAACCCAAAAATCAGCTCTCTAGGAATTCAGTGGTGCCAGAAAAAAATTGTTTTGTTCTATAAAAAAGTTTTCTTTTTCGAAACAGATGGAATTTTTTAAAATCAGTAAGTAATTGTTTAGAAAATACGTTTTTATTTTCACTTTAATTTTTTTGAATTTTTAAATTATTTTGGGAAAATGTAATATTATTTTTAAAAAACAAATATCCTTCGGAGCAAAAATTTATCGGTAAAAACAATTTCTTACACGTTTATTCTAGTACTACTTAATTCTTCGTCAAAAATGAGTAAAGAAATAATTTTTTCGATTTCGCTTAAGGTGTATTTCATAGAGTTGATTTTTGTGTTGCCCCTCTTCTTAAGTAGTCAGAAAATATATTTCTGCACTTATTATTTCCTTTAATCAAATTTTAACGACATGCAATTGCAACTCTCTCTTTGCGCTACCCAGAACTAACGACGAGGACGTGGAGAGCTTCTAGTTCCATTTTTTTTTATATTTTTTTTTATTTTTTTACTTTTTTTTCTTTAAATTTTTTATGTTTTTTTTTTGGTAATTTTCGATTTTTTTGCTTTATGTTTTTTGCCTTTCATAAATCTCATGTTTCTTTTATAACGTTAATTGCAGAATTATAAATTTGCTCCTCATCAGTTAAAAGTTCAATAGCTTCATTAAGTAGTGGCAATTCCTGATTAGTGGATGGTTTCCGAAAACTGTTGATGTAAGGATCTGACGAGATAAGTAACCAATTAAGGAGATCCTGATTAGTATCAGTTCGAGATGTCTTTCGAGTATGCTCTGTTCGGGCCCTTTTAATATCTTTATTACGGGATTCTTGCGCTTCTTCTGACATGGACCCAATTGGAAGTATAAAATTGTTTATTATGTCTGCACCATGAATGAAAACTAAATGCATAGCTACAGGCATATAGTACCATCGATATATTTCCACATATAAGTCAGCTGTATCTATTGCATATTTTCGAAATTTGTTTATGTCAATAAATTTTCCTGATGCCATGGTTTGTAGAATAACATACATTCTTTTCAATAAATTTTCATCAAAACCTGTGATTTCCGAAACTATCGTATAATTACGAAAGAATGTGCGCGCGGTATTGCCGTCATTGGAAGAACCACTTCCTTGTTTTGGAACATCAACTATGATACCTAACTTATCACGCAACTGAGTCTGAATTCGCTCTTTAGTTCTCTTTGCGGTTTCTTTATTTTCTTCAGATTTTATAGCCCATTTTTTGAATTCCATTCGATATGCAATGTGGAGAACACACTCCATGAACCTAATCCATTTATGCAAAGTGGCGAGGCCAAATGCATAAACGGATTCATCGAATGTCTTCTTCATTATTTCCAATAAATCGTTCATGTCTTTGGGACTGGTCTTACAAATCGGACATACAGATGACGAAGAAGTGTCAGTTGCGTATTGTAAAATTTTTCCATCCACCATTGTTCCGTGAAGTTCATGATGAACCTCTACTGTGGCACTATCATTTCTATTAATTTTAGTACAAGTAAGTGCTGAAATTTGTTGCTTAATTGAGTCGAGTTCACGACATACAACATTTTTCGTTTCTTGCACATACTCGAATTTAATAGGCCTACAGTAGTTTGTGGATGAGGCACGGGGATTTTTCCAAATTATAATCTCACTTGAATCATTTGAAATTACTCGAAGGCGTAACGGAACCATTGACACTAAAAACAAATATTTATCGGCGTTTTGTTCATTCATAAATTTTTGTTTAAACGCATTAAAACCACTGGTTCCATCTGCACCCCACTTAGATTCCAAAACAATTCGCTTAATTTCAGATGAAGTTTGGACATCCACTCCTTCGACTTTCATCAGTCTTAATATGGTATGATCAAGGAGATTTTGTAAATCTATTTGTGCAGATGTTTCAGATATTACTATCGATGTTTGTGGAGGATAGCAGTTTTTCTTTGCATCCGATATTTTTGCGTAATGTGGGAAAATATCTGCTTTCTTTTCTTTTGCTTTTTGTCTTATAGTGTTATATTGCGCTTTTGTCAATCCGCATTGAACTAGAAGCCCTAAAGCTTCATCGACGCTTAATTTTTCTGGGAACTCAATTTCTTTTTCATTACCGTGTATGAGGTTTTTAATCGCAGGAATAAGATCTCTTTTTCCCGAAGATCTGAGCATAGTAAAAAACGCACCTTCAAGTTCTTCATTGCTCATTGAATTAGACACTTCCTGTGATCGTCTCCTTTTTGTCGATTTGGAACAGGCGGCAAAATCTTTTCGTTTTTTTTCATTTTCTCGTTCCGATGATCGAACAACTGGAATTTCGAAGAACTCGTTTAACCAAGATTGGTGTGATTTCCACGAAAAAAATTTATCAACCGCATAAAAGGAATTCTTCCATCTAGTTTTGAACGCAGGCATAAAATATTTATTTAATTTTTCTTCAGCACTGTTTTGTACATATTTTGAAATGTCATAAGTTGTTATGACATACTGAAGGAGTATATCGACACCGGCATTCATGTCCTTAACGGATGAATCTAATAATAGATGACATAGAACCTTATGCTGAATTTTTATCGGTTCCATTACTTACTCTGCAATTCTAAATCAATACAATTTCTCAATATCATCAAAATGTAGCATAGCTCCAAATAAAATTTTATGTAACTATCACGCGATAGTATGCTCCGATATGTATGAAATCGAACGCCACTTCTCTATCGAGCGCGAAATGCAAGGCTGACAGTAATTACCGCGACTAGCGGCAGCATGAGTAACTATTAACCCATTAAGTCCCAAAAAGGCAAAATTTGTAGCTTAGAAAACTTTGTGAAAAAAAAAGAAAATCTTTTGGAGAATACTCAACCCTACTATTTTCGGGTATGCTCTACACGATAGAATGGTTTAAAATTTTCAAAAATTTGATTTTCAATTGTTAATTAACAATTTAAAAAAAAAACGATTTTTTTATGAAAAATTTTTTATCAATCCAAAATTTGAGTGGGAAGGAATTTTTTTGTCTGTCGCAAATATGCACAAAGATGCACAAAATATTTAAGGTTTACAACCAGCTTTGGTTTTTTATCGTATGATTTTTTTAAACAAAATGGCGGCCAAAAAACGAAAGCTAAAAAATCAAACGTACATTTTTCTACTGTTTTTGACGTTTTTTCATTGGAATCGTGCAAATTATTCAATTATTTCAGTAAAAATATACGTAAATATAATATTTAAAAAAAAAACTATAAAAAGCGTTAACTATGAAAAATAATGTTTTTAAGGTTTTAAAAAGTCGTTTTTTTTTACGGTTTCTCGTTATTATTTCAACAGAAACTAATGCAATAACCTGAATATCGTTGAATTTCGAAATACTGATTGATGATCTGATACTTTTAGGGTAAAATTCATAATATAGACACAGACATAGACATTGGTACAGTTTTACTTGCCACTTTATGCCATCATTCGGCTAATCGGGCAATGTTCATCATCATCCCACACAGGCATCGTAAACATTTTTTTAAAAAATATTATATTTACGTATATTTTTAATGAAATAATTGAATAATTTTCACGATTCCAATGAAAAAACGTCAAAAACAGTAGTAAAATGAACGTTTGATTTTTTAGCTTTCGTTTTTTGGCCGCCATTTTGTTTAAAAAAATCGTACGATAAAAAATCAAAGCAGGTTGTAAAGCTTAGATATTTTGTGCACCTTTGCGAATATTTGCGACAGAAAAAAAAATTCCTTCCAACTCAAATTTTGGATTAATAAAAAATTTCTCATAAAAAAATCGTTATTTTTTTTAAATTGTTAATTAACAATTGAAAATCTAATTTTTGAAAATTTTAAACCATTCTATCGTGTAGAGCATACCCGAAAATAATAGGGTTGGGTATTTTCCAAAAGATTTTCTTTTTTTTTCACAAAGTTTTCTGAGCTCAAACGTAAGCTACAAATTTTGCCTTTTTGGGACTTAATGGGTTAAAGTAGAACTAAAAATGTGCAATTTCCAAAATAGTCGCGGTATTGACATTGGTATTGACTTGCATTTCGTACTCTGTAGAGAAGTGGAATTTAATTTCATAAATATTGGAGTATAAAATCGTGTGATAGTTGCATACAAATTTATTTGAGGCTACGCTAACTTTTGATGAGCTTGAGAAATTTGATTTATTTAGAATTACAAAGTAAGTAATGGAGCCGATGAAAATTCTGCATAAGGTTCTGTGTCACGTATTATTAGATTCCTTGTGCTGAGGACATAAATTGGTGTCGATGTTCTCCTTCAGTTTGTCATAACAACTTATGACATTCCAAAAAATGTACAAAACAGTACTGAAGAAAAATTAAATAAGTATTTTATGCCTGCATTCAAAACTATATGAAAGAATTCCTTTTATGCGGTTGATAAATTTTTTTCGTGTAAATCACATCAATCTTGGTTAAACGAGTACTTCGAATTTCCAGTTGTTCGATTACCGGAACGAAAAAATGAAGAAAAAATACGAAAAGATTTTGCCGGCTGTTCCGAATCGACAAAAAGGAGACGTTCACATGAAGTGACTAAATCTATTACCAATGAAGAATTTAAAGATGCATTTTTTACTATGCTCAGATCTTCGGGGAAAAAAGATGTTATTCCTGCGATTAAAAAACTCATACACGGTAATGACATACCTGAAAAAGAAATTCAGTTCCCAGAAAAATTAAGCGCCGATGAAGCTTTAGGAATTATAGTTCAATGCGGATTGTCAAAAGCGCAATATAACACGATAATACAAGAAGCAAAAGAAAAGAAATCTGATATTTTTCTACATTACGCAAAAATAGCGGATAGAAAGATAATTACAATATCTGAAATTTCTGCACAGATAGGTCTATAAAATTTCCTTTTCGACATCGCGTGCGAAAAATGCTATTTTTCACACTTTTGACTTTTTTCTGACGCATTTTTCGCACGCTCACGTCGAAAAATATCATACGGCACATATGGATAAATGTTTCTTGTGCGAATGTGAATGCAGACCTCGTCTTCGACTCGGCCGGCAACACTCACATTCGCAGAAAAAACTTTTACCCACTTGTATCGTAATATACTATAATCACATCGTATCAAGATTGATTAAAGTCGTAGGAATATATGTCCCAATTTCATCTGAAATTATGATAATTGTTGTGGAATCTAAGTGGGATGCATTGCACCACTGATTACCTTTTGAATTTTTTCAATCAAAAATTTGTGAATGAACAAAATGACGGTAAATATTAATTTTAGAAAGTTGTTTTCAAATTCGCGACCAGTGACCGCCTCTAAAAGGTTTCAGAGCAATCCTGTCAATTTCAATAATATCGTCGTCATTATTAAATCCTCCATTTTTAATTGTTCAAATCATGACATCAGATTCGTGACGGAGACACGAAAAATAACCAAGTAAGAAGTTTTAAAATATTCCGATCAATTTCAAAAATACCATCCTCCATTTTGGACCCGCTATTGTGAATTTTTAAAATCTGAATACAGATACATGAACAGAGGCCCAAAAATCCCCGAGTAACAAGTTTTAAAACAATCCGATGAATTTCCAAAATATCATCCGCCATTTTGAATTTTTGAAATCTGACTTCAGTTTCGTGATCACCGACCCCAAAAACCCCCGAGTAACAAGTTTCAAAACAATCCGATGAATTCCCAAAATATCATCCGCCATATTGGATCCGCCATTCTGAATTTTTGAAATATGACTTCAGATTCGTGATCAGCGACCCCAAAAACCCCCGAGTAACAAGTTTCAAAACAATCCAATGAATTTCCAAAATATCATCCGCCATATTGGATCCGCCATTTTGAATTTTTGAAATATGACTTCAGATTCGTGATCAGCGACCCCAAAAACCCCCGAGTAACAAGTTTTAAAACAATCCGATGAATTTCCAAAATATCATCCGCCATATTGTATCCGCCATTTTGAATTTTTGAAATATGACTTCAGATTCGTGATCAGCGACCCCAAAAACCCCCGAGTAACAAGTTTCAAAACAATCCGATGAATTTCCAAAATATCATCCGCCATATTGTATCCGCCATTTTGAATTTTTGAAATATGACTTCAGATTCGTGATCAGCGACCCCAAAAACCCCCGAGTAACAAGTTTCAAAACAATCCGATGAATTTCCAAAATATCATCCGCCATATTGTATCCGCCATTTTGAATTTTTGAAATATGACTTCAGATTCGTGATTAGCGACCCTAAAAAGCCCCCAGTAACGAGTTTCAAAAAAATTCGATACATTTTTCTTATTTTAGAATATGATACAATGCGCACAAAGAACCCAATTTGTTCAATTTTTGTTTTATAGGAATTATCATAAACAAATAAAAATGAATTTCAAAAATCGACCCAGACAACTTTGTCAGGAATTTAATAAGCTTTAATTTAAAAAAAAAACATCAGGATCCGTCGAGCAGATCCTCCGGAAAGTTGACTTGAATCAATAATTGCGGTTTGACCCTCTGTGCGTCGCACATCGTGTAAGATGTGAAGGAGAGCAGTTTGAGTGCTGTGGAATCTTCGAAACCCATACTGACAAGCATGGAACAGATTATCATCTTCCAGATATTCGACAATCTTCCGAGTTACTAAGGTGTCCAAGAGTTTGGCGATGTGGGCTGGATTTGCTATAGGACGAGTGTCACTTAGTGATAGTGGATTGGTTTTCAGATTAAGTGGTATTATATACACTCGCTTCCAGGTTAACGGATAGTTGTCAAATGACAGTGATAGGTTGAAAATTGCCGTTAGCGGGACAACTGTAACAGACAGGTTTTTCTGAATATGCCGTAGTTGAAGCCCACTTGGCTTGTAACTGACAACGACGGCGAATATTCAAAGTTAGTACGTTGTCACACGTACACATTTGCATCACATGTGAAGTACGCACACAAGCGTACCCCCACTTGCCTATAAAGAGAGGGCCTCACCGACGATCCGGTATCCAGTCGTCGCAGCGCGCTTCTCTAATAAGCATCGCTACGATCGACGATTGTTCGGCGGCTTGTGTTTTTACACTAAGCGTCTGTAACAAATTCAATTTCTAATGCCCACAGATTTAAGTGTGAATCTGTGGTGTCATTGTAGTAATAAAAAACACCAAAGACTCAGGCTTCTGGATTGAGCTTTTTGTGTGTTCATAAATAATTAATTGCAATCTGTATAAGTATTACATTCCGACAGAGTAAATAAGGTAGTAGCGTACAGGCGCAGCGAGCACAGTGCATAACCGCGAGCAAGCACTTTGCATATGTGCAGGCGCATTCGGCCTCTTGCGAATTAAATATATATAGATATAGCATATTAATTTAAGTTAAGGTCACTTCTACGATAGAAGTGACTAAATAATTGTAATTTAGAATTGTTTAATAAATAAAGATTATTTTATACCTACCGACCTCTCGAGTCGATTCTTTACTTACCTGGTAAGTTACAGGCTAGGACCTTTCGATTTATGAAAAGAGGCTGAGATCACTCTCAAAACATCATCAGTTTGTAGCGTTGGGAAAACAAATCTCGGGTGATTACATGTAAGTGAGATTGCAAGAATATTCATAAGTTGGTTCTTATCAAAGGGGGATACAATGATGCAACTTCACTGTTGTACCAGTTTAGCTCTTCGGGCGTGAAGTGACTTAATGCAGAATGTGATGAAATCTCTTAGAGGCCGAACTTCCTCAACAGAGCCCAAATTCTACCTTGATCGGCAACCTGTCCCAATGCATTACAAGTATACTACTCTTTAGCCGCTCGTAACGATTGCTTTACTCGCTTGCGTAATTCTCTATATTGAGTCGGAAGCACTGCATTATGAGTACGCTTAGCACGTTGCTTAATTTAGCACTGGAGTTGGCACATAAATCCAATGTAACTTGCAACTTGCGAGTTCAACTCTTAGTAGGGCAATTTTTTAATCGCCGCGTTTGTTTAAAACTATTTAAAAAATTTTCATTCTGATAATTTTTAGAATTACATGCGATAGAACAAATTTACTTTACCTTTTATTATATAATATTAAATTTAATTTTGTTGTCAATATGGTAATTTATTAATTGAAAGATAAAAACTGGTCCATAATTAATTATCGAGTAATGTAGAAATAATATCTGATCATTAACCCTTTCGTTGGCATTGACGCAATAGTGCGCGGAATTGGAAGGTGCCGATTTGGAATCCAAGTGTAACTTAGGGGCTTTTGGGGTCGCTGAATCCGAATCTGAAGTCAAAATTTAAAAATTCAAAATGGCGGATGCAATATGGCGGCCGAAAATGAAAAAAGTTACTCGATAGTAACGAAATTTGTTACTCAGGGGTTTTCGGGGCTGCTAGTTACGAATTCAAGCTTGACATTTCAAAATTCAAGATGGCGGATTCACATTCGCAATCAGCAACCTCGAAAACCCCCGAGTAACAAATTTCATCACAATCAAGTAATTTTTTTCATTTTCGTCCTCCATATTGCATTCGCCATTTTGAATTTGCAAATTTTGAGTTTAAATTCGTAATCAGCGACCTCGAAAACCCTTCAGTACAGGTTGGAGTCGAAATGGCGATAAAAAAAATTCCTGCCATTCTGGGCACTTTTTGTGGAATTTTCTGTGCCAACGAAGGGGTTAAATTATACTATGATAAATATTTTATGTAATATTTAAAATATTATTTATGATTTTCGATTTAGTTTTCGGGCAGCAGCTCGCTGTTCACAGTGATCTGGAACAACCGGAAGGTTTAACAAAAGTATCACCAAAAACAGCTTACGGGATTTCATTTGGGAACATTTTGGGATTAAAATTCCGTTTTACTCAAAATCCCAGCTGCTCATCTGTTTGTTATATCGTAAAATCACTTATCTAACATTTATAAGGAAGAATTATGACTTATTAATTTATGTATATGTATACCATTTTAAATAAATATATATTTATATACATAGGGGGCTAAAAATAGCCCTCATAAGTACCAATATGCGCAGTAATATACATAAATCCAGTGTTATTTGACCAGAATTATCCAGTGTAAAAAGATTGATTATATTGGGTAGTACCACTGATAAAAGAAAGTTACGAGAACGTTGAACTTCTGTTTAAATTAACCAACATTAAAAACGTTCCGTATAAATTTGTGTGTGATTTTAAATTACTTTTAATTGTAAATGGTCAGCAAACTGCAGCAGCAACTTATCCTTGCCCTTATTGTTTTATAACTCTGCAAGATGTGACTATATGAAAATGCTTTCAATAGCAATACAGACTGTCCGACAACGACTGATGAGTGCTTGCGATTAAAGGAGTACGGCGATTTAAGAAGTGATTTTGAAAAATTCTGTACCATGGCGAAAAAAACTACAATCAAAAGAATGTCACAGTGTAGTAAACCCTCCTTTTTTTACTGAAGATGATGAAACTCGCGTGATTGAAAAATGCATAATTCCTGAATACATTTACTTCTAGGGTATGTCAATAATTTATTTTGGAAAGGGCTTGTTCCTCTCCTTGGGCGAGAAGAGGCATTATTTTGGCCAAAGAAATTGAAGCTGATTCCAAAGAATTACCAAGGAGAAATTTTCGATGGTAACGCATGTAGGGAACTTTAGAAACAAGTTAACAAACTTCTTGACTCTGATATTTCGGAACATATCGGAAATCTACGACTCGTACCGTTCATTGTCGCTTTTAAAGCTGTGGATAAATTTGTCGATTGTTATTATTTATATATACGCGCGCGCGCGCGCGCGTGTATGTGTGTGTGTGTGTGTGTGTGTGTGTGTGTGTGTGTGTGTGTGTGTGTGTGTGTGTGTGTGTGTTTTTCCGAAGCGACGATGGAAAGCTCTACCAGCCATCCCTGCCGGCCGGTGCCAGCAGGAGTGCGGGGCTCCCACTCGCTAAAACCACCTCCGCTCAGACTGTGATTCCCCCCTCGGAAACCGCCGGAAGGCATTACTTCGAGAGGGGCAGTCTATGCCTCAGTAGGCCCTCCGCCGATGTTTTGGCTCTTCAAGTCTGGGCGACGTTGTTGCCTCTTCCGTCTTCTTCTCTTCTGATGGCATTCTGCCTATCGATGATGGAGGTGGCGATGATGACCACCGCGGCCCATACCTCCTGTGAGGCGAGCAGACATTCCCCAATGCCCTCAGGTGTTAGTGGTCCTCCTCCCGAGATCCGGAACTGTTCCCGTTCCGCTGCAAATCTCGGGCAGTGAAAGAGGACATGGGCCACGTCTTCGTCGACACCAGGGCACACCGGGCACTCCCTCACCTGGGTGAGATGAAAGGTGGTGTATCCGTTATTCTGCCCGTCCACTTTGCTACATCTAGGATGATGCAGCGGGTCCACCGCCCCGAATCCGCTGAATCCCATCTTTTTTGCCACTCTTCTATGGTCCTCATGGACCATTTGTCGTGGTTCGGCTCCTGGTCGGCGATGTCCTGCCTTCGCGGTGTACTGCTGCCCTCTCCGTAGCAAGAAGGTCTATGGGAGGAAGTCCCGCGACCACCGAGAGAGCGATATCCGATGCAGAACGGTAGGCACGGGCTACTCTTAGGGCGGCTGTTCTATAAGCCCGCCGACAGGTGGCTCCGTAGCTCTTACAGATGTTCATGGCATCAGCCCAGATCGGTGCCCCGTAAAGAATAACGGAGCTTACTACCGATGAAAGGAGGGACCGTCGCGGCTGTTTCGGCCCCCCAATATTGGGCATGATGCTGGAGAGCGTACGAGCCACTTTGGAAGCCTTTGCGCCTGCGTTCATCAGGTGTTGTTTGAACAACAGCCGCGCATCTAGAGTGACTCCAAGATATCTAATAGTGTCCACCGTCCTGATCTGCGTATCTTCCACCGTGAAGGTGGCATATACCCTTTTCTTTGTTCGAGAGATGAGCACCCCCTCCGTCTTCTCAGCCGCCAGATCTAACCCGTGGTTGCTCAACCACCTAGCTACTACCTCGATAGCTTCATCTCCGCTAAATTGCACCTCGTCGATGGTCTTCGCGACGACGATTAGTGCAAGGTCGTCTGCGAAAGCTACCATGGACGCCCCGTCTGGAAGGGATTGCCTGAGGAGTCCGTCATATAAGACGTTCCAGAGCAAGGGTCCTAGAACCGAGCTTTGCGGCACGCCACCCGTGATGTTGTATGAGTGCCTGCCGTCATCGCTGTCATAATACAGGGTCCGGTCTGTAAGGTGTGTGTATGTGTCACAACTCTTCCTTATAAATGTTGGATAAGTAATTTTACGATATCTCGAACTAATGAGCAGCTAGGATTTTGAGTCAAACGGAATTTTAATCCTAAATTGTTCTCAAATGAAATCCCGTAACCGGTTTTTGGTGACACTGTTGTTAAACCTGTCGGTTGTTCCAGATCACTGTGTGTTAGTAACCTGTTTTCTCGTTGTTTGTTTACGTTTTCGAAAATGTTGTTCCTCTGGCAGAAATCGACTCATGGCCGCGGGTATACTTTAATGTAGGCTGGTTTCTGTAGTTTCCTGTATTCTTGAAAAATGTGAGGTATGGCGCCATCTCTTGAAACGATCTGCAGCTTTCGCAAAACTGTAATGTCTTATAACTTAAAAGAATTCATTAAAAACGGGCAGTTCCGTCCGTTGAATAATAAAATAAAATAAAAAATAATTACATTAAAAATGTGGAATAAAAACAATAGAGGAAATAGACATTTATATTATTATTATTGTTCAAAATAGTTGCACGTTTATTTTGTTATTGTTAATATAATTAAAAATCTAAAATATTAGGTTCTTCAATCGTATTGTCACTTTGTTATTTATCATAAAAGAAAAAAAAATAAAGAATCACAAAAAACCGCGTACATCGAAGAAACATTCTATTGAAAATAGATAGAATCTCTTTTTGTGACATTTCATCCTGGGCTGTACCCGCTGTAATCACCAGCAAGGCTTTGCGGTACAGACCTACCTTGGACGTCTACATGTAGATTTTAATATTCGTAGTCTTATATTCAATAGATAAAATCTGTTTCAATCATCTGACGATACATTCATTTTTCTAAACATATAGACTTCTGTTTTTATTAGTTAAGGTTAAGGCCCATAACGGGCACCGAATCCGGTGAAAAACGTGGACCAAAAAATTAATGTAAAAATAAACATTTCTTGATTTAATTAAAGTGGTTTGCTTTTCGATAATTCTCCGAATGTAACTTTTTTCATGTTTATAATGAAACTTAGTTGGGTTTTTACACTGGCGGAACCCTGTGATATATATTTTTATCGTCAGGTAAAAAATGTCATTAAAAAATTATAATATTCTTCCTTAAAATTAATATTGCACAATTTGTATTAAATATTCACTGTAATGTGAGCATATGAAGCCAGAAAATTTTATTTTACTATTAAGAAAAGTGAATAGAAAAATCCCATGTAATAATTAATAAAGAAGATTTATTATAGAAAGAGCGTTTGGCACTTGGTGTGGCTATCCCTACTGATAATTCGTTGGCCAAAAGTTTAAATTAATGTTTGTTTCGCTAATTTCATACATATTAGTTGTTTACACGAATAGACATATTTAAATATCACCGTAAACAATAGGCCAAATATATCCAAAATATGCGTTCGAATGATATAAACTATATATTATATATAAAATAAAGTGAATAATTTTTTCAATTCTTTCTTCTGCGCCACCATTTTAATCGAGTGGTCCAAAAAGTGAATAAAGATCAACTGTAAAACTAGCGGACGGAGACAAAAATTTTCTCTGTCACCTGGCGATTGAAAGATGTCACGCCAACGTGATATTGATGTGACTCTAGAAGAGGAGCTACAGGATTGTCGAATCGAGCAATGGGCAATGGGCGTAAAAGAAAATTAGCCTACAGGGTTCTTGTCAGTACTTGGTATTCAATCAGTCGGTAAGAGGATGACCTGAGTCGAACTACTGTATCGGCGAATGATGGGGGATTGCACCTAATCAGACTTCGTAGAAACAAGAATCAACGATGGGCAAGAAGCCAGAGTGTACAGAAATTCACTGACTGGTGACATTTAAAAAAAAATAAGCATCCCGATTTTCTGTGACGACGTTCACTTAATCTCAGAAGAATAGAGCAACCGTTAATTCGAAGAAATTCAGCCTGTTAGAAAGGCAGAAGCGAATTCCCGGGCATGGAAGTACCCGTATGCGACAATATTGTGTGTCTTATGATAATTTTGGATTTGTATCCAGATCCGTTGATGCTTTGACAGTGACACCTCTTTCTTACAGAAAAGTCTGAAGCCCGGAGTATTGCCATGTCCCAGATTAGAACATTTAATGACTTTATGGTGTCACTAGAAGTCACTATACATCCATATATACTGTAACACAAAGTAGACGGTCTGCCTACTTGCGTTCCCAACTAAATACTTACCTCAAGAAAGAAGAACGAATATTGGTGCATCGTCCTGTCAACTCGTTTGGTGTCATCGTCCCATCTCGTCCACCTGTCCATGAAGTTGATATACCTGTAAACATGGAAATTATTAATTATTATTGTTTAAATAAATAATCTGTCAGTGTCGTGAAAGTAATAAGTCATCGTCCAAGGAAGAGGCATATATAGAAGAAAAGTAAACACCATACTTACATGTTCAATCAGCTGTTGTGATGGTCTGCTTCCTCGTGCCGGAATCGCTGCTGGCTGACGTCCTCACCCTGAAACACAAATTTACCAATCCTCACACAAAGAAATAGTTCTTAATAATTAATGTTAAACCTTACCGTAACTGCTGCTCCTTTTTGCATTCCTCCAAAGCTCCCAAAACTCCTTTTCCCGTTGCCGTCGAGAGGCTGACTCCGATTGCATTTTCCTTGTACCCGATCCTTTGGCACTCGATCCCGGAGTGAACAACACAGAAAACCTACACAAACTTTAACTTAAACACTCCAAAACACTCGAAAATCCCGAAAACCGAGACGACCTGTCACTTCAGTCGTCGTTCACCGTGGACTGGCTATCGCGCACTTTTACGCGCAACTCGTCGGCCATCTTGATCAAACTCATTCCCTATTGGTTAATTCATTTGTACAGCGTCTGTGTCTACCTTCCATATTCGCGTAGTCGACGTTCGTCGCACTCATGCATGGAATAGACTATTGCTGTCGTGCTCATCGAGTCGACGTTCGTCGCACTCATGGCCCAATATAAAATACTAATTCGTCATCAATATTGTTTGCGCTTGTCGCACTCGTTACATGTATCATTACCCCTTCCAGTGCCGAGTAAATGTTCGTCGCACTCGTGCAGCAAACTCATTCAGTCGCCCACCCCTTTTTGAAAATTTAGACTTGCCTTACTATTCCCAGCATTGCCAAAATTATGTTCCCCATCTTTGTCCTTACGTTGTCATAAATTCGTCCTTATTCATAATTGTTTTTCCTTTTAGTTTGTTCCCTGAAAGTTAATATCCAGGACTGACGCTGTGGCGTGATGGTAACGGGCCAGACCATCTTCAAGAATCACTTCTTTGGAAACCGTCAAGGCGAACAAATCAAAAACTATATTGCGAAAATTATTAGATTGTAGTGTGTATATAATTTTTTGTGTGAATTTCGTGATACAGAAGCGAACGTAAGTACTGTGCACAGTGCGCGGCGTATATTTTTTGTATTATATCTAGTAAAATCCTCCCCCACAATTTTGTAATTTCCCCTTTAAAATATAGAGCGATACAAACACATTCCCCTTTAATAATTTTTATTTTTATTCCCTCCTTTATTTTGAGTGAAAACCAGAGTCCCCGTGTCGTCGGGACTCAGCACGGTTGTAATACATAAAACACGACAATAACAGTTATTGAAGGGCGTACGGAATATCAATTTTGTGGACGAATAGTATGTTTAAGAATATATAGACAGGACGCGATTTCTCATTTGATTTTTCATAATGACAAGAAAGGAAAACAGATTACATAAGGTATAAAGAAATAGACATAGTGTACCCTGCGTATTATGCGAACAACGGTAGAACTGGATGAATAACTGTATAGTAAAGGTCCCTTAAAAAAATGTACAGAACAACAGTGACTAGGACGGATAGAACCAGTACGAAATATAGATAGCTACAGGTATATAACTAACAGGACACGGAATCTCAATTTTGTGTCAAGCTTATTTCGGACTAAAAGTAAAAATATAGATAGTAATAGGAAAGTTATAAAACCAGAATATCCCTTGATGACTGTGGGGAAAACATTAACTGCCCCTAGGACTTGATAACACAGACTTTTTACGGGTTACGAATTCCAGAGTTGCATGTACGTCAGAACGATAGTTTTAATTGACTATTTACGAACATTATTGAATTCATAAGTTACAAGACTTTCACCACCAGATGCCATATAAGTAGTAGTCATGAATTGTTACGTAAATTTATCTACAACAATTAACTGTTCTTGCCATGGGTGACGACATTCGAAGATTTTCACAAGAATAAGGAAATTGGAATAGTTGTACAAACGTTTCATAGGTGACGATCAGATTCGAAGACTCAAGACGTTTGTAAAATAGTCGAAATCATTACATAGGTGACAAACATACTGGAAGATCCTAGACAAATCTACACGACGCACGCCGCCAAGGATTAGTACGAAGGAAATAACCGGTAATATTCGCTAACGCTGCCTCATAGTCAGCGAGGATATATCTTTCCATAAGACTATAGGTAGTAAATGTATTAAGAGTTATTAATAAACCGAATTTTTATTCTAGATCCTTTTATTTTTATGGCTTCACCTAGATTTACCGCTGAGAATGTTTCCGCGATTTTATTTTTTACAAACAAGGCACGGCAGGACCCTTGACCCTAATAAGAGCGTAACCACTTTGTACCCATCGGCTTTCTTTCGTCGGTCTCGTCCTCGCCACAAAAACGGCTGCGCGTTCTGGTCTTCAGATTTCAATCTAATATTGAGAAACATGTCTCTTATACCCGCTTTATATGCTATTTTGCCACACCGAAAGCGTGTCTTCCCGGCAACCGCGTCTGCATTCCCGAATTGTACTTCTAACAGTTTAAGCATTGTATCCGCGCTGCACTCCTCAATCATAATCTCCTCTACCACTTCGCGCGCGCTCCCTGTAAGGGCTTCGTAGAGGCGCGACACATTCTCGCGATCGGTGTATCTACCCGATTCCGAGGAAAGTTCAAACGCCCATTTGAATCTTACCTACGACGCAGTGTCGTCATCAAAAGGCGGCAACGGACTTGTAGCAAGCCTATTCACTATCTGACAGGATGTCGCATTGACCGTCATCGACTGTCGGATGGCATTAACAATCGTGTTCGTAAGATGCTGAAACATTCGAAGGGTTTCATTTTGATTTAGAGATGTATTCGCTTTTATGGACGGATTTTCTTTGCGGATAGACGTGATAAAATGTGACGCTTGAGTTCCCGATGAATGTGTGGATTCTCTTCCGATATCTGACTCTCGTTGTCGTGGAACGCGGTCGCAGGGTATCGGAAGAATAGTGGAAGGCGCTATGACGTAGAGTCGGTAGCGCTCGGATATTCGTTCTCGAGCGAATGTTCGAAATCCCCACCACGCTCTGCTTCTTTTTGTGGCGCAACGCGGTGAGACTCTTGGATAAGCTAACTGGCATGCCAAGATGGCGGACTCAAACGCGGGCGACGGCGACGGTTCAATTCCGAGTCAATATTCGAATTATTCGACACTCCGTTCCATGTCTCTTTCTCCTGGAACGCGGACAAAGCTGTCTTGGCGAACCGACGAAGATGCCAAAATGGCGGGCGTAATCGCAGAGGAAGATTCGCTTTCGTTCAAATGTTCGAATTTAATGCAGCGTCTCGATTCCTGCTGCGAATGAATGCCGCGAAGATAAATTTCGCGTATAAGTTGTTCACTTCGCTGTTGATTTCGGTGTCTCATCCCTGATATATTAATCTGTTCTTCTTCCACGCTTACTGACAGTGGCGACTCCCTGTGAACTTGGCGATGACTAGAATGTCCATCATCTTCGATCGGAACGTGGAACGATGTTGAAGCAGCACTCCGCCGTTGCAGTGGTGTGTCTCTTGTTCTGTGTCGTCTAAGTTTCGTCTGCTTCTTTCCCTTATTCGTCGATTGCGTCGCTTCGTTATTTTCAGCGCATTTTCTTTTCGCAGGGACTGCTCAGCCTCGCAGAAGTCTATCGGGCTTCCTCGTCACGGCAGTCTCCATGTTATTAATCCAAACAATGGTTCTTTGATAATATGTACTACCCGTTTCGCGTAACAGTACCCGGGTTTCGGCACCAACAATGTCAGCAATAGGGCGGAATAAATCAACAAGTCATTAATTTTCAGATTTTCTTTTATTCAGTATTAAAATCATGACGGTGGCGACGATACGTTCCTGCTTGCTCGCGGTTCGTAACGCGACTACCGAAACTACTTTACCGCCCCGGCAACGCGTGGGTTCGAAGACCCCTTACCACCGCGACTCTCCCCTGTAAGACGCATATATTGTTCGGGCAATGTCACTGTTGGAGCACTGAGAGTTCCCGCGATTTCTTCAAATAATAAAATATAATTTCCAATAATGCTAATAACGGACGTCTCGCGTCCTTTTCCTCCTATTACTCGTTCTCTCTCTCTCTCTCTCTCTCTCTCTCTCGCGCTCTCTCTATCTATCTCTCTATCTCTCACTGTACTGCGAACTCTCAATCTTCCCCCTGAAACCCAGCATCGGCACTAGAACGGGGCGTCGGAACCAACAGCTTAGGTTGTTCCAGATTCGAAAGCTCGTTTATACTAATAGGCCTATACTCAAATTCAAGTACTCCGAACATCTAAACTTAAGGCCACCACAGCCGTCAAATTGGAGCCTTGTGTTTAGAAGCGAACTCTTACCAAAGTTCGAACAGATCGAACTTCTCCCTTCTCTGTCCGTCACTCTACTCAGTCAGGTCAAAAAAAAAATACCGCATCCCTCTCGGTGCTCCTCGCGATACAATGTACGATACCAGTCAATACAAATTCAATTATCCCTGTTGAGATATCGTCACCATGTGAACCATTACAATGATAGCCTATTAGGTTCCCGTCTTGCTCGGCTGCAGCCAATCTTGCAGGTACCCCCATTCGGGTGTGCAATGGCGTAGGGAAAACCACGATAGTGGGGAAAACGTCGAGTGCCGTTGTTAATTGAACTCCGATTTCGTTCGCAACACCTCATCTTTTTTAGGGTACTTTTACGCATTTCTTTAATCTTAGTGTCCAGCGAAAAAGATTCACAAACGAGCGAGAATTCGCAAGAATTAATTTTTGCTGTGGTCCTGCAGGTCGCATTCTTATCTTGGAAATTTAATCCTGCGAATTCTCTTTTATTATTGTTTTAATCTTTTGCCATTTATACAGATAAATAATGTACTTCATCACGGTACAAGTGCCCTTAAATTGCAATTCACTGTGAATTCTCTCTGAATCGTGTATTATTTTTAAATGAAAATACGGCATCAGTAAATGCGAATTTAATTAAAGTGGCGCATCAACATTTAGCAGACCCTTAAGGCTTGTTAAAGTTATCTGGTTGTGGCATCAGTATATCAAAACGATTTACAAAATAATGACAATTTTTCAAAATTTTGGTCATATTGGATCTGCTATTTTAAATTTTGAAAATCTGACACCAGATTCGTAATCAGCAACCCAGAAATCCTCAGTATACCAAATATCACGCAAAGTTAACCGTTTTCAAATTTTTGCTCGGCTATATTGGATCCGCCATTTTTAATTTTGAAAATCCGATACCGGATTCGTAATTAGGAACCTCGAAAATCCCTGTACACCAAATTACAGAAAGTACCCTTCGCCGAAAGAAATCGTGACTGAAAGGGTTAATACAATACAAAATAAAGAGTTTGTTGTTTTTAATGTAATAATTAGGATTATTTTTCGAGACTGTATTTCAGCCAATTAGAGCGCCTAATTAAAGAGGTACGAAGGATCTTTATGAAAAATTGTAGTGGAAATTGTACCCGATAATTGCACACTATAGGTTTTCATTTTTTCTAACCAATCACTCTGCGCTGCAATGAAATATAGTTTAAAAAAATAAACCTCCGAATACCCCTCGACTTTCAAAAGTATTACACACTCGGGATCTTTCACCAGCGAAATTTCACATATTCATATATTGTCTCATGAAATCTTCTTAATCCTGACTGAAAGAGTGGAAATAAATTTAATTGATTACAATAAAGAAGCAGTTGATTGTATAATACAGTTTCAAGGATTTTAGCAAACAAAGGAAGCTGGCTAATAGGGCGAAGATCTTTTGGTTCAAGGGGTATTTTAATTTTGGGAATCGGAGTAACTATGGCATGTTTCCATATTGTGGGAAAAATTCCTGAGGTAATTATAGAATTTATGATATGTAAAAGTTCAGATAAACAGAATTCATGTATATGAGAAAACATTCCCAATGGAATTCCCATGAAATTCCATCGACGCCAGGGGCCGAGCACTTGGCATTATCAATTATACTTTTCAGCTCGCTGGCATTGATCTCTTTGAAAACGAATTTGATATGCAAAGGCAGTTTAGGGGATCGTGAATAATTAAAAAAGTCAAGAGTTGCTTAATATAATAATATTGGGGCGAGCTGCAAAATAGGCATTGATAATCTCAGGATCATTAAAAGAAGGCGGTAACTCACAAAATCGATTTTTACAAAACCCGAGAAGATTTATGTTCCTCCAAAAGTCTTTACATGAAAGGGACTGTAATCGCTCAAAGTAGGCCTTTCTTTCGCTCCTTAAAATATTGCTCGTCTGATTGCGAAGCTATTTATAATACGCTGTATCACTGCTCAATTTGGTTTTCCGCATCTTCGTTTGGGGCATTCCTTTTTCTGATAAAAACTTTGGCTGCATATGTTACCCAAGGGGCAACTGGCTTAGACACTCGACATTTATTGAATGGAGCAAAAATATCAAATAAATTATAAATATTGGTGTTAAAAAAATCGACTTTTTCGTCAATTGATCCAAGAGAAGGAATTACACCCCACGGCGCGCAATTAGCCAACAATTTAAAAGCATTTCAATATCTACGCCAATCATGTGATGATCTGATACTCCGTCAGAGTCCACATTAAAGGTATCGAGGTAATTAACATTGTCAGAGATCAAGATAATGTCAAGTAACGTGGCGGTAGAAGCTGACAGCCTCGTGGGAGAAGTAATGATTTGCCGAAAATTGGAAGATTCAATCCATGATTCAAGCCTGAAAGAGACAGGCCGCGGTCTAGATAACAGATCAGCGTTGAGATCACCCATAATAATTAATTTGTCGACAGAAGAACGTATGCTGGATAAGGAGGCGTCAATAGAATCTAAGTTCAGATGGATATTAGGTGGACGATATAAGACCACAATTCCATAGCTATATTTATGATACCGTAAAGTGACCCATAGCTCTTCCAAACTGAAATCATATTGAACTTGCGGGAAACGCATACAGTTAAACTCGTTCTTAGAGTACAATGCGATACCGCCACCACGAGAATGTTTCCTGTCTTCTCTCAAGAGGCTGTAACCTGGGATATTTATATCTCTATCACTGATCTTTTCAGACGGCCAAGATTCGCAAATACAGAATATATCAATATTAAATTTTCAAATAAGTTCTTTAACCTTTAAAAGATGCGGTACCAACGAGCGAACATTTAAAAATGAAATACGGATAGATTCAGATGATACATCGTTTGGATGATCGTAGCTATCATATTGATCTTGCTGTTCTTGAGATCCATTGGCGACCTGGTTATGGCGTCATGAGGTGATTTTATCCATTTGGCGCAGCATCCTTGCTGAATTTGTAGGAGACAATACCTTTATATATATGGGGCATTTTACGTGAAATGTACGAAGTCGAAAAATCTGTATTTCGAGTCAACGTAAATCTTAATTTATTCCACTTACGCATACAGGGTCATCGAAAAGTATCGGACCCCCCTAATATCTTCAGTTAGAATGCACTTAGGAGAAAATGTCCAATAGCAAAGTTGTATGGTTTCAAGCGGGGAGTAAGATGATGACCTTGACTTTGACCTTGACCATGTCCTTCAAGGTCATTTCAAGGTCAATCTTATTTTTTTAAATAGAACCCCCTACATTTTATTGCATATTCTTATAGCTTATCTCGAGAGCTTTCCAAAACACTATAATAACATATTTTTTTATTAAGTACTTTTTGAGTTATAAAGATTTGAAGTTAACAATTTGTTAAGTGGTGTGCGAGTCCGACCAGTTAAGGCAAGAGTGGTGTGCGAGTCCGACCAGTTAAGGCAAGAGTGGTGTGCGAGTCCGACCAGTTAAGGCAAGAGTGGTGTGTGAGTCCGGCCAGTTAAGGCAAATTTTATTTCAATTGGTTAGCTTGGGCAAAATATTTAATTGTACCAAACAATTCACAACAAATGTTCAAATTGTTGCCCTTCAACAGCCTGGCAATGTGCCAATCTGTTATAAACAGCCGAAACCGCATTCCGGTACGTTTCTGGCGGTATTAGTTCTATCTCTCGATTTATTCTCCCTCTTAAATCATCTAAATCTTGAGGCTTGGTGGCATAAACTTTACTTTTCAAGTAACCCCACAAAAAAAATCAAGTGGGGTCAAGTCCGGAGACCGAGGTGGCCACTCAATATGACCCCTTCGCCCTATCCACCTGTCCTGAAAGACCTCATTCAAATATTGACGGACAATGACACCATAATGAGGTGGAGCTCCATCCTGTTGGAAATAAATTTCATCCATATTTCCACCAGCTATGTCTCGAATAGCTGGAATAATTTGTTCGCGAAGCATGACTAGGTATACTTGTGCTGTCAAATTGCCTTCAATGAAGAAAGGCCCAACTGGTCTACCATTAAGAATACCAGCCCATACGTTAACTTTTTGTGGATATTGAGTATGATTGTCTCTTTAAAAAATATTTTATTATAGTGTTTTGGAAAGCTCTCGAGATAAGCTATAAGAATATGCAATAAAATGTAGGGGGTTCTATTTAAAAAAATAAGATTGACCTTGAAATGACCTTGAAGGACATGGTCAAGGTCAAAGTCAAGGTCATCATCTTACTCCCCGCTTGAAACCATACAACTTTGCTATTGGACATTTTCTCCTAAGTGCATTCTAACTGAAGATATTAGGGGGGTCCGATACTTTTCGATGACCCTGTATAATGATAACAATTTTGTCGCAAGTGGTTCTTATACATTTTTTGATGCTCTTTCGATTGATGAATTTATTTTTGCAAAATTCTCAGAATTTGACCTTGATTTTGCAAAATTAAAAATAAATATGCCATTTTCTCCAATATGGACATTTTTTTTTTTTTTAAATAAATAATTTTAAATGAAAGCTGAGCTTTTTTCCTACCAGTATACCAAATTTCAGATTGCCATTTTTTTTTGTTCTCGAGTTATTAAATAATGACTAGTGCGGTGCACGGTCCGACAGCGCAGCCTTGGTCCGACCGGGTCGAGTGGAGTGTGCACCGCACTAATCATTATTTAATAACTCGAGAACAAAAAAAAAAAATGGCATTCTGAAATTTGGTATACTGGTAGGAAAAAAGCTCAGCTTTCATTTAAAATTATTTATTTAAAAAAAAATGTCCATATTGGAGAAAATGGCATATTTATTTTTAATTTTGCAAAATCAAGGTCAAATTCTGAGAATTTTGCAAAAATAATTTCATCAATCGAAATAGCATCAAAAAATGTATAAGAATCACTTGCGACAAAATTTTCATCATTATATGCGTAAGTGGATTAAATTAAGATTTACGTTGACCCGAGATACGGATTTTTCGACTTGGGACATTTCACGTAAAATGTCCCATATATATAGATATATTTATCGCTTTGTCCCTTGATCAGATCGCGTGCTCTCTTTTTCAAGTTCAGTGTGTCCAGCGAAAGATATTCTATTTCGTGAACAGTGATATTCATGGAAAGAACTTCGCCCATTTTCTTATTGAGCTCTTCATGCTGTGAATCGTATTTATCACAAATTTCCTTTTGCTGCCTGTCAAGTCGCGCTGATAATTCTTGGAAATAAAATGCGAATCCAGGCGTGTTGTCAACTTCGGGCGAGTCGATATTCGCATTATCTATGGAAGTGACATTATTTGATCGTAGTGCACGAGGCGGCTGTAAAATTTCATCGCCGGCACGTTTCTTCCCTCGCCTCTTATTAGCACTCATGCAGCAGATCAGCTGATTGTCAAACGTTCTTGAGACGGTTGCGGGGCGGCATTTGTCATGATAAATGGAGTATGCACCTGACATTATCATTATCATTCGTTGGTAGGTTGCAAGATACATATGGCTCCATCATTTAGGTTAAAGTTAATTTATATATATATTCCTAATGACTAGTGATGCGAAGGTAGAGCTTACTATGCATAAATCTACGAGCCCGCGTAGACTGATACCGCGTACAGCTTCGATGCAATACTTGATTTCCACCTCTGCTCGCTTGTATGGAGAGGAGGTCGGATGATCGAGGTTCCACAGAACAATTGAACTGGCGTATAGATAAGAAAGTCAGTGGCGCATGAATTTGAGTTCCCAATTCGTAAGTAACATGCTTTCACAACATGAACCAAAATCCGAATGCCACGCTACTGCAATGACGTATGTGAGACACACATTTGAACAGCGTGAAATACATGTGTAACCGTCGCCAATAATTCCTTCCAAAAATGAACTAAACTGAAAATCCCTTGCAACACCTCACGATCCGTTAAAATGTATGTATTTAAAGGAACAGACCAATGTACTTGCTTTTTAGCATAACACAGATAACGTATGGTTTGTTAGGTCGATGAATTCATCAATAACCAGTCATCACGTGTCACCAAACTTGCAGTTCCTCGATGAGAGAACATTTAGTCAGAACATGTTTTGATTAAATCCAATCAGACGCCAGTAAAAAGACTACTGCACCTCGTGAACAAATGCACTTAACACATATAACAAATTAAAGAACAACTTCTAAAATAAGATAGCAAGAAGATAGTAAGTAAACAGCGAGTACACGCAAATATAGACAACCGCTCAGGGCAACTATCAAAATGCAAATGACAATTTCTCAGCGACCAATTGATAAAAATTAATGAAAATTGAATGGCATGTTCATAATTGGTAGTATAATACAAAACCATATCGTTTGCAGCAAAAAAAATGTAATTTAATAATAACAAATTAATTTTGCAATAAACAAATGACTATTAAACCGACTTTTCCTTGCGTTAAACAAAAAATTTTTGTTTGAAAATATTTCTTAAAGTATACACTAATCGATTGTGCAAAAATATTTCGGTGCACTCGATTCCAAAAAAAGATATGAATTTTCGAACGTCGACGTATATACGCGCCCAGCGTGCTGGACGTCGGCCGAGACCGGGGCGCAGCGCCGGTTAGCCCAGCGCCCTTGTCTATTAATTTGCTTGGGTTCTTATTTAAGAATTTCATAACAGGTCTATGCATTTTTTAAATAACTAGGCATGATTATTTACTTCTTTACATTGATTATTCATTTATTATTTTACTATTTTCACAGTTATAGATTTAGAGTAGCTTGAAAAAAATTTACATTCTAAAGAATTTGAATCGAGTGGTTTGTACCAATGAAACAAGGCGCGTTCCTCTAATAGGTTTAGCTGATTCAAAGCGTTTCTCCAACAATTTTGCGTGTTTTTTGTATTCTGCTAACGTACAGAAATCGAAATTAATTTTTTTTAAATAATTGCATGCCCATTCAAACAGTTTTTCTGTCGAAACTATAGTTTTGTCTTGTAAACTAGCGCGGGATGCATTTTTTTTAACGCAGCCACCGATGCCATCGCGAGCTCCTTTTCCATGGGCAGTGGCAAAGAAGTGCACTCTGCTTTCATTTTAAAATCCTTCTCGTGATATACTAAATTCAAAAAATTAAATCTCCTTTTGTATTGCGATCCCGCTCCATCGGAAAAATAAAATAGCTTTTTCACGTTTTTAACTCCAAATTTCCTTTTTCAAAATCGTATCATTTTAGAGTTGTACACATGAATTGCAGAGGCATCGTGATTTTCGTACTCCGAAAAAACTACGTAATTTACATGGTGTACGACGTCATTTATTTTGTAATAAATTACGTATACGTGCAACGATGCTTGGTCTTTACTCCAGTGTTAAGCTTGAATGGCGTTCTGTGCATGGAAAGAATAATTTTCAGAAAAATCAAGCGTAACTAAAAATTCTCCAGAACGTGACTCTTTTAGTTCATTTAAATACTTCGATTATGCTTCAGCAATAAAATCATGTTTTAATATATTGGTCAATTCTGAAGTAATATTTTTGATAAAAGTATCAAGATTTTCGGTGTTACTAAGTAATTGACATCTGTAAAAAATAATTGTTTCAGAAAAAATTACAAAGACGTTAAGAAATTTTGTAGATGAATTAACGTTACCTGTCAGTCGTGAGCCAATGGTTAAAAGAAATATTTTCAAGAGAAATTTCGGCTGTACCAGGACACTCTTCGCACTCAGATAAGTAACAATCTGCAGTTGGATCCGAACAAATCATAGCCTTTAAAAAATCTCGATAAGAAGTTTGAAAATTAAATTTTTTGTGTCCTCTATGTTTAAGTCGAATATTTCCATGTAATTTACAAACGCAGACGTTGTAAGTATCTTTTGCGCCAACCGGGATACATTGTTGAGGCCTCAAAGCTGTAAAAGTTGACAGAGAAATTGTCAAACTTGGGTATTTTTTTTTAAAATCTGTATGCAACTTATAAAGATCTCCCAACAGTAAGCGTTTCTGAAAATGAAAAATTAACATTAAAGAAAAATGTATGCGATTGTCGTTAATTATATTGTTACTGGCACAAGTTAATAAAATACAATAGTAGTTAATTTAAAAGTACAAATATTAACTTACGGTTTCATGTGTGCGTTTTCCATCGATTTTTACTGACTTGTAATCTTTGACACCCGGCATCACTCGACTAATATCGTCTGAAAGGGTAAAATTCTTTGACTTTGTTTATTAGATCTGAACTTAAAGCTCGTCCTGTTTTCTTATCGGTCTCTGCACAGTATCCTTTTTCACTGCGCAATTTTTTGGCGGAGCTCACCATACTTCTGCTCACGTCGAATTCTATTCCTATTTTTCTAGTAGACCATTCGACTGGTATCGTTGTCAATATAGAAATTTTTTTCTTTCGCGTTGATGCGCATGACATTGCTAATTTAAAATCACTTATCCAACTATTACGCCCGTAACAGAATTCGAGCTGTTTTTATCAAAAAACTTACGCAGATATTCACTGTCAGCATCAGATAAATCTAAATTCTCTTTTTTTGTGGGAGGACCAGTAATTATTTCTTCCAAATCGGCAGCAAGTTTACGTCTTTTGTTTTCATTGTCAACAGATTTACAGTCATAGTCTGGATCTTTCCCAGGACCATTTGATTTCACTTCTTCCTCCTCTGCATCATCTTCTTCTTCGTCCGCTTTTTCTTTTTCTATTTGATTTTCTGAAACTTTTTTAAACTGAACTGGATTCTCACTTTCGTACAACCGCCTTTTACAAGAAACATAAACAAAAAACCCAAACAAATCACTAAACTTTTTGTCACACTGGTTTGCCAGAAAAAATAAGTTATTTTTCACACTCTTGTGCCTTTCTTTGTTGAAAGGATTACAACACGTAGGAGGTGGTGTCATGGCGAAAGCAGATTAATGTATGTGAAAAATAACATATCAACGCGTGTCATGCGATTTTCCTTTGTTTACAACATTCAAGAACAGCGCCTCCAGTGCTTAAACCCGTGAGGCGGTAAATTTAATTATTGAAAATAATACGAATTACTTACAAATTCCTATTGCTTCAAACAAACCATTTTTGTTTTGAACTTTTTAGAATGTAAGAATTTTTTTAATCGCTCTTAATTTACAGTACGACAAAAAAGTCGATAAAAATATATGTAACATATATGTCATATATCACATTTTTCGCCGAAAATATATGCATTATATATGTTAATTATATATGCCGGATATAATTTTACACATATATGTGCATTATTGCGCTCCACGTTTTTCATTTTAAGTCTTATAAATATTTTATTTCCTAATAAAATGAATAAGAAAAATTATTGCGTATTTATTTCGGCATGGTATTAGTGACCTGTGTGGATGGGAAAAATTATTTTATCCTTTTTAGTCTATTTATAAAAACGTGATTTTTAAAAAGAATTTTTTGTAACGCATGCACGAGAAACGCGTGTTTTTTGGGGTGTTTAGCGTGCAAAAAGTGAGTGTTTATAGCACAGCGTGCGAAAAATTTTACTGCGCATGCGCACTTAGCTTTTTCGTAACTTTTCGCACGCTGTGCGTTTCTAAAATGCGAAAAGTTTGGAAGACACTCACTTTTCGCACGCTATAAACACCCCCAAAACACGCGTTTCGTGCATTTGTTACAAAAAATATGGTATGTATCAAGTGCGAAATGCCTTCATCGAGTCTCGTGGGCCTGTTGCGCACTCGCTTTCGGCTCGTGCGTACATTCCCACTCGTCGATAAAGGCATTTTTTTCGCACTTGATACATAATATACTATTTTATTTATTAATTATTTTCTGCTTTTTAGTTTTAATAAGTCAAATTTTACAATTAAAATTTAAAATTACAATTTAAATTTAAATTTTTTTTATTTCACAACTTAAGTTTAAAATTACAATTTAAATTTTGTAATGTCTTTTCATTAATTTCTAATTATGACAGAAAAGTGTTACCCTCCGTCGTCTGACCTGGGAAAGGGCAGATGACGTGATAATAAAAATTAATAATTAATTATGGAATACACCAATCGAATAGCTCAGCCTATGTCGGACAGAAAAATCCGACCCGCGGAGGTGGCGTGGGTTAACATTCCCAACAACGGAAGAGAGAGAAAGAGAATCGAAACACTCGCGGAAAAAACGGAGCGAAAGCCGGTGTGCGCTCCACCAAAATATTACGGTCGACCGTTAAACAATGGTTAGGTAGATGAATTCTTCGAATGAAGCCTGGAAGTTTATTTCATTTTTATTATTCTTTCTTACAATCTTCCAAGATTACCAACGAGAAAACGTAAGGGAACAATTTGCCTGAATAACGTACTTACGGGGGCGCACAAACTTCGCTGACGTTTCGCAAAGCAGGAATTCGTCCGATGACGAGTAGGAATCACGCCCAATAATTTCCAAAATATAATTCAGCAATGACAAAATATATTTTATTTTTGTATAACGCGGACAATATAATTTGCGTAACAAAAACCACGGTATATCGCACGCGCGGAAGTCGGAACGAATCTGCCCAATTTTTCACGTGTATTGCCATTCCGCGACACGTGCCGCCTCCTTCTCTCTCTCTCTAGCGGTGAGTACACGCAGTCGCGCTTTGTTGAGCTCCGCTAAATTTCTCTAAATTGCACTCTAAACCCCGTTTTGTGGGAGTTAAAATTTTGTACAGACGTTCCTGAGCAGACTCGGATCACGATCACTAATTGGGATATTTATCTCCGAGTCTACTTCAGGCGAGAAAAGTTAAAAAAGTAATTTCGGAATTAACCGTTGCTGCTTTTCCACCGAGACATCTGCGCACGCCCGAAACGTCATCGCCTACGTCACACTACGCAAAATGGCGCTGTCAGTGACTTCGACACTTTGCCGCATGACACCGATCACCGAGTGTTTGTCACCTTTGACTTCGCTTTTTTTCCACTGGCAGGTTGGTGAAATGTGGAGATGCGAGACCTGTGAATGCCTATAATAGTTAAATTAATATTCATTAGCCAAATGGTTTTCTGCCTGACATTTGCCTTGTAATCACGCATGCATTGTCGTGATTGATTAGTTCAACCACTCGTATTGTGATCATCTGCCTTATTTCTGAACTATACATTCAGCTGACGGCTTATCGGCGGCCCCTCTCTTCACGTGCTGCGCGGTGCACGAGACGCGTACGGTTCACGCGCCCCTTCCAAGCGGGTTTACCACACGCTTGTATAGCCTTCTCTCTCTAACGTACGTACGGCTATATTTCGGGCTCTTATTATCTCGCGCACGCTTTTCAAATGGAGAATTGCAATAAATGCAATGCCGAACTCGTTGGCGACGACAAAATTAAATGTGTTATTTGCGCACTTGCATTTCATGAAGATTGCAAACCTGACAATGCGGCCACGACTGCATCGGGTGCATTTGTTTGCTGCGTTAATATACCTGCCGCTAAGAGCAAAAAAAGGAAGCTGAATTCAACTCTGCTCGCTCCGCCTCGTCTTCTCCGTTCCAATAGCGCTACTTCTGTAGAATCGGATACGTCCGATACGTGTGCTATACCTCCTGCGCTACAACTATATCTTGATAGACAAGAACAATTTAACGCGCAACAGAATGCGCGCTTTGAAGAAATAAATGGAAAGATGGATCGAATATTGAAGCTGGAGGAGCGAGTAGAAAACATAGAAGTTAGTGTAAAATCACTCCAAACTGATGTACAGTCCTTAAAGGCAGATCGAGCGACAATGGGCTATGACATTCGGAACTGCGATTTAATAATCACAGGGATTCCTCCGAAAGGCATGGAAGATTTGCGACAAATTTCACTCAAAATTGCCGATGTATTGAATGTGACGCTTCGCATAGAAGACATTCTTTCTGCTTATCGGCTACAACGCACAAATGGCACCGACTCATCTGCTTCCATGCTTGCATCTTCGTCAACATCCCATAGGCACCCAGCAATACTGGTAAAACTCTCTAATCCCGACCTACGATTTGCCTTCATCAAAGGCATGAGAGCTAAGAAAATGCTATTTACCACCGACATTGATAACTCTTATGCGAAAAACCGCGTTTTTATCAATGAGCACTTACCATCTGCGACGCTTAACTTGCTCAGAAAAGCACGTGCGTTAGTGAAGGACCATCCGCATAAGTATGTTTACACCTATCACGGCATTGTACGCTTTCGACCAACTAGCGGCGCTAACGCGATCGACATTACTTGCGAGGAAGATCTTCGAAGAATTAGCGATTGACGTTTGGCATGTGGCACTCTTAGTGTTCGCGAAAATAGTGAAACGGCTGCATCGATTTCCGGAAGCAACCAGGCTTTAATTAATTCAATAATTCCAGTAAACGCTAACTATATTAATCTAAAAGTATGTCATATTAATGTTCAATCTCTCGGCTCTGCTAATAAATTTTCTTTTTTTAAATCTTATTTCACCGAAAATTTCTATCATATTGTTATTTTTTCTGAAACCTGGTTTAATACTAAAACTGTTGACTCCTATTTTTCTTTGCCTAACTATCACTTGATTCGCAATGACCGCAAGTATAAGCTCGGTGGAGGTGTCGCTATGTATATTCATACCGCTCTAAATTATAAAATCTTAGAAAAATCTGAATGCTCTTCCGTTAACCCCCTCGAGTTTATGCTTGTTGAAGTCGGTCACAGCGCTACTACGAACCTCAGAGTGCTACTTGCGGTTATTTATCGACCACCGAAGAAAGCTCTGCTCGAAGTATTTGAATCTGTACTGCAAAAACATAGCTGTAATTATGAACGAATCATTATTATGGGTGATTTCAATGTTGACTTAAATCGGGCTAATTTTGAATCTACATATTTGCAGCAGTTTGCCGTAGCCAATGCTCTTCAAATCGTGCCGTATCAGCCTACTAATCATACGAACCGAACTGATACATGGATTGACCACTGCCTTGTCGATAGCCTTACAAATGTCCTAGGACATAGCCAAGCCAATCTACCTTTTATCTGTGGCCATGATCTGATAGATATCGAGTGTAAGATTGGAACACCGAAAGCAAAGCCGATACAAATCACATGTAGAGACTATCGCTCGTTCGATGTATCGAGTTTGCATAGGGACCTGAGTAGCTATGATTGGAATATTTTTAACTCTGTTTCTCCACTGAATAACGTGAACTTACTCACCAATACGCTTAGTCATCGTCTATTGCAAACTTTTGATAAGCACGCCCCTAAGCACACCTTTACACCGACTCACAAGCCTTCCCCTTGGATTTCACCTCAGCTACTTAGACTTAAATACGAGAGAAATAGCCTTTTATGTGCTTATCGCAGGACCAGGGACCCCTCCTTAAGAATTAGACTCATTTCTGCTAATAAGGCTAATAAGCAGGCATGGGTATTAGCGAGGGCAAACTACTATCGAAACAAACTTACTAACATTCGGGATGCTAAGACTATGTGGAGGGAGTTGCGCAACCTTGATCTGGTGGCTTCCAATAAAGCTGTTAAACCGTTGTGTTGCACTTTGGATGAACTCAATTCCTTTCACACAGCTTCTGTTTCTCCTTACACTGATCTTTTCGACCTAAATTTCGATGAAGACTTTTATCACGGAGATTTTAACGATAGTAGATTTTTCTTCGCTAATGTCACCATCGAGGACGTAGCTGCTCGTTTGTCGGAAGCAAAGTCGGAGGCATGTGGCTCTGATTCGATACCTATTAGTTTTTACATCAAATCATTCCCTGTCATTGCCCCTCACTTAGTTCATCTCTTCAATGAATCGCTTAATTTATCCATCTTTCCTGCTGACTGGAAAAAATCATTGATGATACCCATTAGCAAAATTACTAACCCTGTTTCTCCTGCTCATTACCGACTTATCGCTATTGTCCCTGCACTCTCTAAAATACTAGAACGTATTGTTTTCAATCAGCTACTTGGGTTCCTGAATAACAGTAATTGGTTTGATTCTCACCAATCGGGTTTCCGTAAAGATTACAGCACGCAAACAGCACTATTATATGTATCTGAATATTGCAGGCAAGCAATAGACAATCGCATGATAACTATTGTTATCCTCTTTGACTTTAGCCGTGCGTTCGATACTATTAGTCATAGGCTTTTGCTGCAGAAACTAAAAATGGCTAATTTATCGGATACCGCTATTCGGTGGTTTGCGTCTTACCTCTCGTGTCGATCTCAGGCTGTCACAGGGGTGGATGGCACTAGATCGTCGTGGCTTCCAGTGGGTGCTGGAGTGCCCCAAGGTTCTGTGTTAGGACCTTTGTTGTTTTCAGTATTTATTAACGATCTACCTGGGGTTCTCCATCATAGTGATCATATGATTTTCGCTGACGACACTCAAATTTTTCTTAAATGTCGTGTTTCAGAACTTGACATCGCCATTGCAAAGGTAACATCCGATATCACTCGCTTCTGTCAATGGGCGAATAGCAATGACCTCGTCCTTAACTTTGAAAAAACTAAGGCATTACTGGTCGGCAGTGCTTTTTATCTGAACACCTTTAATACTGATTCGATCACACCGATTGTTATTAATAATTCGGTCATACCGTGGGTTAAATCAGTGAGGAACTTGGGTCTCGTGTTTGATGGAACGCTCTCGTGGAGATACCATCTTATACAAATGTCCAATAAAGTCTTCTCCACTCTACGTCAACTACGTAATAACCGTGCTCAACTACCAACTGATGTTAGGCAAACCCTTGTTTCCTCGTTGATTTTACCCTACTTCGATTACTGCTGCGCAGTTTACAACGACATCAATGTAACTCAAAAAATCAGGGTGGAACGAATGTTTAATGCGGGCATTCGTTTCATCTTCGATCTACGGCGCGATGAGCACATTACCCCATATCGTAATAAGCTTGGCTGGCTCAACACCAAATCGCGTAGGTTATACTATATTGGTATCGTCACCTATAAGATTATTAAGACCCACGTACCCCACTATCTTTATGAACGTTATCAGTGGCGTGAAGAATCTACATCCAGGGCTCTTCGACCAGGCTCTATGCAAGAACTTCGAGTACCGACACATCGGCTAGAATCATATTCCAACTCTTTTATTGTCACATCTACCCGGTTATGGAATGAACTCCCAGTCGAAATTCGCGCAAGTGAAAATGTGTGTTCGTTTAAAGTAAAACTAAAAGAATTCCTATTAAGTCGGACTTAAGTGTAATTATTTTGTATTTTATATTTTAGTATTAGCATTATTAGTATTAGTATTAGTATTTTTAGTATTTAACATTAGTATTTTAGTCCACTGTTACTTCTGGTATGCGTGTACCCTACCCTACGTTGTAATCGCTCGACTATTATTATTATATATATCTATTTTATATCTACTTTGTTATAGAACTAGTATTGCGCTTTTATATGCATCTGTTAGTATGTCTTGTTATATTAAGCTTAGTTTTAGTATTAGTTATCTGTATGTATGCTCTATATTGGTTGGCCTAAGAGGTAATACCTCAAGCCATAATAAAGACAATCAATCAATCAATCAATCAATCTTTCCCCTTCGTTTCCCTGACCTACTAGGATAGGAAGTCTAGCGCGAATTCAAATATTTAAATAATTAAGAAACCAACGATTCGCGCTACAATTTACAATTAGAATTTGCTGGAAATGTTCTTAAAACTGATTGAAACTTGTAATAAACGGTAAAGGAATGCATTGTCATCCAATTTTGGGCTATCCTAAAAGTTTCAAGTCTCTAGCTCATCGGTAAGTAGTTTAAAATCGATTACAAGATTTGCACTGGACAAACAGACAGACAGACAGACAAGAATACGAGTTAATAAAAACGTGGTAAAAACTTGAGATTTTGTTGTTGTGAGTTATAACGTATAATCTAAATATTCATTTCCTTTACATATATGCCACATATTGCATTTTTCGCCGAAAATATATGTACAATTATTGAGCATATATGTCGTATATATTTATTTTCCGTGCGGGTAAAATTATAAAACATAAATAAATAATCAATGTAAATAAGTTATCAATAATCATGCCTAACTATATAAAAAATGCATAGACCTTTTATGAAATTCTTAAATAAAAACCTAAGCGAATTAGTAGGCAAGGGGTGTTGCGCCCCGGTCTCGGCCGATGTCTAGCACGCTGCGCGCGTATACACGTCGATGTTCGAAAATTCATATCTTTTTTTGGAATCGAGTGCACCGAAATATTTTTGCACGATCGATTAGTGTATACTTTAAGGAATATTTTCAAACAAAAATTTTTTGTTTAACGCAAGGAGAAGACGGTTTAATAGTAATTTGTTTATTGCAAAATTAATTTGTTATTAATAAATTACATTTTTTTGCTGCAAACGGTATGTTTTTCTATTATACTACTAATTATGAACATGCCATTCAATTTTCATTAATTTTTATTAATTGGTTGCTGAGAAATTATCATTTAAAAAAAATCGCCTTAAAATTCAATTGTTGATAACTTTTGCAAAAATTAATATTTTTTAAAAATATTTGGGGATATTTCTTATAACATATGGATCTTCGTCAATAAAAAATAGGAAATTCGATGCGTCGATTTTTGGTGGCCCACTTCAGAAAGTTTGACTCATAGTATTAGGCATTAGAAATAAAATCCTAAAAGGATTTCTAAAAATTATGAACAATTTAAGTTTTATGCACCTTTTTTTTTTTTAAATCGCAGTTTTGACAGATTATATTATAAACGAAGTCGAATATCAGGATATTGTTAACGAATGACTATATTTTTAAATACTATATAATTGTTTTAAAAATTTTATTTTTTAATGCATAATTCGGCATTTTTTTTTATTAAGAAATAGAGTTATTTTATTGTTCCAAATCGCAAAATAAATTTTCTCGTTTATATTACTATTCCGTATACTTTCAAGATGAAGTACGAAAAAAAATGTCAGTATTCTTCAATTTTAGATACTTAATCCAGAGTTTTTGTCGCGCGATACATGTCATGAAACTGCGCTTCGCTCGCAACTCGTCACACCCAAATAGGAAATCAAAAAAAGCTGGGCAAAACCTACTTTCATAATTCAACAATTTATTTGTTTAATTGGTACAAAAGTTTATGTTATTTTCTGGTATTTTCTACGAACAAAATTGAATACGTTAAATGAATATATGATCTTCAATATACATTTTTCTGTTATTTAAACAAACTAGTCTTTTATAGTTCAGCGTTTATCCAGTGCGGAATAAAATTTATAACCGAGTAAATAGTGAACGTTTATGTTGCAGTGATATTAGTATTATGGTTATATATACATATATATACATATTATGGTCATTTTGCGGACTTTTTTTTAAACAGATCGGTCATTTTGCGGACTTTTTGTCATTTCGCGGAACGTCCGCGAAAAGAAAGTATGTTTTCTGGTCATTTCGATGACTTTTTTTTTATACATGATGGGCATTATGCGGACCCTTTGTTCTTGCTATAGGGAACATAATTTCGCACCAAACTTTAGGCACAACTAGGTCTAGGGGAGGTTGGGTAGGGTTGGGTTAGGATTGTTTTTGGGGGGGGGGTCTGGGGGGCAGGGCCCCCCAGCGCACGCAGCCTAGTTAAGCTTGAGAAGATCCAAATAGAAGTCCGCAAAATGACCGATACATAGACGAGTTATATATAAAAAATCGGGTCCGCGAAATGACCACTTTACGTGTTTATATATATATATATATATATATATATATATATATATATATATATATATATATATATATATGTATATATAACCATAATACTAATATAAATTTTATACCCCGCTGGATAAACGCTGAACTATAAATGATTAGTTTATTTAAATAACAGAAAATATATATATTATGTATAGCACATTTTGGTACCATATTCATAAATGGGAGTCAAAAACATAACATTACTTGAATTCAGCACAATAAATCTTTTCGGCCCTACATTTGTAAGGCGCGGGAGGACAAGCGTGTCCGCGGGAGGTGGATAGGAGGCTGCGAAAACACATCGATTTGCCGAATATCTTTTATTTTATTCTACTTGAATTAACAGGCCCAATTAGTTACGAGCGAGAAACATTCCAGTGTTGGTCACTACTTGGCGCAACAGCAAGGACTTGAGAACGGGGCTGTTTCCGATGGGAAGATTAGTGGCGAAGCCTAAAAATAAATCTAATTAAGAACATCAACATGTATGGGCTTAGAGCCGCACGTCTGGACCTCACTGGCTGACAGGAGTTCAAGTTGTGACTCCCACTAAGGGTTGACGGCCGCACTTCCGAATCTCAACACTGAGAGGTGCAAGGGGGAGGACCTTACCCTGGCTACGGGCCGTCGACATGAGTTCCCAGCCTCTCTCGCTAAGGGGAGATGAGGTGGAACTCCGAAAGTGAAGTGGTAGATAGAGGGGATCAAAATGAGAGACAGACTTGGGCGAATGTAGGAAGGAAGGGGAGCCCAGTGAGATCGCAGAAACTATCATTTACTCACCACTGCAGGCGATGCTCCTGCAGGCCTTCGGAAAGCAGCTGCCCCGATGTGGAGGATGCACACGATGAAGCCGATCGATGACCCCAATGCTCATGTCCAGCTATTTTCGGGAACTGAAGTGCCACCAACAGGTAATCCCAGCTTTCGTAATCAGTATATGTGCCCGTATCCAACACGCGTGCTGACAGAGCGGTCACACACAAACAAACAACTCGATCCGATCGCTCCAGCGGCTCGAGCAAGACTGACTCGACACGGACGAGCGGGGAGACGAAGAAAGGCCCGTCCTAAAGAAAAGAAAGAAAACAAAAGCGGGGTAACCCTCCTACAAACCAAAATAAAAAAAAAGGACGCTTAGCCGGGCAATAGAATGAATGACGTCCGCCGAAGAGAAGGGTTGGTGGGTCTCCCCTAGGGTACCTAGAATTCCCTAACATTACTTGTTATGACGAGAATAGATAACTTATTCCCAGGCTTACTAATGAGTATGTATAGATTATTAAGTGAAATGTTTGCAAATATTTTGAAATATTTCTGAAATCCGCAATTATCCGCAGATTCTGCCCAATGTACATTGAAGATCAATATTTCTTTAACGTATGTAATTTGATTGTAGGAAATACCAGAAAATAACATAAACTTTTTTTCCATTTAAAAAAACAATTACATTTATTATTTTTTACACATGATTCTTTCTACAGCTTCTTTTCAGGTTAATTGTTTTTATGTGTATAAATTTGAGATACTTAACACTTACAGAATCTACAAAAAATCGTTATATGAATATATTTAGGGTTAATTCTTAAAAGGGCCTACGATAGAGATAAATGAGAGAACGTATTCTGTCCCCATCTCCTAGTCTATAAGTCATTTTCCGAGCAAACGGCTCATATTTTTACATTTTGTATAATACAAGGACACTTTGAAAGTATGTATTTTTCAACATTCATTTTCTCAGGTTATAGTGATTACCAAATAAGTAGAAAAAAATGTTATATAATGACCAGATTGTATTGAATAGGGGATATATCATTATAGCAGGTTACACGTAATGCAAAATTATGCCATGAATCAAAGTCGATTGCTACAATATGATTATACTACTTGCTTTTAAAAGCTACATTGCTCCCATATAATGTTAAACAATCCATTGCCTAGATTAAACGCGCTATAAGTTCACTATTTCTTAATATTTATCTCCGTCAATTATAGTTATAGAGCCTCGTATGCAGTGTGTTGTATCGAGGGGTGTGTATAGTTATTATAGTCATATCAAGAATATAATATTCTTATTTCTGTTATTATAATACCATAGTAACGAATAGCCCTTCACGGCGGTAATTTTTATTTTACAGATGTACGACTATTCCCTGGATATGTGGTCCTTAGGTTGTATGCTTGCTAGCATGATATTTCGAAAGGAACCTTTTTTTCATGGACATGACAATTACGACCAATTGGTTAGGATTGCCAAAGTATTAGGTACTGAAGAACTATTTGAGTATCTTGATAAGTATCAGATTGAGCTTGATCCTCGTTTTAATGATATTCTGGGCCGTCATTCACGTAAGCGGTGGGAACGATTTGTTCATCCAGAAAATCAACACTTAGTGTCTCCCGAAAGTCTGGATTTCCTTGACAAACTTTTGCGCTATGATCATTATGATAGACTCACAGCGCGTGAAGCTATGGAACATCCTTATTTTTGTGAGTTCCTCATATTTTTAAAATTCACCTTATTATCTTCTGCTCGTACTAAAAACAATAACCTTGTAATAAAATCATTTTATATAAATTATAGATCCTATCGTTAAGGAACAAGGTCAACTAGCCATTTCCTCGTCGCCTACCCCCATGACTGGCTCATTGCCTCTAGGCGAGTTGTAAAGTATAAGGTAATGGCAACGTAACCTTAAATATTATTCTTATTCTTATTATAATTATTGTTGTTATTATTATTAATATTATCACCAAATATTAATCATTATTATTGTCTTAATCTTAGAGTAATTACCAGAAAGCATTTATTTGCTTTAATTATAGCCTACGAAATCGTATGAATGACGCTTAGCTAATTAGCGAAGTATAAATGTGTAGTTATACAATAACTGTATAAATAAATCGCCATACAATAATTCAAACACATTTATCTACGCTTATTATTCTATCCTGGAGGTACGCTATATCTCTTTTTTCTTAACGACTGTATTTAGATTTTCATATTAAACATAATAACAAGGAATATCTAAAGCTAAGAAGACCTCCCCAATTTTTCGAAAGACTTCTCCCACTTTTTTAAAGAAAAGAGTAAATCGAAAATGGTTTGTTTAAATTATTCAAAGAAGTTAGCGACCTCAAAAACAGTGATATACCAATTTTTGTTACAATCTCAACGTTTTACTGAAATTTGGTCCGCCATATGGATCCGCTATTTTGAATTTCGAAAATCTGATTCCAGTTTCGGATTTAGGGACCTCTGGAAGGGTAATATCTCAATTTTTGTTGCAATCCAAACGTTTTCTCGAAATTTAGTCCGCCATATTGAATCTGCCATTTTGAATTTCAAAAATCTGATTTCATTCTCGGATTTAGCGACCTCTAGAACGGTAATATCTCATTTTTTGTTGCAATCCAAACATTTTATCGAAGTTTGGTCCGCCATATAGTATACCAATTTCTGTTGTAAGACTATCATTTTTGAGAAAATATTAATAAATTTCGTTACAACTGGACATGCCAATCAACCACCATCTTGAATTTTTAAAAAATACTAATAAAACCTTATAGTACAACAAAAAATTCCACCCGATACAGAATTTGGAGCAAAAATGAGCTGTTTAACTGAGTGTAAATCGCGATTGATCAAAACAAAAATTGAAAATTAACACGTTTTCCCAGGAAAACGACGCCGTATTGGAAAATCTAAGAGAGATAGAGCAAAAATAACGACGGATTTGAAAAGAGCACAAACAAATACTTCAGGAAATATAATTCAATTAAGATTCATCTGCGAATTGGATCAGTAGTCGTATGTTGAAAAACGGGTGGAATTTATGCCGTTTTGGCATTTTACGGGTTAATCTATTACTCGACCTCTGTGCCAGCTATATTTGACTCTGTTGGTGCAGAGAACTCGATAATGAAGATGGATTTTTCATCGAAGTCAACGGGGACGATGTCAGGCTTATTAGCTGATATTCGCCTGTTCGTCGAAAATGAGTAATTCTAATATATACAGCACTACTCTTTTTCAATTACGGATTTAACATCAGTGTGGGCGTATGACAATACTGGGTTCGCGTCAATATTGCTGGTGCTGCGTTTATGTTAGCATTTGTAGAGCCCAATTGTGACATTCGATAAATGATGAGACTGCATATCTTGGGCTTGTTGCCCAGAGATGTATCAGTGTCTCAATATGACATTTACAAGGCCTACAAAGTGAAAATGTCAGAAAACCGAATGAATCAGTATGCGACAAAAGACGTCTGTATTACCCGGAAGCAACTTCAATTGGAAAAGATTCAACTTTTTGAAGAAACCGAAGAGCTGTTTTATGCACCTGCAATTGCTGACTGAAGTTGCGAAAACGAATTGTTTAATCGTCTTGAAAATTGAACCCGTTTTCGTCTGCATTACGGTAAATTACAGAGAGTATTTGTTCGCGCAATGAGAGGAAAAACGAAGGTTCCTGGCGAACGTAGTGTTTGTGGGTCCGGATCAATCGGGAGAGGAGAGAAAATGTAATGCCACTTGTATTTTTAAGGGTTTTTACTTTGAAGATGTGTTGTACACAATACTTAGACAGGATTAACTTTATCTATGTCGCCACGGGAGCCGATGCGCGCGAGAGCTCGAACGAGAGGCGAGTGTGTGCTGTGAAGCCACGGCGCGGACGCGGTAACATTAATAGATGGCGTTACGGAGCGCAGCGGCGGGCGGTAAGTGAACCGACTCGTTCGCTACTACGTTACGCGTGGGCGTAACATACCGCCCCCCGTGAGCCAGTGGGGCTCGCAACTTAACCTAAGATAACAAAGAAATCGAAGTAAAACAACAAAGCTGTCATACAGAGTTATAGGTATAAAGAATACAAATATCAAATACAAAAATATCTTAATCACTCTAAATCGACCGGCAACAACGCAAGTTGCATAATCGGTCGCTTCAAAACGGTAGAAGCAGTCCGCACTGTCATTACGCGAGTGAGTCCGTCGGTTCCCGGATGACACTCTAAAATGCGTCCGATTGGCCACTTCGTGGGCGGTAGATTCGCTCGCTTAACCAAGACTAGTTGACCTTCTCGGAGAGGCCTTTCCGCAATACGCCATTTCGACCGTTGCTGCAAAGAGAGCAGGTAGTCGGCCGACCACAGCTGCCAGAATCGCTGATACATTTTCTGGAAAGCCTGCCACCTAGTCAACCGGTTGATCGGTACTGAGAACAAAGGTTCGTCTGGAACGGCATGTAACGTTCCTCCCGTTAAGAAATGCGCGGGAGTTAATATCGATAAGTCGTCAATATCGTCTGTCAGCTGACTTAGTGGGCGAGAATTTAGCGTGGCCTCGATTTGGCAGAGGAGTGTGACCAACTCCTCGAAGGTAGGAGTGTGATCGCCGAGGATACGTTTAAGGTGGAACTTGACACTTTTAACGCCTGCCTCCCAGAGCCCACCAAAATGTGGGGCTGCAGGAGGAAGGAAGTGCCAGATGGTTCCGTCTTTAGACAATAAATTTGTGAACGAAGGGTCACGTATAGCTGTGTCAAATGCACGAGACAGCTCGGATTGAGCTCCGACAAAAGTGGTGCCGCAGTCACTATACATGTGACTTGGAGTACCACGACGAGAAACGAAACGTTTAAAGGCTGCAAGAAACGATGGCGCCGAATAGTCCGAGACTAGCTCCAGGTGAATAGCCTTGACGTCGAAGCAGACGAAGAGCGCTACATACGCCGAATGGGCCTTACGACCTCGTCCTCCGGCGATACGAACAAGCATAGGTCCAGCATAATCTACGCCGCAATGGACGAATGCACGCTCGGCTCGTGTAACTCGAGGCACAGGGAAGTTACCCATTTTCTGGCTGGAAAGACTGGCTTTGACTCGGGCGCACCCTACACACCGATTGATAACAGAGCGGATCATACGTTTAGCCTGAATTACCCAAACTTTCTGACGGAGTGTTTGTAAAGTTAGACGGATGCCTCCATGTAAGCACGACTGGTGACAATGGATAACGAAAAGGCGCACGGCAGTATGTGGAGATAACACAGCTGGATGCTTCTGTGTGACCAGCAGCTCGGCATTCGTCAATCGGCTTCCAACCCGAATAACGCTGTCATCATCAAGGAATGGCTGTAACGAGGCTAGACGGCTTTTGTTTGAAATTGGTACAGCATTTTGCAATGATTTTAGCTCGTCCGGGAATAGATCAGCTTGTAACCATTTTATTACAGCGAGGAAGGCACGATCATAATCGATGTGATTTAAGACATTCGATAAAGTCACATCTGATGGTTGGAGTCTACGTCTCCAATTGAGAATGTAGGCAAGCGGTCTGATAATGCGCATCCAACTTGAGACACGCTGGACCAATAATGCAATACGATCGTCTATACACGAGGTTACTGTGGCGACGTGCGCCCGAATTTCTGTCGGAGCGTCAACAGAAAGGGTTGGAGTCGTGTTCGGCCAAGAGCTGGAGTCCTCAGACAACCATGATGGTCCGAACTTCCATAACGACGAAGCTACGAGATCCGCAGCTGAGCATCCTCGAGAGGGAATATCAGCGGGATTTTCATCGCCTGAAACGTGACGCCGTACTACTTTCGGCAGTAGCGTTTGCACCTCGGACACGCGGTTCGCCACGAAAGTTTTCCATTTGGTGGGTGGCTGTTTCAACCAGAACAGGACAATCGTAGAGTCTGCCCAGCAGTACACGGGTATCTCCGAAAATTGTGGAATCTTTCGAATGAAGTCTACAAGCCGAGCCAAAAGTACTGCCGCGCAGAGTTCGAGACGTGCAATAGTCAACTGCGAAGTAGGAGCGACTTTGGTGCGACTAATTAATACAGCAGTTTCGAATTTGCCAGTATGCTCCGTCCTAACGTACACGACTGCGGCGTATGCACTCTCTGAAGCATCTGAGAATCCATGCAGCTCGCTTGTAGTTACATTCGGTGTTTGCCCAGTCCACCGAGGGAGAGTGAACTCGTTGAGAATCGGTAATGCATGATAAAAGGTCTTCCATTGGCCGACCAGATGATCAGGCAAAGGAGAATCCCAATCAAGATTTAACAACCAGAGTCTTTGTATCAAAATTTTCGCTGACACTACGACGGGTGAGACCCAACCTAACGGGTCGTATAGCTTAGCAGTGAGCGAAAGAAGTACTCGTTTCGTATAGGTGTCAGTAGGAATAAGCGAAATAGTGAAACCGTACTGGTCACTAGCCGGTCGCCAAGAAATGCCGAGAATTTTAATTCCGTCATCCTCTTGCAACGATTTCTCAGAGGCGAGGCCGTGATTCGAGGGGTCTATGTCCTTGAGCAATTCTGCGGAATTGCTCGCCCACTTTCGTAATGTGAAGCAACCGTGACCTAGTAACGCGTTCAATTCTGTTCGCGTTTGACGAGCGGTTTCAAGGTCGTTTGCACCAAGTAAACAGTCGTCAACATAGAGACCGTGAGTGAGCACCTGAGCAGCGAGAGGGTAACAATCTCCGTGATCCTCACGGATTTGCTGCAACACGCGAAGAGCGAGGAAGGGAGCGCACGAGACACCGAACGTAACGGTGTTAAGTTGATAATCGAACACAGGGACATCGGCAGACGGCCGCCAAAGTATGCGCTGGAAATCGCGGTCGCGCGGGTCCAACAGAATCTGACGGAACATCTGCGCGATGTCTGCGCAGTAGACATATCGGAATGTACGCCATTGGAGGAGTACGTGGCTCAAATCTGCTTGGAGTTTGTAACCCGGAAGCAGATGATCATTGAGCGACGTAAAATTAGATGAAAGATGCGACGCATTAAAAACGACGCGCATCTTTGTTGTAGTGCTCGACTCTTTGAGCACGCCATGGTGAGGTAAGTACACGACGAGAGCATCGTCGCTCGGTGCAGAGACCTGTGTCATATGACCTTGAACCTCGTAATCGCACATAAAATCTGCGTATGCTTGCGAGTCGAATGGTCGACGTGTCAACCGTTTCTCAAGTGATTTGAACGCAGATAATGCTGACAAACGAGAACTTCCAATATTTACGGGTGGGGGGTTCCTGAAGGGGAGCCGCACTATGTAGCGCCCACTCACGTCGCGCGAGTGTGTGTCGACGAAGTGTCGTCCACACTGGATATCTTCGTCGGAAGCCGGCACTCGGCATGGAATGGATTCGACTTCCCATAAGCGTTGCACGGCGTCAGACAGTTGCATTGTATTGCAGCAATGATGTGCATTGATTTCAGTCGGAATTGATCCCGAAGGTGACCGCGACCAACCCGATAGAATCCACCCGAGAACGGTGTTTTGAGCTGTGGCCCCCCCTGCAAAACCATGAACGAGACCGTCGCGAAGAAGAGAACCATACAAATCAGCTCCGATGATCGCATGGATCGGGTCAGTGTTGCTAGGATCGGGATCTGCAAGTTCGAGTTGCTGTAAATGCGGCCATTGCTGAACAACTTTCGTAGCAGGCGGCATATATGACGTCACTGTCGGTAGGAGAAGCGCGTGCGTTCGTAATCGAGGATACTGAGAATGGACGGGGGAAATGTAGATTTCCGCGGCCCGATCGGCAGAACCTCCCTGAGCCCCTCCGACTCCGCTAAATACAGTGGATGCACGCACGGATCGCGCATCAAGAATTTTTACTAACTTTTCAGAAATGAAAGTCCACGTCGAGCCTTGGTCCAATAATGCGCGCACAATGATCGACATGCCATTGTGTGAACTAACGCAAATACGAGCCGTAGATAGGAAAATGAACGAAGGCTGGACGGGATGGTTAGCAGCAATGTGTGTGAGTACGACTCCGGTGCTGGTAGGAGTGGAAGGGGAAAGAGGCTCCGCGGCGACTGTCTCAGCGGCACGAGCGTTCGAGGGGAAGCGCGACCCCGTTGAATTTTGAGAGGTCTCCGAAATCGACCCCTGCTCTCTGTGCAACAACGTATGATGTCGTCGTTTACAAATGAAACATGTCTGGGATGTAGTACAATTAGCCAGATCATGTTTACCGAGACAATTTACGCATAACTTGTGACGCTTCACAAGATCCTGTCGCGCGTGCGCACTCAAATTTTTAAAACGCTTACACCGATAAATAGTGTGTTCGCCGGAACACGAAACGCAATTTTGAGACGCGAGAGTCGTGGCGTGCGACTGAACGTAAGATTTGTGACCTTTATTTGACTTTGAAACGGAAACGGATTCTGTCGGTGTAACGTCTGCCGTTTGAAGTCCACACGCGCGATCATTTACGAACTTCTTAAAATCCGCGAAAGTCGGATACGTTTTCTGTGAGCCTAGGCTGAGGGCCCAAGCTTTACGTGTTTCAGAATCAAGTTTCGACGAAAACAAATGAACTAAAATCGAGTTCCACTGGTCGACAGGTTCACCGAGAGCTTCAAGTGCTCCGAGAATAGCGGAACCTTTGTGATACAAATCGCGAAGATCCGACGCGGAATTTTTCCGAACAACCGGTAACGAAAATAACGCCTGTAAATGATGATCGATAATTAACCTCGGATTAGCAAAATGATCTTCTAATAAATCCCAAGCAATTTTAAAATTATTTGAAGTAGAGGTCAAATGATCGATCATTGAAAGAGGCTCGCCCTCAAGTTTCGTCTTGAGGTAGTGAAATTTACGAACATCGTCGATCGAGCTATCGCTTATAATAATCGATTTAAACAAATCACAAAATGATTGCCAATTATCATAATTACCGGTGAACTTAGGTATGTCGATGCGTGGAAGATGACTCGATGATCGGATTGTAGGATTACCTTGAAATGGTACAGCTGCTGGCACATCAACGAAAGCATCATGGAGCGTGGATGACGTGACAGGCACTGAGGCGGCAATGGCTTCTGATATTTCGTCGACGAAACTGAAATACGCTTCTTCTTCCGTTTCGAACTTGTTGTCTCGGAAGTACGGATGACGTTGCTCTAAGTCGTTGGATGTCAAAACGAGGCGAAGGTGAACCTGCCGACAGGTCGCCCAGGTGGTCTCAATAATCGCCAATCGTGCTTTAAGTTTTGCACTAGTGCGATCGATGTCTGTAGGTAGACTTGAATACGCCCGATGCATGGAAGCGAAGTTTAATTCTTGCGCAGCGAGCAATTCCTCGACGGTTTCTGCGTTTGTGTTCTGGTATCCATGTTGTCGTGTATCTCAGACGACGAACTAAAATTGTTTAAGAGGCGACCCAAGAATGGCGTCGAAAATCACGCGTCCAGTGAACAGCATACAGCACAATCGTCTCGGGCAATCAGCTGAGAGAGTGAGAGAGAGAGAGCACACCAAGCTTCGACAGCGGAGATCAGCGAAGTGAGTGTTCCTTTCTGCTACGTGAGAGGGGCGCGGCAAGTCGCGTCGAAGGGGCGACGGCGGCGGCCCGTGGAAAGCGGTAGAGACGGAGGAGGAACGACCGATGATCCAATGTTGCCAACTTCTGCTGGCACCAGCGTGGAGAAACTTCGTGAGCATCCAATAAGGCGTCCAATATGGCGTCCAGATAGCGTCCAATATGGCGTCTAGATAGCGTCTAGATAGCGTCCTTTTCCAGAATCTTCGAAATCCTTGAAAAAATGGGTTTTATCGAAAATCCAACAAATTTCAACTTTTAATACATGAGCTTGCACTGCACATAATCCAGTGGCACGTTTACACTCCCGAAACCGAGGGATCCTGGCAGGATCGCCATTATGTTCGCGCAATGAGAGGAAAAACGAAGGTTCCTGGCGAACGTAGTGTTTGTGGGTCCGGATCAATCGGGAGAGGAGAGAAAATGTAATGCCACTTGTATTTTTAAGGGTTTTTACTTTGAAGATGTGTTGTACACAATACTTAGACAGGATTAACTTTATCTATGTCGCCACGGGAGCCGATGCGCGCGAGAGCTCGAACGAGAGGCGAGTGTGTGCTGTGAAGCCACGGCGCGGACGCGGTAACATTAATAGATGGCGCTACGGAGCGCAGCGGCGGGCGGTAAGTGAACCGACTCGTTCGCTACTACGTTACGCGTGGGCGTAACAGTATTATTTCATATCGTAATGGAGTTTAATGCATTGCATATTTACTCTCGTAACGGAGTTTTTTTTTCATTCCGTGTATTTCGTCAAAATAAATAATAAAAATACGCGGCGCTTCTTTCATTGTGAGTGTGACGAGCAGTATGGTGCATATATACAGTGAAAGTATGGAAATGAATTATCAAGAGATTCCTATTTCTCATGCGCATATTTAGAGAGAAAGAAAGTCTCATTCATGATATACAATTTCGCTCCATACAGCACCCAATAACACTCACAAACAGGTTCATAAATGAGATTTACTCTCACGTATGAGTGCACATGGAGAGCGATAGCAGACTCGCGTGGCTATCTGGGACGGTCAGATATCTTGGAAGCGTCCTCTGCAATTTCGAGTGTTAGAAGATGCTGTTATAAGTAATTGAAAAAATCCATAATTAAAGATTTAACACAAACATAAAACAAGTATTTGTGTAAGTATCGTATTTATATTGTATCTTATATAAGCAAGACTTGGGAGATCGTGGAATCATTGACCTTCAAATGTTAGAGATACTGAATGTGTTACTATGTTTTTTAATGTAAATATAATGTAAAATGTATTTCATTACATTTTCCGTGCGGAAAATTCGATAAATAAAACAATTAAAATGCATTTAAACTTTAAACAATTACTTAAAAGTTTATTGAATTTATGGTGACGGAGATGTTGTGAAACCGACTGACCACAAAGTTCTTAGGAAAGCGAAATGCGAGAAACGAGTGAGGCCGGGCCTAAGGAGTAGCTCGTTTTTATATCCATTCGCTGCTACTCCTTCCTGACTTGCCGCACTTACCCCTTTGTTTCTCTCTCTCTCACTCTCACTCTCACTCTCACTCTCACTCTCACTCACTCACTCTCACTCTCACTCTCACACTCACACTCACTCACTCACTCACTCACTCACTCACTCACTCACTAACTCACTCTCTAGAAATCGATAACGGATCATTCTACATGACACTGTTTGCATGTCTAAATCAAATCAAATTTCGACCAATGGATCACTTTAAACGACACGTTTTCCATGTCAAATTCAACCCATATTTAGACTCATGGATCACTCTAAACGAGACTTATCATTTCTACATCAAACCAAACGACCTTGCTAAGAAACGAAATTTCCCACATCCATAATTTCATTTAAACGCGCGTATAATAAATCGCGATTTCTCAAATACCGTGAAACGCAGTTTCAGAACCTATGGCACCCTTATTGCGGCTGCAGCCGACTTCATTGAGGAGTATCCCTCGGGTTTGCAATGGCGTGGGGAAAACTGTAGAAAAACATACGCCAGATACCGCATATCGCTCTTCGATTCCTTCCGAAACATTCCCCCCCCCCCCCCCTTGTCATGGCACGGTCCCACACATTACCACTTTATCAAAATGTGCATAGATTATAAATCAATTTTAGTTATAAGTATATTTATTTGAACAATCCACACTGTAGGATAGGAAGTAAAATGGTCATTATATAAATCGTATAAATCAGATCATATTCATACATACATTCGCGCGTTCACAACAAAGATTACAACGTGTCGGAATCTTATTTTATAAATTCGCATCATAAGAAATTTGGAAAACCCAGTATCCAATTACGCAGGTAATCACTATAGATCTCTAAGCATCGGGATACATTATAATCAATTGAGTCATTCAAATGCACGTTTGCACTATTTCGCAACCCATATTCATTTTACAACGGATCGTGTTAAATTTCCTTTCGCAGTTCGTACCGGCATAACTCTAACTCGACCGTCGCGACCAGGCATCAATTTTTCGATGACTCTTTTTCACCACGCGTTTCGTGGAGCCTGCTCATCGGTTACCAACACCAGGTGCCCAATAGACAAATTATGACTGACCTGGGGCCACCTTTTTCGTGGGAGCAATGTAGGTACATATTCAGCTATCCACCATCTCTACTCCAGGAGGCGTCGGCGACAGCTTGTGCCAAACGCCATTGTTTCCACAAGCATCTCGTGTCATTTTCGCATCACGGTATCGAAAGCTGACCTAACGAACTACCGATCTCCGGTGCAAAAAGCGGTGGTGGTGTACTTATTGCCCTTAAGAAGAGCATTTCAGTTACCACATGCGACTTACGGTATGCTTACCCAACGGCCGAACACGTCTTCATCAGAGCGCGTTTGAAAGGGCGGTTGTACATATTTTCTGTTTCTTATTTTTCACCTGCATCTCCCAGCTCAGTATATCATGAATACACGCACTTATGGAGTATTTTGTCGAAAAAATACACAGACTGCGAATGGATAATTTTTGGTGATTTTAATTTGCTGAATATTCTTTGGAGCTACAAGGCCGATAGTCTTAATTACGAAAGAAGAGGACACTACTTTACGCATAACAATAAATTGATTCCAAATCCGTGAGAAAAAATAGGGGTTTCCATTTAAAAAATCAAACTTGACCCTGAAATAACCCTTAAGAACTTGTTCAAGGTCAAATTGAATATCGCCATTAAATAGCCAGGGAAAAATCCTTCTACTTTTGTCCGAAACATTTTCCCAAAAAAATGCACTCCTGCTGAGATATTTCGCCGTCCCGGGACTTTTGGCGGACCCTGTATACATAAAAAAGGGAATTTAACTTATAAGAAGAAACAATTAAATGTCGTTTCGTCTAAATCTATTTATTTACATATAAGACAACTTAACGGACGCATTTGAAGCCTAAGGAAAATTTCATGCCAATTTAGTTGAAGGTTACATGCTTTCATTTCATAAAATTTAACATGCGATGTTTTCATGGCATCGAACGCACATTTTCCGTTACACTGGTTGTGCTTGTTCACTCGGATATTTACTTCGTGACGATGATACCCCCTCTATTGATCAACTTTACTCCGTGCCTCGTTCTTCTAGCACTGCCCCTCTCTTCTTTATCCGCGCCGGCACCTCGTCTTCGGTTAAGTGTGCACGTGTAGAAGATACGCATACTACCACGTCGCCCCTGTTTGAGACAACTCATGCTTCGTCAGTATCAATTGACGCTCCGTCGATTGTATCTCATGTTCACACTCCCGCTGAAACGATTAATAATGCTACTGCTTCGATGCTTTCGCACTCATATTTTCTATTAACGCAATCCACCTTCTCTATTATTGTTACCTGGCTCTCAGTCGGCTTGCGTAATCTAGTCATCGAAAAGAAAGAAATTTGGGAAATTAATGCGTATGGATCTATTTCCTGATCTTTTTGCTCCAGATGGCATCATTATTTTCGTTAATGAATTTTTAGCTCGACCGCCTTTCCAATTGCTGCATAGGGTATGGTCGCGAAATGGGAATATATTTTATAGGCGTGATGCTGACAAATTGTAACAGAAGATTATTTCTCACTTATAAAATTACACTTGCCCTCTCGTTCAACTGTAACTCGTACTTTCAAAAACAAATGTTGTAAATGAGGTGTTTGTGTATAAAAATTTCGGTTCGACATCGTCGTGCCATCTGTGCGCCAGCGCTAGCAGCTTGAATTACGAAATCTATCGCGTTTATCGGCTTCCTGAGGGAGCAACATGCGAATTTGAACTTCGCGGAATTTTCCAGGAATTTACTTACAAATTAATGCCACATGTGGCGTAATTGCCGCGTTTCATGGAGAAGTTCATGAAAATTTCCGTTAGTTCAAAGGCTTGCTATGACGCGTGCAGCACGTTCTCTTGCCTCTTATATTTTTCTTACGCGAATTACTCTCACAGTATCCTGACTTTTCGTGGACCGTGGATCTGTCGAAAATCCTGTCAGGTCACGTAAAGGTCTAGGAAATTCGCGAAGTGAACGCTCAACTCTGCGCACAATTGGATTCGATTTGCGTGTAACACGTGCGTCCATCTTTCAACGGAAGACGCGTCTTGTTGTGGAGATATATAACTTTATCGCCATTCATTCCTGTCCACACGAGTGAAAATGAGTGTACTCAAATAAATTATAATTATAATAGTGAAACCTAATCCTGCCTTCACTTACTTATTCACATTGAGACCTGCATATACACCCAGTGGGACTGCAATCACCCGAGGACTTTTGAAGGTAATGCATCCACAAACATGCGGAAAATTCTATAAACTCTATTCATGTTTTTCAGAGTAATATAAATTCGTTGCGGGCTCACTTTGCCCAAGTTGAACAGTTTATTCAGACCACTAATCTTCATTTACTTGCGCTGTCTGAAACTTGACTGAGTCATCTTTTTTCGTCCAGTGCACTCAGTATTCCGTCATATAACCTAGTGCGGAATGATAGGGCATTGTGGTCCACAGTTAGTAATAAGTATGTTCTAGGTGGAGGAGTAGCGTGCTACCTTCATGAATCGTTAGTTTATAATGTGTTAGAATCATTAATCAGTGCGTCTGTAAATGACCTGGAATACCTCGTATTAAATGTAAAGCTACCGCAAAATACTGGTTTACTATAAGCTATCATATATCGACGGCCTGAAGGTCACATGCTGTCAGATTTTATAAATAAACTTAATTGTTATATGTCTACGTTCAAAAATATTATTATTACGGTGATTTAAATTGCGACCTATTGAGCTTTAGTTACAGCTCGATCTACCTTAGGGGTAATGTGGGCGATTATTCATTGTTTTCGGTCCCATTCAGTGCAACACATCACACATTCCATTCCAACACGCATACGCATATAGATGTGTTCTTGGTTGATTCTCCGATTAAGTCAACAACTCCTTTCGTAGCAGGGCACGATATGATAGGCATTGAATACAAAATTGAATGTTTTTCTCATCGGCGTAAGTCGATTAAATTTCGCGATTTCATCAACTGTAATACTCAATCCCTGGAAAGGGATATGAAACGAAGGTTATAAATAAATTGCTCAGAACTCTGTAATCAAGACACGTTGCAAATGCATTTGATTTCGGAGACACTATCCACCTTTTATTCTTCCGTCAATCAAGTTCTAGATGATCACGTGCCATTCGTGGTCAGTAATTCAATTGAATTTGAATTTGAATTTATTTTTGGCTTGAGGGGAAACCTCTTGGGCCAACCATTACAAAATAGATACATATAAAAATAATTCATACATAAATATACAAAAGAGCTTAAATATAAGTCAGAGTGGAAGTAAAGTGGGTTTAAATGAATATCGCTACGTAGAGCATAAAAGGTATACAAAAATAATAAAAATAACGCAGTGAGTGGACAGTTACATATATATTCCGTTATCGCAGTGGGGAATACAGCGAGTGGTTACAACTAGCAGTATAAGCGCGTGTGTGGTAGTGGCGTGTTATCGCATAGGAGTGATATCGAACGATGGGTTGGAGAACAAGAAAAGTCGAAGTTTTCCCTTAAATGACGTAACATTGGCACTAGAGCGGATGTTGGTTGGCAGGGCATTCCAGAGTCGAGTTGATGTGATGATTAAAGAGCGCGCAAATACTCATGCTAATGAGGCTGCACACGAAGTTCACTAGTGGAGCACGGTCTTAGTATTCGACTTGTGCTTTCATTACGCCACTGATACCGATCATATAGATGTTTCGGTATCCTTGTTGTGAGGACATTATAGGTGATGATGCCTATAAAGTATAATCGGCGAGATGCGGTTGTAAGCCACTGAAGTTCCTCACGATATGGGGTGATGTGATCGACTCGGCGCAGTCCATAAATAAATCGAATGTCCGCGTTGAGCAGCCTTTCAACCTTGGTTTTCTGCAGGGCGTTGATATCATTATAGACAGCACAACAATAGTCAAGATAGGGTAGGAGCAGTGTGTTTACTAGAGTCTCACGGAGATCGAGAGATAACAAAGCACGGTTTTCTCTAAGTTGGCGTAGAGTATAAAACACACGCTTAGACATTAGAACAAGGTGTTCTTTCCATGATAGTGTGCTGTCAATAATGAGACCAAGATTTTTTGCTGACTTAACCCAGGGTAAAGTGATGTTGTTGATTACCAATGGAGGAAGAGAATCAAAATCAAGGTTGCTTAGATAATATGAGCCACCAACGAGTAGTGCATTGGTCTTCCTTAGATTAAGCTTAAGTCCATTCTCATCCGCCCACTGGCAGAAGTTCTCTACATCAGTTGTTACTTTCTGGATCGCCATTGGTAACTCAGAGATGTGGCACTTTAAGAATATTTGGGTATCGTCAGCAAATATCATGTGATTACAGTGCTGGAGGACCGAGGGAAGGTCATTGATGAAGATCGAGAATAGAAGTGGTCCAAGAACCGAGCCCTGAGGCACTCCAGCACCAACTGATAGCCATGATGATCGCTGGCCATCATCAGCTGTAACTGCTTGCTTTCGTCCGGACAAGTATGATGCAAACCATCGTATAGCAGTCACAGAAAGATTTGCATTTTTAAGCTTATCGATAAGAATAGAATGACTGACGGTGTCAAATGCTCTGCTAAAGTCGAATAAAATAAGGACTGTTATCATGCTGTTATCTATAGCCTGCCTGCAACATTTCGAGACGTAGAGAAGAGCAGTTTGGGTGCTATACCCTTTGCGGAATCCAGATTGGAACGGGTTGAACCATTATCGTTTACTAAGATAGTTAGTCAGTTGGTTAAAGGCAATGCGTTCAAGGAGCTTAGAGATCGCTGGTAATATAGCTATTAGGCGGTAATGAGCTTGGCAGGTGGGTTGTGGAATCTTATGAATAGGGATCATGAGTAAAGCCTTCCACTCAGAAGGAACGATTGACGAGTTAAACGATTCGTTGAATAGATAGACTAAGTACGGAGCTAATACAGAAAAGGTTTTGGTGTAAAAACTAAAGGGAATCATATCGTTACCGAGCGCTTCTGATTTTGCACTAGCAAGACAATCAGCAACATCACTTATCACGATGTTAGAGAAAAAGAATTTGTCGTCGCTAAAGTCCGAAGGGAGATCCAGAATTAGGGTACTGTAGATTTGTGCAGTGAGATACCGGTGTCGTATGGTAGGGATTGAGCTCATCAAGAGTGCAACACAGCACAGAAGTACTTTTCTTTGATTTTATTAGCCCTAATTTCCGTATTTCTTTCCACAAGATTTTAGAGCCCCGGATGTTATTGATGCGGTCCCGATAATAAAGTTCCCTAGCCAAGTTCTAGGCCCTTTTGTTAGTTTTATTGGCACTAATAAGCTGATGTTTTAGCAATGGATCTCTAGTCCTCCTGTATGCCTGTAAAAGGGTGTTGCTCTCCTTCTTCAGTTTCAGTAAATCTAATGTAATCCAAGGTGAGGGTTTGTGGGTCGGGGTAAAGGTGTGCAATGGAGCGTGTTTATCGAAACATTCTAGTAGATTTGTATTGAGCGTATTGGCAAGTTCATGTACGCTAGATTCTGAGCTAGGAGCGTTGAACAAGCTCCAATCTGAAGATCATTAAGTAGGAGAGAACAGTCAAAGGATCTATAATCACGACATGTAATAGGTGTTGGATTAAAACAGTCCGTCTCGACTTTGTATTCGATATCGATAAGATCATGGCCATAGACAAACTCAAGGTTGTGGTGAGAAGAGCTAATTATATTGTCAAGCTTGTCGACGATACAGTGGTCGATCCAGGTATCTGCGCGGCTGGTGTGATTTGTCGGTAGGTAGGAGACAATTTGCAGGTCGTTAGCCGTGGCAAGATTTTTTAGATAAGTGGAATCAGAATGATCTCGGTTTAGGTCGATGTTTAGGTCACCCATGATAATGATACCACTATAATTGCTTGAATACCTTTGGAAAGCTAATTCAAATTGGTCCAATAAGGCTTTCTTAGGTGGTCTATAGACAACACAAACCAAAATGCGCTGCTCGGATGGAAAGTCGCTATTTAATTCAGCAATTATGAATTCAAGTGAATTGCCTAGTAATATCGAGCTTTCAGATCGCTCAAGTATTTTGTGTTTGATCGATTTATGTAAATACATTGCCACCCCACCTCCCTTCTTATATTTGCGGGCATTGCGAATGAGCTGGTAGTCCGTGAGCCTGAAGTGATCATCACGAGAATGAGTATTAAACCAGGTTTCGGATAGCAGAATTGCATGGTAAAAATTTTCAGAAAAATAAGATTCAAAATGTTTAAATTTATTTACCGCTCCAAGTGACTGAACATTTAAATGACCGAGTTTCATATAGACATTAGCAGATGGTCTTGGATGCATAGTACTAGAGCACGTATCGTTTGATGGCGCTAGAGACAAGTGACAATGAGCTTGGCGTCATTTAGTGATTTTTGTTAGATCTTCTTCACAGGTTATCGCAATAGCCGTTTCACCTCGCATATGCCGGTAATGGACAATTCCTCGATAGATGTAAACAAATTTGTTCGGATCGGTTTTTACAATAGCGCGGGCTTTTTTAAGAAGGTTGAGGGTATCACTTGGTAGAGATTCGTTTACATATATGCGATAGACTGCGAGAATATCTTTGACTTCCGCGATAACGTCGAGCAAACTTGCAATTTTCAACGCAATCTTAATCAGATCATGATTTTGTGTTTCTGGAAGACCCGATAAAGTAAGCTCACAGTTTCGTAATTCATAAGCCATGCGGGCTTTATCAACCTGGAGGGCTCGAACGGCAGTTTGAAGCACAGTGACATTTGAGTCAATTGCGTTGACCCTTTCTTCGAGCTTCAGTATGCGATCAAGTTTAGGATTTTGCTGCTTATTAAATTTGTCCTGTTTGTCTAGATAAAGCTGAAACGCGGGCGGGATGTGAAGATTTGTCGCATCGCTAGTAAAGGACGCAATCGATGATCCACTATTTGAACGTGTGAAGCGCAGTATGGGAGGGTGAAGCGAGTCATTGGGCTTCCTCTTTTTAGACGGGCCCACTTCGGAATTTAAGCAGCAAACTATGTTGCCGGCGTTAGTATTCAAAGAAGAAGCGGGTATGCAAGTAAAATGAAATTTCCACTTACAAGCAACACATGTGCGCGCGAGATCGTCCTCAATTTGTAATTTACATGTAACGCAAAGCTCCATTGTAAATACACACGAGCTTAGCAAATATATATATACGTATAGTAAAAACACTCACACACACACACACACACGCACACACACACACACACACACACACACACACACACACACACACACACACACACACACACACACACACACACACACACACACTCGCTCGCAGTAAATAACACGCGCAAAAATAATCACGAACACAGCAAGCGTACACGCAGTAGTAATCGCAATGGAGGGGCACGTGAACCGTACGCGCCTCTAGCAGCGCGCAAGATGATTATCCGAACCGCTATATACGGACTGAGCTGAGCGTGTAGTGGGACGCACACGTGCTCGGAACGAACTCACCGATAGGCGGGCGAGTCAAGTCCAAGAGGTATCGGTTGTTCGAAGAGAAATTGACAGCTATGCGAATTACTGCGAAAAACTTCAATAAAAGAACCCCGTATTGTGTATGTTTTTGACCTCTTGCTCACAAAATCCAATTTCCTCACATATGATAGGTTCCGTCAACTCCAAGAGCAGCAGACCGTAATTTTATTTGAACTGCAATTCCTGCAATTTTCGATGATCGGATGCCGGTGATTGGCTCGCTGCTACCTTTCCAGACGTATGACGTCACCACGAGAGCCGGTGAATAGCATGTGGAGCAACTGTCATTTCCAACATTGTAGCAAGGAATAAATGCTTCAAATATTCCGGATTGAAGACTCGAACACTCAAAAAACTCACAACAGACACAACCCGAGCCGATCCGGAAGCAAGTCACTAGAATTTGAACTCCCAAGAAAGCGATTTAAGTTAAAAAATTCATTCGTAAGTGCGGAGCGAAAATAGACACGACTGCTCTACTTACCGCCATTAACATATAATTGTGGCTGTAAATTTATAAGGGAAGCAAGACCAGTAATACAATTTTAGATAAGAATCAGCGATACAACTATCTGCGAACATGTCGTCGGCGTGATAGTCGAACGGGCTAAGGCGTCAGTCTTAGTCCGCCCGAACTGAACGTCGCGAAGGTCCCGAGTTCGAATCCCCGTCCCTGCAATTTTCTCTGCTTATGTCCAGTGTGGAATAATCGGGGAACCTTGCTGGGCGAAGGCACAAATTTGGGACCGCTGCCGACCCCAGTCGGCAGTTATCGGTACCGTCAGCGTCTTATCCGCGGTCGGTACGTCGTGGGTCTTATCTCGGATAAAGATGGGATAAGCCCCGCGTCGTACTTGCTATGGCACAGACCACCGAATCTGCTGGTAATACCGATATTGGGGTAGGGGGGACTGGCTCTGGGTGGGTGTATCTGCCTTGTTCTGTCATGTACTGTCTGCCTTTTCCTGTACCTCTCCACCCGAGAGCCGACCCGCAAGTAGACATATTCGTCATTAACGCGGAGGAAAGTTACCTGTCCTTTATCCTTTGTCCTTCTTGTCGTTATCAAACTCCTCAGGAAAAATTCAGCTCCATGGAGCACCAACGATTTAAAGCAGCAAATTAAATGTCCAGAGCATCTCTATTCTAGAGCGAAACGTACTCGTGACAACCTTCTGATGGGACAATATAGAGAGTTACGTATAACAATGAATGCTTACTATGCGTCGATATCGTCAGTTCATCTTGCTTGCACCGAGTCACAACTCAGACAAATAATACATACTCAGATCAATGAAAATTCGCCAACATTTGCCTTTCCTCTATTACAACCAGATGAAGTTCATGGTGCTCTCCTACATAATTCTCGATATCAAAAGTTTTCAGTCCAGATGGGTTGCAAATCATCCATCTTAAAAGAGTTCTCTCTGTCATTGTAATACCCTTCTCAGCTATCTTTAATTTCTCACTTCAGTCAGGGGCTACCCATCGTTGTAGAAACTATCATTTATCATACCACTCAACAAACTTGCACATCCAGCTTCCCCAAGTGATACGCGTCCGATTGCAAATCCACCGCATATTTCGAAGATACTAGACACGTTAGTAACTAGACAAGTAGTTACCTATCTTGAGACTAATAGTCAGACATCCAGGACAGTTTGGTTTTCGGTCTAACAATTAGCGAAAAGAAGACCAAAGCAATTATATTTGGGACGAGAAGCCACGCCGCTAAATTGGATATAATGGTATTGTCCCCAATTCTGGTTAATGATTACGTTGTACCATGTGTGAGTGAAGTTCGTGATCTTGGGGTTTATCCTCCGTCAGATCTTACATGGAATCGTCACATCTCCTCTGTTAACTCTAAAGTCCATTATACACTCCACAGGCTTCGTTTCAGAGGGGCTAGCCTTCCGTCCTCAGTTAAATTGGCTTGGGTCAACGCGTTGATTGTGCCGCTCTCAGACTTTGGCTACTTATTATTCTCCGACGCATCGGCTTATCTAGTCACCAAACTTCGTCGCCTATTGAAGTCAGCATTGCGCTTTGTTTACCGATTAAGAACCGACCAATCCATAACACCATACTGGAAGAAAGAAAACTGGCTTACAATTGAGGATCGCCAGAAATATTATCGTGATACACTCACCGATCAGGTTCTTCATACGTCGCAGACTAAATGTATTCGGAATAGATTGATCCCATGTCAAACTTCCTTAAGACAGAGTGCTCGTTTGAACTCTACGTCTTTCTATCTTCCGGCATGTCAAACAAATTATTTCTCAAATTCATTTTTGATAATGGTCATAAGATCCTGGAATTTGTTACCATCCTGCCGTCGCACCACTCGATCTCAAGACGCTTTTAAATTAGGCCTCATGTTACACTTAAAACGTCTTGTTTCCAATGCAACATGAATCGACTGAAACCGTGTTAGTCTTCATGCAAATTGTTTGGTTTCTTTTTTAATTACTATGCGTTACCAGTAATAGTTTTGTTTGTATAAAACAGCGACTTGCGGCGATGGTCCACCAGCGACCGCGACTACTTAGATTAGATATTAAGTTTAGTTTAGTTTAGTTTTTAAGTTATGTTTGTAACACTCTTGTTAACTGTGATTTGTCCACGGACCTAATATCCAGGACAATAATAAATGGTATCAAATCAATTCAAATCAAAGGACTTGTTGAAGGTCAAATTCAATATCGCCATTAAATAGCCAGGGAAAATCCTTGAACTTTTGTCTGGAACATTTTCCTGGAAATGCACTCCCGCTAAGTTAATTCGCAGTTCCGGTACTTTTCAGTGTAACCTTGAAATGACCTTGCCGGAAAAATAAACCATATCATATTCAGACGTAAAATGTTGTGCTCTTTCAGAATCCGTGAGAAAAAATAAGGGTTTCCATTTAAAAAAACAAACTCTACCTGTAAATAACCTTCAAGATCTTGTTGTCTAATAATATAATCTGTCTAATAATATGGGATTTAAAAATAAGAGAAAAAGATCATTCAGGTTGACATTCATCTTCCTCCATATATATAAATATTATCATCTAAGGTGGCTATGGAAGCAAGATTTTATAAGTGACTCGATAAAGAGTTCCAGAATCGTTTAATAGCTATTCAAAATGTGTTTGCAAATATATTAATTCTATGTGTGGGGAGAATGTAAAGAGACGAATGTAGACGAAATTTCTGCCCAAAGAATCATAAACCGAAATAACACTTCCTGAGAGATATCGTGGTGGGTATGTAGTTAAAAGACCCCGCACAAACCTTATGGGAAGTGGCCCTCGGTTAAATTCGCTCAAACTATTGTATGCCCTTGGTGTTCTGATGAAAAGTATCCCTGGCCACAAAACTTGAAAATGAATAGTTTTTTCTACACGTACGTTCTAAGTACAGCGCGATTTGCCTTGAAGACGAATGCCATTATTTGTTCATAGATTTCAACGCTATATTTTTTAATGCAACTGGCCTGTAAAAATTTGCAAAGACCATTTCTGAGAGCTCGAAGCCTTCTCATTCAGATGCCAATAAAAAAATTAACATACGAAGTGAGATAAAAAAGTTACAGCCCATTTTTTCAAAAAAGGTAAGGATTTTTTGTTTAAATTAGACATTGTTAAATTGAAAATGCTTTGCTAGAATATCGTTACTAAGACAAAAGGTGGCTTGTATATATTTTATCTGACGTTTTTACGCGAGTATGTGCGTGGGTCCTGCTGTCAGCATCATCCAGGATCAACGACATGGACGTGTCAGGACACTAATCCCATCGGAGTGTTGGTTTAAAGTGAGTCCCCTTACCTTTCACGTGTGTGTGTGTGTGTGTGTGTGTGTGTGTGTGTGTGTGTGTGTGTGTGTGTGTGTGTGTGTGTGTGTGTGTGTGTGTGTGTGTGTGTGTGTGTGTGTGTGTGTGTGTGTGTGTGTGTGTGTGTGCGTGTGTTATTCCGAAGCGACGATGGAAAGCTCTACCAGCCATTCCTGCCGGCTGGCGGCAGCAGGAGTGCGGGGCTCGCACCCGATAAAACCACCTCCGCTTAGACTGTGATTCCCCCCTCGGAAACCGTTGGAAGGCATTACTTCGAGAGGGGTAGTCTATGCCTCAGAAGGCCCTCCGCCGATGTTTTGGCTCTTCAGGTCTGGGCGATGTTGTTGCCTCTTCTTTCTTATTCTCTTCTGATGGCATTCAGCCTATCGATGATGGAGGTGGCGATGGTGACCACCGCGTCCCATCTCTCCTGTGAGGCGAGCAGACATTCCCCAAAGCCCTCAGGTATTAGTGGTCCTCCTCCCGAGATCCGGAATTGTTCCCGTTCCGCTGCAAATCTCGAGCAGTGGAAGAGGACATGGGCCACGTCTTCGTCGACACCAGGGCATGCCGGGCACTCCGCTCGTTGGTAAATTCGGAACCCATGTAAGTAGCTGCGAAAGTAGCCGTGCCCGGTGAGCACCTGAGTGAGATGAAAGGTGGTGTATCCGTGTTGTCTGCCCGTCCACTTTGCTACATCTGGGATGAAGCAGTGGGTTCACCGCCCCGAATCCGCTGAATCCCATCTTTTTTGCCACTCTTCTATGGTCCTCATGGACCATTTGTTGTGGTTCAGCTCCTGGTCGGCGATGTCCTGCCTTCTACACCTGCCTTTGCGGTGTACTGCTGCCCTCTCAGTAGCAAGAAGGTCTATGGGAGGAAGTCCCGCGACCACCGAGAGAGCGATGTCCGATACAGAACGGTAGGCACTGGCCACTCTTAGGGCGGCTGTTCTATAAGCCCGCCGACAGGTGGCTCCGTAGCTCTTATGGATGTTCATGGCATCAGCCCAGATCGGTGCCCCGTAAAGAATAACGGAGCTTACTACCGTTGAAAGGAGGGACCGTCGCGGCTGTTTCGGCCCCCCAATATTGGGCATGATGCTGGAGAGCGTACGAGCCACTTTCGAAGCCTTTGCGCCTGCGTTCATCAGGTGTTGTTTGAACAACAGCCGCGCATCTAGAGTGACTCCAAGATATCTAATAGTGTCCACCGTCTTGATCTGCGTATCTTCTACCGTGAAGGTAGCGTATACCCTTTTCTTTGGCCTCCGTCTTCTCTGCCGCCAGATCTAACCCATGGTTGCTCAACGACCTAGCTACTACCTCGATAGCGTCATCTCCGCTAAATTGAACCAAGTCGATGGTTTTCGCGACGACGATTAGTGCAAGGTCGTCTGCGAAAGCTACCATGGACACCCCGTCTGGAAGGGATTGCCTGAGCAGTCCGTCATATAAGACGTTCCAGAGCAAGGGTCTCAGAACCGAGCCCTGCCGTCATCGGTGTCATAATACAGGATCCGGTCAGTTAGGTAGCTTGAGATGGCTTTTCTTAGGTAGAGCGGCACCTTCAGATCTTCGAGTGCCTGCATGATGCAATCCCATTTAGCCGTGTTGAAAGCGTTCCGAATATCCAGAGCAGTGTGTGTGTGTGCGTGCGTGCGTGCGTGCGTGTAGACGTGTGCGAGACGCACCGTCGATCAGGACCTCGTGGTTCGTCAGTTCCTCGATATTTAATGACTCCAAACCCTCTTCGGTGCTTGCATGTGTATACGAGTTTTTCAATTTTTAATCTTTTATGATTTCTATATTCAGGTCATCTTGAGGAGCTCTATGTGCCACATCTCGAGTTACGTTCAGTAGTTCTGCGTCCGGATACTTTACGTTAGGGTGATGTCTGGCATATCCGAGAAACCACAATACTGCAGCAACAGGAGCACATGTGCCGAATGTTCTAACTCCAGTATAGCATGCGCAATAGTAACCCGTTATTATATTATCATGTTCTTCTATTTCAAGATCATCTACGGTAATATAAGTAACGAAATCTTGAATAGAGCCGAAGTCTAATGAAATTATTTTCATTGATTGATACATCAATTTGCACCTCTTCATCTCCATCTCTTTGAAGTTTATCTTGTATATATCCTGCTGAAAGAGAAACTTGGTATACACCGATTGTTATGTCTTGTAAATCATTTATTTCTAGTTTTGGAAAATTAGATACCTGATTCTGTAACTTATGCAATTGACCGTTTCTGCGAATTAAATTGTCGATTTCGATTCTAGCTTGAAGTACATTTGGGTAATTTCTACGTCTTAGCATATCCGTAGCTACTTCTACACTGGCATTTCGCATATCAATAGGAGGAAAATATTTATTTATTAGAGCACCAGTTATTCTGAAATAATCGCCAATGTATTTTGCATTTTGCATGTCGAATACGTGATCGAAGATTTTAAAAATCGACTTAAGGTGTCCGTTTCTTGCCTCAACGATCCATCTTACCTTGGTAACTATACGAGAATCTTTTGCTTCTTGCGTTGATAACGGCCTTTCACCTCTTTGAAGTAAGGCAGGCATTTTGTGATCAATGCCAAGATGATTGAGAAAAGGAATTGCATCTCTGTAACCTCTGTCAACCAAAAAATGTCTCCATCACCAAACCAATTTCTTAAACTTAGTGCATCTCTTTCAAATTCATTGCGAATAATGGTATCGTTGTTGTTATAATAATCGGAAAAATAGGGTCCTAATATGGATAGTATATTTCTATCTGGGGCTTCAATAAGCGTTGGTTTTTAATAAATGTCTACCTTTGTGTTGAGAATAAGACTGTCTAAGAACTCGAAACTTGCTACTTTTGTGGGTGTAGACATAAGTGGCATCGCATATAACAATAGCTTTCGGTACATTAGCCTCTTCATTATAAAGTTCATTTGCAAAAGGTGTTACATGGGTATTAATATAGTTTTCTCTGTTAATAGCTTGCACATCTATGTTTTCTTGTACGAACCTCGTTCTGAGAGATCTTCTGACTGTACTTATTCCCATACTTACAGACTGTCTACTGGAGTAATTAAATATTACTCGCAAAAATTCATCCGAAATGCCTTGCCTGAACTTACATAAGAATACCATTAAATTTCGTCTATTCGCGTTTCTCACACCTCCAACTACAGGTACTAGATCATAGTAGGAAAGAAGATTTTCAAACTGTTCCTTATTTATTGCGAATAAACAATGAAATTCGTAGTCACTAAAGCTGTCCACATTGTCTAATCTGCATTCAGTTTTAGCAACATTGCGGAATCGTCCTAAGAAACGTTGTAAATGTTGTCCAGGAATAACATAAGGTCTATTAATATAGGGCAATCCTGGTAATAATTCTGAATTAATTAAATTATTTCCATTTAAATGGTAACCACAACATCTAACATTTTCAGGAACATAAATATTTTGTTCCACAAACACGTTAACTCTACACTCTAAGGATATTCTTACAAGATTGTATTCATTATGACATATAATACACGCACGATTACCTCGCTGGGTTACAACATTTAATCTGTGACAAGAAGGATCATTATCAATTGCTGTTATTTCATTTGTAATAGACTGATTACAATTGAAACAGAGTCTTGCATCATTTTGAATATTTAGATTGGGTAAGTCATTAATTTCACGTCTGTGTATTGCTAATTGTTGTTTTCTCTCATCGTCACCTATTCGCGGCATTTGACGTGCTCTACGTATCAAATTGCAAATAAAACATGTTTGCATTTGTGCCATTATTTACAATTAGGTTATGGGTATATCATTTATTTATATATCATACAAGCTCCGTTTACGATATCGTATAAACACGGAAAGAATATTTGGACAACGGCCGAACTATTATGTATAGCAACGAAATGATAGCTATAGTGCAGGCGCCGAACGATTTTTCGGTCCTCTGCCAGCCGAAAAGTAGTACGAAGCGGGAAGAAACACATCGGCACACCTCGGCACGTGTAAAAGTGCTCCAGCTATCGTATATTTTGTAACCAATTTAGGAGAGCAGCGCGAATTGCGGAACGATCTTGAACTAAGATAATTTCCGTATATGTACCTTGTGTTATTTTATTAAATTATGAAATTCATCAGTATGTTGAAAAAAGAATTTAAAAATATGAAAAAGATGAACAAAAATATACAATGAATTGTTATCACATTCGAAAAACTACTGAGGTTGCTTACGCAATAGCGTAATAGGTAGTCTGGCTACCTACTCTAATAGACCACTTTGAGCGTTTACGAAAATGCAATATACCAACTTCAAGATGACAGCTTAAAATGAAAAAAAAAAACGTATATTTTTCCGATATCTGTCATGTGAGTCTCATTAAAACTTCCACAAATTAACTTGAAATACATGAGTATTATATCCAATATGCATAGAAATCATAAAAAGTATCTATGTACTAACAAACAACACCTTGTTCCAAAGAAAACGCCAAAAATGCCTATTTTCTTTCTGATAAAACTGTAAATTCAGTCGTAATTGCATAATGACAATATTTTCTAGTTTTTGAATGTGTATATTTACGACATATTCGTATGATTTCTAAACATACTGGATATAGAATTAAGGTATTTAATGTGAAGAGAGTTCGAGAAAGAATGAATTAGATTACAATTACAAACATGTGAAAGATATCAGTTTAATTCATTTAGGCCGCCATCTTAAAACCACCATACAGAATTTTGGTAAACGCCCAACATAGTGTGTTAGACTGGATATCCATGCTACATTTCATCGTAGTTCCGATATTGCAGCAAGGCATTTTTAATTTGAAAAAGTGGATTTATCACAGGAAAAGTCGTGAAAAATTCGACGCTATTTTGAAAAAAAGGGCCATAACTTTTTTATATCGCTTCGTAGGTTCATTTTATCAACGGAATCTGAAAGAGGATATTTTAAGCTTTCGAAATTGGTCTTTGCAAAATATTTTCCAGGCTAATAACATTAAAATATATAGCGTTGAAAGCTGATAATAAATAATGACTTTCCCGTCTTTAAGGCAGGTCGGGCTGTACTTAGAACGTACGTGTAGAAAAAAAATTGAATTTCAAGCTTTGTGACCAGGGACACTTTTCCTCAGAACATCAAGGGCTACAACATGCTTCAGTTTGAGCGAATTTAACCGAGGGCCACTTCCCATAAGGTGTGTGCGGGGTCCTTTGGTATGTAAGGATACCAACATAGTATATGCTTTTTCAAAATCAGGTAGATCTGCAGATCTTAGTTGTGAGAACGATTCTTGCAGTTTTGCGAGAGCTTCTAAATATACAAATAAGTAATTTTGAGGACGGACATTGAAAATTGCTGGAAAACAAGAAACATGGTATTGTTAGGACGAGACCAAATTTCAGGGTCCTCGAAACCGCATAGTACCGCGGAAACTTCTCAGTATACAAGATGTTAGTTGTGGGGACAGTTATTTCGGTTTTGCGAGAATTTCTAAACATACATATACATACTTAATTGTGAGGACTGTTCTTGCAATGCTGCGAGCGCTCTTCACATACAAATAAACTATGTCGCGGATGCTCTCCGAAACTTTGTGTATAATTATGATAGTAATCCGAATACAGTTTTTATAAGTAATTTGCCGGAAAAATCCGATTATTTCGCGGAATCCTCTATCAATTTGATGATCAGGAACATACTAACGAATAATATAACAATAAAAACAATAATATAATAATACAATCAATAGAGCTAATTCGAAATTCCGAAATTAGAGCGGCGAGATGGTCGTGCGGGCTAAGACGTCAGTCCCGACGTTCCGATTTCCAATCCCCATCCGTGCAATTTTCTCTGTTAACGTCCAGTATTTGGAATAACCAGGGAACATCGCCGGGCGAAGGTACAAATTTGGGACCGCTACCGACTCCCAGCGACAGTTATCGGTACCGTCAGCGTCTTTTCGGCGATCAGTACGTTGTGGGTCTTATAAAAACTAAAATCTAAAGATGAGATAATTCACGCGCCGTACTCGCCATGGCACAGACCGCCGAATATGCTGGTGATTCCCATATTGGGGTAGGGGGACTGGCTGCGTGTAGGTCTATATCTTGTAAATGTCTTTGTGTTGTCTGGGTTGTCCGAACCGTTCCATCCGAGAGCCGACCCGCGAATAGACAATTCGTCATTAAAGCGGGGCATAATACCTTATCCTTTGTCCTTTGTCCTTATTTCAAAATTCCGAAAATTATAAAGTTTCATTTTTATTTCCAGTGTACACGAAATATAACATTTTAAAATATGTAAGTTCTATTTTGTTATGTTACCTGTGACGTAGATTGTCATTTGACAGGTTTTCATTAGGTGTATAAGCAGGGGTAATTCTTAAGTTATTTCGAATTGCTGTCTCAATTGACCGCTTCCGTTTTACGTCAACGGCCAAATCGGCCATCAACTGCAGAATAAAAGGGAGTAGTTGGAGTCTAATGCGGCTCCATACAATGTAATCAAACTTTTGAACCTAAAATCGAAAGTAATCATTTTCTAATAAATAAACACAGATAGCAAGACGCGAGTCTCAAGATGTCCTCATGTTTGAGATCCCACTTACGAGTGCTTATGTGAATGCATATGAGAGTTTGGAATTGAGTAAAGTATACGAGATTGGACAGCGGAAGCGCAAGATTCCGCTTCTACGCACATACGAAACTTTTGTGATACTTGTAATGATGGCTAATGGTTTTGGTGCGCAACCAATCGGCGTCGGGTGGTATGCCTATGTCGTAAGAAGTTCGTGGTTTGCGCATGCGCAAATTGTGCAATAAGGCAAGACTCATGTGAGTGACGATCGATATCTGCTTGGAGGACACAAGTAGCACTCACATGGAGCGTAGACGTGCGCTTTAATCTCATGTGTGAGTTCCATTATGCGCACATTATGCGAGCTCACGTTGCTATCTCGGAAAAAAGGATCACAGCAAGCCAAACATCTCGAGCACAATAAATCTTTATTACATCATCTTTTATATTTTGTATACTTTACACTTCAGTATCTCATGTTCGGGCGATCTGTTAAATTTGATTACTACAAAAAAAATCCTCAATAATTTGTAAAGAAATGCCTACGTTTCGGGCTTAAAGCTCTAAAAACTTAAATTAAGCATTTTTTTCACAAGATCGTAGGTACCTAGTATCAGGTTATAGCTGTTGTGTATGCTGTAACTGGAGAACGGCGAGAGATACCGAAATAATTATTTTCAAAAACATTTATCTTGTTGAAACGTGTAGGATTAATCTGAGCAGATTTTGTGGCAGGTCCATTGAGAAATGGATAAAAAAGTGAAAAATAAATATTTTTGACAATAAAATAAATTATAAACCAGCAGGCTTTTAGCATGCGTTTCCCTCCCTTCCTGTCTTTCTCTCTCTACCTGCCTCCTTCCTTCTCTCTCCCTCTCTTTCTCTTTTCAGTTTGAAACTTAATTCAGGTAAAATCATATGTGACAGTTTATTCAGAACTGTAAGTTTTTATCATTCTTTAATTATTATATATTTTGATCTCCTCTTTATATTTTTTTTAATTGTGGAATGATTATATTATTATTATCTTGTACTTTCCAGATCGAAAATATTTTTGTAAATTTTACATAAAGATTACTTACGAGGGTGATGCATCTATACCACCGAGACGTATCACTTAATTTTTATTTTTTCATAAATTCTTGTGACCGGATCAACTAAGAATATGTCTACATGTATTTTAATTCATTTGAATAACGGCTGAATATTTACCACTTTTGGACTTTATGGATTATTATTTACTGTAATTTATGCACGTAATTTTTACTTTACACTAGTAATTTCTGCCATATTTTTATTTAGAGAATAATGTACAATTATTACTTTTTATTTGGGGGGGGGGGGGGGGGGCTGGACAGGCTTAACTATAAGTGGTCGTAATGATCCATAAGAAGTAAAATTGTTTAGGGTTAAAAAACCAGAAAAATATTGTTTTTTAAATAACTCGCCTTCTGTTGAAGCTTTTTGAAGTTATAATATCTCATTTTGAAGGTTTCTTCATGCTCCAGATCTTTTCTTACAAACGTTTTTCTCTACGATGCATAGCTTTTGCAATAATTTAATATAATCGAAAATTCAAGTAAAAAGAAAGGTTAATTGGCCTTTGATCGGCCCTATCTCGTTTCCTTTCACATTTATCAAAAAACAGTTCAGATAAAACTTGTAGCATTTGTAATTACCTCTAATTCAATTTAATCGATTTCATCAAATAGAAAGTCGAAATCGGTGTCTTCATTATTGCTGAAATCATCGGAAAAAATGTCGGCTCGTTTAGTTTCAAACTAAACTCACACTCGTGTGAGACGTGCTTGAAAACAACAAACCGTTGAGTTTGTGTTTGATAAAAATATAAACCCTACTTATGGACAGGACAAATTCTCGATAAATGAAAGAAATAAAGATCGATTCATTGAAGATGCTGATGTTTCAATTGTTAGTGCAGCTATTGAGCAGGCTTCATATTAAAACTCTGTGGAAGTAGTCGGTGCAGACGTAATTCTTCTGGTTTCGATCCTCGGACTCGTACCACATTCGCAGAACATCTTCTTCCGGAAACCAGCAAGAGGTAAAAAACCGGAAGAACTGCATTCCATGCCTTCTGTGTGATGCAGTACAGCGGCTACGAAGTGTATACTGTTTCTCCACGCATTCAGCGGATGCGATGCATTTTTTAATATTGGCAAGACGAAGTTTCTAACAGTTTTAAGTAAACAACCTCAATTGGAGCCTGAGCGACGTTTGTTTGTCGATAAGCAAGTTGTCTTTGCAGCCGGATACACCCATTTTGTATCCTCATTCTACTATCCGCTGTCACGCCGGTTTCACGGCTTTCTCAATGCGTAGATTTAATCTGTTGCTCAAACGCCTCCATATCCACCCAAACATAGTGAGAAGTGTAGGACCTGATTCCTCTTTGGAAAACGCGCTTTGTCATACATCGGGCAAGCGTAGAGCCATGTCTAGACTGGTTCAATTCCAAAGAGGTGTCTATCAGTGGATTCTTTGAGTCCTCTGCTATTCTGCAGCTCACTATTGCCTCCACCCGTTGCTCTCCTCATTCGGAGCACTTAACTGGAACCTTGACAAGGTAACCCTTATGGGCACACCCGGGTACCTGGGTATTCACCTTGCCATATTATGGCTTATAATATGATCAAAAATGAATATATCGATTCAATATCTCCCTCCTATGATATTGAATCTCTATGGATATTCTCCCTCTGAATCCCCATTATTTAACTATTTTAGAATATAAATCCGCTAATGTAATATTTTATTTATTTTTTTAACCTAAACTACATGACTTTATTACATGCACATAATGGGTACACCCGGGTACCCGGGTACCTATTAGATGACAACTCTTATTTTGTCTTCATCAATGTTAATAAATAATTTATTGAGGTAACAATAGGTTATAAATAAATAACAAATTTATATAATTTTTTGTGCTAGAAAGGAAAATAACATACGGAAGGAACAAATCCGTATTTTGGAGGGGAGGCATATCGACAAGCCATTGCATGGAGAATTCTTTCGAAATGTCCAACAACTTGGCTTGTCAGTAGAGATGACCTTCTCGTTCTTAAGATCAGCCGGCTTGAGATCCCAGATCGACCGGTTTTATCTTCCCATGCCAGGATGGGGTCGTCAATACCTTAGCGTACCGACACACCATCTTACACCAGGCGGTGCAGAGTACGCACAGTAGATCCTGCAGATGTCATGTTGAGACACTGATGCATCTTTTGGCAGCATGTCCAAGATATGTAGTTTCAGCATATATCGAACTTCACAATGCGGCTCTCCGAGGGCTGTATTGCCACACCTATGGGATTGATGCGACTCCAGTTTTGCCGTACATACCCACTGATATTGAATCCGTAGTCGAAAACGGGACATGCCGAATATACTGTAATTACTTATTTCCGACAAGCAGCTAAATATCAACCAATAAGCCTGACATCGTCCTTGTTGACTTCGATGACAAATCCATCTTCGTCATCGAGTTCTGGGAACCAGAAGAGACAAACATAATCAGCAAGGAAGACGAAAAATATGTGAAATATCAGGAACTCCTGTTCGAGATTCGCAACCCTTATCGAGGATTCAAAATCAAGCTCGTCGTGCTGTTAAAATATTTTAACTACATCGTTAGGACAACCAGGTGGAAATACAAAATATTATTATTTTGTCGAGGTAGCAGAGGTCGCGCAAATCACAATTTCAGAGAAACGACCACGGACAGAGTTTCTTTCCTGGTAGGTTGTGCAAACATTTTACGTGAACCACTGATTGATGGCATTATAATTTTCCATCCACCTGTTCACATCAATCTAGTTTTAATAAAGCAATTGGTTAAAGTTGTGAATAAACAAGTATATAATGTTTCAGAAACTATACAAAAATCTACATACATATTTACTTATTTGTAAATTCTTTCAACCACAATCCTCCCCTGAAAAGATGAAAATGATCTCAGGTTCTAATTCAGCGGCCATATATTCGTTTATAGTAGTTATTTTCAGCGATTCGGTGTTTGTCCCTATTTTTTTACCTTTACATGACCTTCACCCTGACCTGTTGATTTTGGATTTAAACGACGTTTCGATGCCTTTTTCTAAGCGTGACCTGCGCTTGACTTTGATACTGATCCGAACGAGGTAAAATGATACCGGATTCGGTTGCAGTGACCCCAAAAACAACTTAATGTAGTGTTTCAGGACTATTCACGGAGTGGTCGGTATTCTCTTGCGCAGACGACACTAATCTGCGACCAGGACCAACGAGGACGGCTCTCTCGTTTGACACGCCAATTTTTTTTAACTCCGATTCGAACAGAACTTAGACAAAATTCACGTTGCCTGTCGACGAACTCGACAAGGACTTATGGTGCGCGCTGCCTTGCGACGGACTCGGTCGGGACTTAGGCACGCGGCGCCCTGTGATACCGCCTGCACTACCTAAACAAAAATACCCGGATGTCACACCAAAACTACACTTAATGATACTAACTGAAATATATGATATTACCGAAACCGACTAAACTAGTAGAACACATTGCCGAATTTAAGCAGTCGGGCAGTCTAACGGACTCTGCCTTGTCGCCCAGTGCCCATTGTCGGCGTTATGGAGTGACGGTGGGGCGGTGGACGTCCAATTTCCACTGTTCGGCGAACTTTGCCTTCCACGTGTCGTAATTACGGATTCGTATTCATTTTTATTATCAATTACCGGATCCGCTATCCGTGAAACGATAAAGAGGACCACCCTACACCCGACTTTGTATTCGCTTGAAGCGATAAGACATTTTTCCCGAGTACTGACGGATAACAAAAGATATCCATCTTAATATCTTTTCCCTGTGCCGTCGGAATGACGAAAGTTAGCCTCTTTTTGAACAATGTCCTGAATTTATACCAGATCTATTTTAGATCGCGTCTCCGTTAGTTAACTATGCACACGCGCGCGACCGTTCGTTGCGTCTTTCCAAGATTAATGAGGGCAATAGTTTTGGTAGAGAACCACATTTTTCCGGAATATGCCGACGGAGGTGACAATAGTTACCCGGACATTTTTCGGAAGTAACCGCATAAAAACTCGAGAAAAAAGCAGAAACTGACCTAATTACGATGCTGACCGAACAAGTGATTATCTTTCCCCTTAAGTCCTTCTTCGCCGATCCTTTTAAAATATTCCCGAAGTTTCGGCGGATCGCTCTTGCATTCCCTTTTCCTTCAATCACGGTAATCCTTGATCCGACATCGCTAATAAATGCGAATAATAAGGATATAAACTCTTTATACTGGTTTGCCACTTTACATACTATGTAAGAATTATACATATCATTTTATTTTTCATTAAATTGCAAATATAACATGATGGTATAATAAACAAAGAATGTTAGTAGTAATCATACATGGAGCAACTTAAAAACCAGGTGTATCTTACATTGTATGTGCATAAGTAATGTTAAAAAGACTTCTTGGTTTAGCGGACAAGTGGATAATAATACTAATTTGAATTTACGTTTCGGTCAAGAGTTTATGACCCTCTTCAGACAAATTTAATTCTGTAATTTAATATACAATTTTGAGTAAGTAGTAAAAGGTTTACATTTTCATTTTATCGATTATGTGGATGAATTACATCGAGATTTTTGTTTGGTGTGTGTGGATTGTGTTAGTTGAGCACTGATACGTTTTTTGACAAAATTATTGATTGAGCACTGGTAATTATTGGAAATATAAATTTGTGTTCTTACCTCTAAGTCCTTGATCTGAGGATAAAATAAAACACTCCCGAATGGGATGACCGGTTTTTTGTGTTTAAAAATATGAATGTGGGCCAAAAAACGTTGTAAAATATCTAAAAATAAAAGAAAAAAATAAGTTTCGAAAAGAAACTTAGTAATAATACAAAGACAATTTGAAAATACGTGCGAGTCGCGTGATGGTAACGAACTGACTGACAAAAATGTAAACATTGCCAGTGCTCAACCCCGGACAATAATAATGCGAAGATGTGTGGAATGCTTCAATTCAAAGTTCACGAAATTTTAACGAGATGTTTTTGAAAAAAAATATATCTAATATTGTGAAGTGTAAATGACATAAATATTAATTATTAAGTAGCGGAAAATATGTTTCTGGATGGTTCGAAAGTTCGAATCTTATATTTACTGCGTTATTATTATGTTTTTTGATAAAAAAGTTTTCTAATTGTTTTCGTTTCCAATAATTTCTTTCTGTAGTTATGATTTGAACGTTTTTATAATCAAAATCATGTCCTGTGTCTAATTTATGTCTAGTTAATCCCGTATGTTTATCTTCACTTAAGTAAATATTTCTTTTAAGTTCGTTAATTCGATCTCTTAGCAATCTTCCTGTTTCACCTATATAACATTTATTGCATTGGTTACATTTAATTTTGTAAACGACGCAACTTTGATGTAAATTATCTAATTTATCTTTTCCAGGTTTAATACCTCCTAGATTTGTATGAAATGGTTTAAAAACTACTCTAATATTTTGATCTTTCATTGATTTTTTAATTTGTTCAGACAATCCTTTAGCGTATGGAATGCTTATAGTTTTCACATAGTCATAATCTTCTTTCATATTATCCAGAGAATTATAAATTTTGTGTACCCTTTTTCTAAGACAGTCAATAATTATATCTTCCGGATAATTATTATTTCGTAATAAATTTTTTACTATTTCAATATTTTTTTGTCTGTATTTAATATGAGATAATTTTATTGCTCTATCTATTAAGCCATAAACAACTCCAATTTTGTAAGATAAAGGATGATGCGATAAAAAGTTTAAATATCTACCTGAAAAAGTCTCTTTATGAAACCAATCTGTTATGATATAATTATCTTTTGCTCTAATTATTGTCATGTCTAAGAAGTTAATAGATCTCTGTTTTTCAATTTCAAGGGTAAATTTAATTCTATTCAATTTTCCTCCTATTTTGTTCATGCTGTCAAAAATGTCTAGGACTTTGTTCTCAGAATTTTTTGGGATGGCTGTCAAAATATCATCTACGTATCTGTAATCGAATGGTAGGGTAAAAGGTAATTTGTTTATAAGTATATTTTCAATAAAATCTAAGACTAAGTCAGATATGATCGGAGAAAGTGGAGACCCCATAAGGACACCAAAAACTTGTTTATAGGTTATATTTTCGAAATTAAAATATGTGGAGTCTAAAATAAGTTTAAGTGTGCTATAAAAATCATTTTTAGGGATATAACACCAACAAAATTCATAAGATTGTATCGGATTTTAAGAAAAACATATTAAAAACTGAAATTAATGACGTTATATATGAAATCAAAGACTTAAGAACAGAAAAGTTTAAATTATGGACTATAATAATCAGACGTATTCCTCCACTTATATATCAAGAATTTTTTCATTGTGAAGACATTTCCTTCAACAAATTGCTAATGTCTTACAACAACAAGTTAAAGAATAAATTTAAAATATTAGAAAGTTTATTTTTATCTAACAAACTTCCTTCTAAAAAACAGATTACTATTAATAATAAATGGTTCAAAAATTTAACGGATACACAGATACCAGATAAAATCATAAATATTATAGGTCTTGGACCGAAACATGCTTTTCCTTTAAAAAATACTAAAGATTTTCCAGTTCAAAATTTTATAGCAGGAATAGAAGATGGTGTCTCAAAGATTCACGATAGACTAGATAGTTATGGTAATGTTATCACTGATGAGAAGAATAAAATGAGATCTAATTGCGTCCATGCTATTCAGAGTTACTTAACTAAAACTAAGAATGATATTGATAACGACTTTCAGTTCTCTGACAACGAAACTATCAAATATTTTTTAAACAACAACCCCAACATTTTCTTTACGAATGCAGATAAAGGAAATGTTACCGTTGTTATGAGTAAATCAGATTATCATAATAAGATGCTTAACTTGTTATCGGATAAAAACACTTACATAATTAGCAAGTTCTCATACACATCTACTCTAAAAAGTGAAGTTAACACTCTAATGAACAGATGGTCTAGAAATAAATATATTACTGAATTAACAGCTAAACAGTTAAAAACTAATAATGCAGTCACTCCGAGAGCATATGGTTTCCCAAAAATTCATAAACCTGATATCCCATTAAGAATAATCATTTCCACTCATAATTCTGCAACTTATAAACTTGCATCTTTTTATAATTCAATTTTATCCTCTACCTTCCCCAGAACACCAAAATCTGTTAAAGATAGTTGGGATCTTAAACAAAAATTACACAATTTCAAAATTGACAATGATTTCATGTTAATCTCACTGGACGTAGTCTCACTTTTTACAAATATTTCTACAGATCTTGCTATTTATATTCTAAAAAAGAAATGGAATCAAATTAAAAATTTTACTAATATCCCTAAAAATGATTTTTATAGCACACTTAAACTTATTTTAGACTCCACATATTTTAATTTCGAAAATATAACCTATAAACAAGTTTTTGGTGTCCTTATGGGGTCTCCACTTTCTCCGATCATATCTGACTTAGTCTTAGATTTTATTGAAAATATACTTATAAACAAATTACCTTTTACCCTACCATTCGATTACAGATACGTAGATGATATTTTGACAGCCATCCCAAAAAATTCTGAGAACAAAGTCCTAGACATTTTTGACAGCATGAACAAAATAGGAGGAAAATTGAATAGAATTAAATTTACCCTTGAAATTGAAAAACAGAGATCTATTAACTTCTTAGACATGACAATAATTAGAGCAAAAGATAATTATATCATAACAGATTGGTTTCATAAAGAGACTTTTTCAGGTAGATATTTAAACTTTTTATCGCATCATCCTTTATCTTACAAAATTGGAGTTGTTTATGGCTTAATAGATAGAGCAATAAAATTATCTCATATTAAATACAGACAAAAAAATATTGAAATAGTAAAAAATTTATTACGAAATAATAATTATCCGGAAGATATAATTATTGACTGTCTTAGAAAAAGGGTACACAAAATTTATAATTCTCTGGATAATATGAAAGAAGATTATGACTATGTGAAAACTATAAGCATTCCATACGCTAAAGGATTATCTGAACAAATTAAAAAATCAATGAAAGATCAAAATATTAGAGTAGTTTTTAAACCATTTCATACAAATCTAGGAGGTAATAAACCTGGAAAAGATAAATTAGATAATTTATATCAAAGTTGCGTCGTTTACAAAATTAAATGTAACCAATGCAATAAATGTTATATAGGTGAAACAGGAAGATTGCTAAGAGATCGAATTAACGAACATAAACGAAATATTTACTCAAGTGAAGATAAACATACGGGATTAACTAGACATAAATTAGACACAGGACATGATTTTGATTATAAAAACGTTCAAATCATAACTACAGAAAGAAATTATTGGAAACGACAACATTTAGAAAACTTTTTTATCAAAAAACATAATAATAACGCAGTAAATATAAGATTCGAACTTTCGAACCTTCCAGAAACATATTTTCCGCTACTTAATAATTAATATTTACGTTATTTACACTTCACAATATTAGATATATTTTTTTTCAAAAACATCTCGTTAAAATTTAGTTAACTTTGAATTCAAGCATTCCACACATCTTCGCATTATTATTGTCCGGGGTTGAGCACTGGCAATGTTTACATTTTTGTCAGTCAGTTCGTTACCATCACGCGACTCGCACGTATTTTCAAATTGTCTTTGTATTCTTACTAAGTTTCTTTTCGAAACTTATTTTTTTCTTTTATTTTTAGGTATTTTACAACGTTTTTTGGTCCACATTCATATTTTTAAACACAAAAAACCGGTCATCCCATTCGGGAGGGTTTTATTTTATACTCAGATCAAGGACTTAGTGGTAAGAACACAAATTTAGCATTACCGGCCATATGCTATCAGCGGCGGCGGCGAAACCAGGATTCTTTGTGATATCGTCCTAAACATACGACGCTTTTTTGGATCCTACGATAGTTTATGGTCCACAACTGTGTCTCGGGTATCTTCCTTCTCAGGAGCGTATAGTGGCACGGAATTAACAAAGGTTTATGACGTGGAAAAGTAATTAAAAATACGTCGGATATACAATTTTAAAGGGGAAAAACTCCGAACTTACATGAGAACACAGATACAACTATTTTCCCGGCATGTATGCGATAACAATCGACTGTGAATCATCTGCATACATGACAAGACCAATGGGGAATTTTTGTTCGTAAAAAAGTTTGTGTTCTTTTTTTTTGCGAAAAAAAAACTCAAACGCGACATACAAGAAACTTTTAATAAATGATTCCACCGTTAATTTTATTTTTTCGAGAAAAAACGTTAATTCCACTTTTATTCAACATTAAACGTACACTGAAACGTTCATTTTCCATTGGTAATATTTTTAAAAGTTCGATTTATTTCATGTTTATCCAACGGCTATTAAACGGCAATAAAACAGTAATATAACATTTGAAGACATTTTCAACAAAATACATACATTTAACGTTCATTTAACTATTATTAAACGCAATTGAAATATTGACAATACAATGGTAAAATAGCTAAAACCTACACGTATTTCACAATGATTATTGAATTGATTGAAAGCGTTAATATCACATTTGGCGGTATGTTCAATAAGTACAAAAGTGAAACTATTGATCGACACAAAATTGTAAAATTACACATATTTCCATTTCAGCTTATTCAATAGGTATTAAACGCCATTAAAACGTTCATATCACTCTTGGTAAAATTATAAAAAACCCATTTATCTAATATTTATTCAATGCTTATTGAAAGTTAATTGAAACTTTAATATTTCGTATTTTACAGTAATATTTAAAAACGTATTTCCCATTTTATCAAGAATTATCAAACGTCTGAAGCATTCCGATTTCACATTTGTTGAATATTTTAAAAGTATTATTAGTTTCTCATTTACTCAAAGTTTATTAACCCATTAACGCCAGAAATGAATTTTTTTACTTCATATTCAATCAAGTGTCCTATTGAAACCACCTTCAAACGTGCATAACATATTTGAACTTTAAAAATTTTACTTTTATACCCCACATCATTGGAACGACCTCAAAATGGCGTGCTTAAATGAAAATTTCTTTGAAAAATTTCGGTACTAAAAAACTGTGATCTTTTTAAAAAAGTGATTCGAATGAAAAGTTCTTAGAATTCTTCAAGAAATACAGAAATGAAATATCATTTTTTCAGATTATTTTGATGATATTTTGAGAGATTTTAGCTATTTTTTAAAATTGTAAATTACTGCCGAAAAACCCAGAAAAAATTTAGTATATTTTCAGACGAATTCTAAACATTGTTTTATTGTTTTCATTTTTTTCCAAAAGTTGATAGTTTTTACAAAAAAAAAAAGCGTGCACGAAAATATTTGAAATTCTTGTCTTCCAAAACTATCAAGTTTTACAAACAATTGCACAAAACTGTTTACAATTCATCAAAGAATATATCAACATTTTTTCAAAATTTTTCGTTAATAATGAAGAATTTTGAATCCATTTATATTCACCACCATGATAGGCGTTGAATTGTTTCAGCATTCGCAGCGCTGAGTCCGGTGCACATGACACTCCGAAAGAGAGCGTATTTAATTAAAAGTCGAAGATTGGAGAATCAGAACAAGATGAGCCTAAGATCCGCTTGAAAATTGGGACCCGATGGAGGGTGTTTGATGTCTTCTGCGATGCATTAAATACAACTCTTACTTTCTTCCTATAACCCATCTCCTTTTTGACTCCATGATGTGGAAAATATATACGGGACATATGGAATATGAAAGCGTTGGAGTCGTCTGGAGTTTAGCAGTTTAAAGGATATAATGGCAGATTCGCGTGAAAGACCAATATTGATTGGGGAGGTAGTACTACGGAGGGATAATTTCTCAATATATCGACCGTTGTCATGATGGAAACACTACTCAGTAAAGTTCTTCTGAGTAAAGGGGGCATTGCTTATTCGCGGAGATCCTAGCTTGAGAAAGAACTAATTTTTTCCCTACATGCACGGAAAGTTATATATTCTAACCTCGCTACGTTCGGTGAGAATGCTCATTTTCAGCACATTTAAGCCTAAAAATCGTATTCTACCCTCCGGAGGAAAACAGATAAGAGGGAAACTCGCCTTCGGCTTGGTTGGCAATTTTGCACGTGAGGAGGACTTTTCTACAGGGTGTCCGAAAAGTATGGAAACGGTCCTGTAACTTTTGAAAGAAAAGATATTTCAAAAATCGCTGAAACACGAGAAACGATTTTTAAAAAAATCTATTTTTTCTGTGGGGATCCGATTCCCCACCCCTCCCACGCCCCAAGGGTGGGGGGAGTGTGGGGCACGAGGTGGGTTGAATATCTTAAATGGCATCATGGGTCGAGTGGGGGCTCATTTGAAAGGTTTTTTCGAGACGAATTCAAAACACTAGGCATAGATGGCGCTGCGATCGATTTTTGGCGGTCATAATCGACTTATAAAACTTTTCATCTAGTAACTTATGAACAAACGAAGGTTTTGACAATTGCCTAATTAAGCGAAACCATTTATCAAAAATATCTATTTTTACCCGTCTTTGAGGTGATGAGTGGATTCGTGTTTGGGAGGTCAAATTACATCGGATAGTATAAAAAGCACTATAAACATGCATCCAATTTTTATTTTAGGCAAATTTTAAAATTTTGTCAAACAAATTAAGAGCTTCCGGACGCCATATTGGAGCGGCCATTTTGGATTTTGCAATTGCGCACGTGCAATTCGTTAGTTTCAGACTTGCAATAGACGATACCGTTTTTGAAATTTGTAGTGGCGTCCTTTGCTTTTGACTGTTTCAAAGTTTCCCGATTCTCACCGCGAAGAGGTCCACGATTTTGAGAATTTTTTTAAAACTTTTTTTTACATTTAAATACACATAATTCGGCAATTTAATTTTGCTTCGTTGAAAAAGCCATGTAATGAAAAGCTAAAAGTAATGATTTTTATTTTTTTAGGTTTAATATTTTCTTTTTTTATGTATTTTATTTCTAGTATTTTATTAAGCTTGTGCCAACTACTGAATGAGATGTTCAAATTGATGTCCTTCAGCAACTTGACAATATCCCAATAGTGCATAGAAGTTATCATTTACTTTTTACAATGTTTCGTAAGATATCGAATTAGAACATAGAATTATTCTTTCCTTTAACTCATCAATGTCTATAGGCTTTGTTTCGTACGCCTTGTTCTTCAGAAAACCCAGTAAAAATAATCTAGAGGAGTTAGATCTGGTGAGCTTGGTGGACACTCAATCGAACCTCTCCTGCCGATTCAACGCCCGGGGAAAATGTTGTTCAATCGATTGCGTACAATCAAACCAAAATTATACAGAGCACCATCCTGTTGAAACCAGACATTGTCAAATGCTGTATCAGTAATATTTTGGATTGCTGGTATAACATAGGTATTCAATAAATTTAAGTATGCCACAGATGTGAAATTCTCTTCATAGAAGAAAGGTCCAACAATTTGATTGCACAAAATTCCAGCCCATACATTGATTTTCTGCGGATGTTGTGTGTGGTATCTCTCATCCAATGAGGATTTTCGTCTGACCAATATCATATATTGTGTCTATTAACTTCTCTACTCAATTGAAACGTAGCTTCATCGGAGAAGCATATCCAGAACTTGAAAAACTCATTTTCGTCACATCGTCTCATCATTTCCTCACAAAATTCTAATCGGCGTTCGCAATCGTCTTTCGAAAGCTCTTGCACAAGTTTTATTTTATATAGATGAAACTGGTTTTGTCTTAGTATTTCATGGACAGACGATTTGCCGATACCAGTTTGTTGCGCAATCTTCCTAACTAAAGTATGGACCTCCTCAACGACACAAGCGCAGACTGCTAAACTGTTATCTTCGTTTGTAGCCGTTTTTGGTCTCCCCGATTTTGGACGATCTCTGACAGAGCCAGTATCGTGAAATCGAGAACAGTTTTACAAATAGTTGATTTGGATATGGGTACACTATCAGGATGAGTATCATTAAACTGTTGAGCGACTTGTTCGTAAGATCTTTTTTATTACCACATCTTCGTAGAATAAGGAATTCGATTCTTTTTTTTTCTGTGAAAGACATTTTATATCAAAAGCAAGGAGACAGAATAGAGAATTTAAAAAATGGAAGAAATTTTGAGTAAATAGTGATAAAATGAAAAAAAAATGAAAAAATAAGAAGAAATTATAATGGTAGAAAGTTAAAAGTAAAATTCTCATTCGAATAAGCGCAGTATTATCGTATCACTCGAGTAACACTCAATATAAATTTTGCTCGATCTTCCAGTTAGAATATACTGAACAAAACGCACTTCCTTTACGAGAAAGTCCTAATCAAGAAGTACACGAATGTTGCCATATGTCAACGAGTTATTGTATGAAAAAGAAACTCATACTACATTTTTAATATTTGAACCAGTTTAACACTTTAGCATAATTTTAATTTCGATGATTACAGCGCCATGTATCTACTAAAACGATCATAATAATAAGTTAAAATTTAAGCAACCTTTTCTGAACAAACGAAATCTGCAATAAAAATAATTATTAATTTTTATTCGACCTGTATTTCTCGCGATATCCGACAGTTTACACACTTTACGAAACGGTCCTGTGGAAAGAAAACATTTTTCGAACATCGCTAAAACACGTCTTCTATTTCATAAAATAAATGAATATATGTGATTCGTAATTTCGGAAAAGAACAGTCTCAAAATATTATTGGAGTACTGTTATTTTCTAGTTTCATTAGAATCAAGTTGTTTTACCATTTTTAGTCCTGCATATTGGAACAGCCATTTTGAATGTCAATATTTTGTGATCTGTTTCACAACCAGCGACCACAGAAACCCGCAAATACTGAGATGCATATATATCGAAGCTATTTCGCAACACTCTGTCCGTCATATTATATCTGCCATTTTGAATTTCAGAATTTTAAGCTCGGATTCGTAATCAGCGACCCCAAAAACCTCCGACTACCAAGTTCCATCCTGATCCAGGATATTTTGCATTTTTTGTCCGCCATATTGGATCCGCTATTTTAAATTTCATAATTTTGAGCTCGGATTCGTAATCAGCGACCCCAAAAACCTATAAAATAATTTTACTTGTTTGAAAACGTGAAAGAATTCCTTTTAAATACGATCTCCGAAAACTTCCAAAATTTATCTTAAAAAAAACCGCCATTTTTTATTTTCTGTGATGAAATAAACCAATTCTATTATAGGATAAAGGATAAAGGATTTGGAATTTTCCCCCGCTTTAATGACTTAGATGCCTATTCGCGGGTCGGCTCTCGGGTGGAGAGGTATAGGATGGACAACACATAGACATTATACATGACGGAACAGGACAACACAACACCCACCCAGAGCCAGTCCCTCCTCCCCAATATCGGTACCACCAGCAGATTCGGCGGTCTGTGCCTTAGCGAGTACGACGCGGCACTTATCCCATCTTTATCCGAGATAAGACCCACGACGTACCGACCGCGGATAAGACGCTGACGGTACCGATAACTGCCGACGGGGGTCGGAATTCTATTATCATATCTTTAGAGTACAGACATTTTATGTACTTTTCCAGTGGCCTATTGTTTGTTTTCCCATATAAATTTCAAATTAAAAAAAAATACTTAAAAAAATTGATGTCAAACATTAATTTTTTGCAAATTTTGACCACACTATTCGAAGGAGCACCCTTGAAAATAGTCGGTAAGCTACTTTACAAATGACTACTTCAATCATTTTGCAATGATACAAGCGACGAAATTCGTACCAGCCGGAATGTGCAATTTTGACGTTAACGGGTTAATAGGCACAAAATGTTTTTCATAATTTCTCAACACTGAGGTACCCAAATGACTCAAAATTTTGAGGGAATTAATTTTATATTTATATTAACCTTTAGTACTTTTTTCGTCAGAATTTGTTTGTTAATTCTTAACCATACCAACCTCCTTCAACAAATTAAGTGTATAGTGCAAATAACATCGTTATAAGATGTACGTTTTAAGATTATAAATATTTATCTTTGCTGATAGTTGATATATAGAATATTATACATAATTTTCATCAACTATACTTCAGTTGTCACTAAAAAGCTCGCAGCTACCGTTGGTTAATCGATTTTATATTCTAGTTATGCGACTCTTTAAACTTAATTCGGTAATGTGTCCGTATATTTTATATTATCGCATTGCCATGTGTTTCGAAAAGAATTTTAGTTTAGTTATTTCGAATAGTTATAACTGAAAAATTGAGTCGAAAATTTATGCTGTTTTCGATTAGTTCCTGGGCAATAAGTAATTGTTGAGACTGTGCTACTAATTGATGTAGTAGTTGCAGAGTAGAATGCATAATTAAGTGACTCGAATAATGATCGTTTAACCTTTACCACTCAGTTAGTTGTAGACTCCGTGTTATACTAATGACTTAGTTGAGTTTTATAGTTGGTTTATAGTGGATTGGTTAGCTGAAACATTGGTTCGATTATTCTACAGTCTTAGATCACGTATTTTGCCACTGGAATTCATTCTATTGCATATAGATTACGCCGTCAAATTAGTAGAAGGCAAGCCTCCGAGATGCCAGGCAATCATCCTGGAAGGCGGTGACTGGACGCATTATTAACATAAATGTATAATTATTTTTTGAAGTGGACAGGGGGGAGGGACAAGTTGATGGTGAATATCCCATATATAAAAATTTGAATCATTAAATTTTTTCATACATTTATTTGACCACTCTCTTGATATAATGTATATCGAATAATATATATCAAGTTTTATGAAATTAAATATATTTTTAACTTTGTTAACCATGTTGAAACAACTATTTTAATCTTCTCGGCCTTTCGGAGAATTTTTAAACATTTTTGATACATTTACTGTAGTGAAGAATATCCAAGAGTACATGGTACAAAAAGCTTGGTATCAGAACGTATGAGTTGCTACTTAAAAATGACTAAAATGTGAAAGAAGAGGTTTTATATATTGAACAGTTTGTCGCGATGGGAGGATTACGTTTCATTGCTGTGATGCAATTTAGGAAAGTCCTGCCGACACCCGCTTGTCGCTTATCTTCGTGGCGCTCTATACCCACCCTCGGACTCGATCCCTTGCTTTCATGCATCTCGACGAGCTTATGCATTGAAACTAGCTTCAAATCTATTATTTATATTAACATTTTTCACAAGAAACTATTATTTTAATTAGCGATTTTCCAGAAAACATTAATATACCCCTCATAAAGTTGGTCATTTGCACAATAATTTTCTTCCAGAATTTGCTCCAATTGCATTCTTCTATGGATGTCCGAAAATGATGGTCCGCATAATGCCTAATGTGGAACAAAGGTTAAATTGCAATGTAAAAAAAAAAAATTTTATTCGCAAATCATTATTTGAAAAACTTTTCAAATTGTTATGTAAGAACGTAATGTTTTAATAATTCTCCAACCCGGTCACAAGCTCCTTTGCCATGCCCAGTAACAGAAAAAATCCATTCTGCATTTTCATAACAATATTCTTACTCATAAAATTTGAATCGGTTCTTGAATTGGGGGCAGCACCATCTGATATTATAGTAACACTGCTTATCTCGTCGGTTGTTAGTTTTTGTATTTAACTAATTTTTATTGTATTTATCCAGTGTATCTCCCATGTACTTATTTTTCCCGTGTATCTCGTTAAATTTTCAGACAATTTCGATTTGGGAGAAATTAGTTGAGCTTATGCGATATCAGAAACTTTTCATTTTTATCATCTATAAGTAGCTCTTAAGTAAATATTCTGCAAATTCAAAGGTGAGAATCGTATATGCTGTGAATAGTGGATCGCATTTGTGGCATGTATGGAACATGCATATATATATATATGTATATATGGGACATTCCATGTCAACCGGATCACTTGTACGACCAAAATTCTATAGCACCAAAAAAATTGGGATTTGGCTTAAAATGTAACTTAACATGTCTGCTTCTATTTGCTGCATGCTGATTTTGAACATTCAAAATGGCGGACAGTGGGCAACACTAAAAATGAAGAAAGTCAGGAAATAAAATGCTGGATCACGGCAGCACCAGAATTCAGTAGCACCAAAAAAAAATCGGGATTGAGCTTAAAGTGTAGCTTAACATGTCTGCTTTTATTTGCTGCATGGTGATTTTGAAAATTCAAAATGGCGGTCAGTGGGCAACACTAAAAATGAAGAAAGTCAGGAAATAAAATTCTGGATCACGGCACCACCAGAATTCAGTAGCAACAAAAAAATTGGGATTGGGCTTAGAATGTACCTTACATGTCTGCTTTTATTTGCTGCATGGTGATTTTGAAAATTCAAAATGGCGGGCAATACTAAATATGAAGAAAGTCAGGAAATAAAAACGTTAAAGTCTTGACAAAATTTAAATCTAAATCTATCGTTGGTTTTAGTGAAATTTTAATATTTGTTTCTAAGTTTAAAATGGTGCGCCAAATATCGCTGACTGAATTTTAAAACTCTATGTATTCGGTTAAAACTGGGTACTGGGTGATTTTTGAAGTTTCTGAATTATAGTCACTCTGAATATCCATCGCAATTATATATTTTAAAATTCTAAATGGCGGATGCAATACATATGGCCATCAGAAACTGCAAAAAGTTATTTGATATGAATGAAGCATCGAACTTTGTTATTTTTATTGCAAGGCATTTCTCATGCAACCGCTCTCAGCCAAACCCAGAGACACGAACGAGGACATAGCGGTTAATAGTCTCCGTTTTTTTTTTAATTTTTTTAATTTTTTTAGGTTTTTTTCTACCTTTTTCTGTATTTTCATATTTCATTATATTGCTTTAATATTTCATAACCGTTATTGGTTTCGAGGCTGTGAAGTATTGCATGACTTTTAACTTCTTGTCAGGAAGTACATAAAGTGCATGTGCTTTGATGATTTTGTTAACGGAAGGAGCTGCACCAAATCTTCTTGTAAGAAATCTTTTAGTTTTCTCATGCTGTGCCTTCGTGTAATAAAAAAAACTGTATATTTTTTAATTTATCTTTAGCCCATTCTAAAAGAGCTGCAGGAGTCAATAGCACATTATCGTGGTTAAGTTGAAGACTAGCTCGTGTGGCTTCTCTTTTAAAAATAGCTCTTACACCATAGCAAGCTCCTTTGCCGTGGGCTGTAGCAGAATAGTGCCACTCGGCTTTTATTCCGAAATCATTTGCATGATGAACAAGATTAATAGCTTGAAATTTATTTTTATAGTGCTGTTTAGCGCCATCACTAATATAAATTATCTTTTGCAGGTTTGAACACAGTTTCTTTATTTCAGGCATAAGTAACTCTTGCATCATATACACTGCTGCAGTATCGTGTGTGGTGCATTCAGATAAGGCTATGAAACTCTTGTGGGTTACTTACTCATTATTCTTGTAATATACGAGCACTGGGTGTACGGTGCATTGAGCATTGTTGTAGTGGAAGCCTTGCGCTGCGTTTTGTGCGACGTAGGCAAAATTTTCCGAAAAGTCGGTGTGAACCAACACATCACTTTCATGAAATGTATTACGAAGTTCCAATATATATTTAGACTGTGCTTTAGATATAAAATGATGGGAAAGTAGAGTTTTTAAGGATTCGGTGAAAACATTTACAAAGTCGTCAAGTGGAAGACATTCTTTTTTAAGGATGCATCGATCAGTGTACTGCCAAATGGAAAAAGTAACTCCCGACGTTCCTATTTCGTCTAACAATTGAAAAATGGAATTCGAAAATTTTTCCGTATTTGGGCAATCATGACAGTCTCCTAAGTAGCAACCCCGCAAAGGATCTTTACACAAAACTATCTGAATGCAATCACTTTGGTTATTGCTCGGAACCTCACAATTTGTCGTTATTTGCGGAGATTAGCAGCATCGATCATAGTTTTAAAATTTTTGTGAATTACGCAAACGCATACACTGTGAGTGCCACTGGAACCAGCTACAACACACAATTTTGGTCGAACCTCAGCAAATTTACTTAAACCAATTGCAATATCTGGATTTTGCTCTTTAAACTGTACGTGCAGATATTTAATATCGCATAATAGCAAACGCTTCTGCGTTTTCGTTTTCATACCGCAACTACACGGAGAGAAATGTGAAAGGATGAAACTGTAGGTATTCCTTCGCCACTGTACTAAGATTTGGTGCTGGTTCTGCACCATGTGTCGCGTGATATCAATCTGAGAAACCCACAGTCTCAGACTGTGAAAACGCTTAGGATGAGACTGCAAAACTGCGATGCTTTCTTCGAGGTTTTCTCCCGCCTAAGTTTTACTTCTTAGACTAGGGCTCTCCCGGACTTTTTTGTAGAAAATTTCCTCCTCTACAAAAAAGGTTTAGTAAATTTTTGCTCTATCTTGCACTGTTTTCGATACGGAAGCGATAGAACGAAGAACATCGAGTTTTCAAAACAAAAGAGAAACGTGGCGTCGGACGCTGAATACGTTGTTTTTCATTCTATTGCTTCCGTATCGAAAACGGTGCAAGATAGAGCAAAAATTTACTAAACCTTTTTTGTAGAGGAGAAAATTTCCTACAAAAAAGTCCCGGAGAGCCCTAGTCTAAGAAGTAAAACATAGGCGGGAGAAAGCCTCGAAGATAGCATCGCAGTTTTGCAGTCTCATCCTAAGCGTTTTAACAGTCTGAGACAGTGGGTTTCTTAGATTGATATCACGCGACACATGGTGCAGAACCAGCACCAAATCTTAGTACAGTGGCGAAGGAATACCTACAGTTTCATCCTTTCACATTTCTCTCCGTGTACGTAATGTAATTGTGTCTTTTTTATTAGGCATGATTCCACCGTTTACATCACTTTCATAGAAATCAGACACTTTTTTAACAGTACTTTCGCATAGGTTTTTCCCTGCTTTAAGTCCGGGTATTGCTAAAACGCCTGCTGTTTTTCGCAATTCTTTTGCTTGTCTAACATTTCTGTAAGAAGCACCGAATTCTTCTGCTACCTCACGAATACTCAATGATTCGGGAGCAATGGTCAATATCGATATGCGAAGGGGATCGTGTTCAGGTAGGCTCGAAAACTTTTCTTCCAGTCCATTCATCATTTCCTCAAGAATTTCTTCTTTAGACGGACGTAATTTTTTGTTTTGCGGAGGTCTTAAGTCATCTTCTGTATCCGGTTCACAACAGCCGGACTACTGCTACACTTTCAAAGGATCTGTTGGAGTCCAGAGATTTATTTCTATTATTATATTGTTTTCTACAAGCTTGGCATATTTTTGCATTGTAAGGTAAATTTGGAAACTCTGTTTGCATGTTTTTTGATATATTTCTCAAGTCCTTTCCTATATGACCCATTTCGCCAAGAGGATTGACACATCTATCGGAACAAACTTTTCCTGAAATTTTTATTTACAGTTAACGAAAGAGATATTAGTAAAATGAATTTATTATGCTTAATTTTTGATAAACCAATGCACGAAAATTATTATATTTTTAAGCAGTGATCAATAATGTAGAAAACCCCTTATTCAATGGCCATTCTCAACTTTATCATTTCAAAAATGTATATTATGGAAAGTTCATGTTATGAAAAATTTCTTTATTAAAACGAACTGATTTAAACCATCTCCAGCTAGCCGCCGCGATCAATAATGTGCTGTTTTCATCTGTGTATCATTTTTTAGAATGCATTAAGCATGTAAATTCAACAATAAATAATTTTTTTATTAAACACTCTATTTTTAGTAGAAGTTAATTTTAAGAAGAACTTTTTTTAGAAAGAACTGAATTTCAAGAAAAGAACGGCTGCTACGGGCGATCGCAATTGATAGGACCAATCCTAAAATACGTCAAGCGCGTGAACGTACTGCAAGGGAAACAAAGGAAGAATTTATTCAATGAATACGGATGACTCCAACTCGCCATATCTCAAGGAAAAATGCAAAAAAAATGATGAAATTTTGCGAGCACATTCACGAGATACTAGCGAAACCCAAAGTCGGACTGAAATAAACAAAATATTCATTGTACTTTTATAATTAATGGTCAATTTAGATGTTAACTCAATGCGATCGAAAATTGGTGGTTTGCGATTTGTAGCGAGAAAAGTGTGTTATAAAATGCGTGAGTGTGAGTTACAAAAAACTTACACTTGAGAAAGTTATACATCAATGTATGATAAAAGTTTCTGCCAAGTTTCAAATTTTTTGGATCTGAAATGCGTGAATTATGCAAACTTTGGTGCTACTGACTTTCTTCATTTTTAGTGTTGCCCATTGTCCGCCATTTTGAATTTCAAAATGACCATGCAGCAAATAAAAGCAGACATGTTAAGCTACATTTTAAGCCCAATCTCGATTTTTTTGTTGTTACTGAATTCTGGTGGTGCCGTGATCCAGCATTTTATTTCCTGACTTTCTTCATTTTTAGTGTTGCCCACTGTCCGCCATTTTGAATTTTCAAAATCACCACGCACCAAATAAAAGCAGACATGTTAAGCTACATTTTAAGCCCAATCTCGATTTTTCTGGTGCTACTGAATTCTGGTGGTGCCGCGATCCAGAATTTTATTTCCTGATTTTCTTCATTTTTAGTGATGCCCACTGTCGGCCATTTTGAATTTTCAAAATCACCATGCAGCAAATAAAAGCAGACATGTTAAGCTATATTTTAAGCCCAATCCCCATTTTGTTGGTGCTATAGAATTCTGGTCGTACAAGTGATCCGGTTAACATGGAATGGCCTATATACAGGGTGATCCAAAAGTCCCGGAACAACAAAATATCTCAGCGGGAGTGCATTTTCGGGGAAAATGTTTTAGACAAAAGTTTAAGGATTTTTCCCTGGCTATTTAATGGCGATATTGAATTTGACCTTGAACATGACCTTGAAGGTTATTTCAAGGTCAAGTTAATTTTTTTAAATGGGAACCCCTATTTTTTTCACGGATTCGGAAAGAGCACAAAATTTTACGTCCGAATATGCTATGGCCGTTTTTTTCGGCAAGGTCATTTCAAGGTGAAACTTAAAACTCCCGTGACGGCGAAATATCTCAGAGGGTGTGCATTTCTTTAGGAATTGTTTCAGACAAAAGTTTAAGGATTTTTCCCGGGCTATTTAATGGTAGCACAGAATTTGACCTTGAACATAACCTTCAAGGTTATTTCAAGGTCAAGTTTGTTTTTTTTAATGGAAACTGCTATTTTTTTTCACGGATTCGGAGAGAGCACAAAATTTTACGTCCAAATATGCTATGGCCGTTTTTTCGGCAATGTCATTTCAAGGCCAAACTTAAAACTCCCGGAACAGCGAATTAACTCAGCAAGAGGTCATTTTCGGGTAAAATGTTTCAGACAAAAGTTTCAGGATTTTTTCCGGGATATTTAATGCTAGCATAAAATTTGACCTTGAAAATTACCTTGAAGATTATTCTCAGGTCAAGATTATTTTTTTTTTTTAATTGGAACCCCGTTTCATTTTCTTAACGAAGTTATGAGGATCTTCCGGTATTGAGAGTGGTTAAATTCATTTTGTTCAGTCGATGCTATTACTGGACGATCTGTTCTAGGGAGATCCTTTACAGTGCCGTAAACTTCGAAACAATTTATTGTTCTGCCAAAAGTCGATTTAGGAATCAGTTCCTGTCCCTCGCTTGTCCTCTAATTTTGTAAATAGAATAATAAACTGTTTAAAAAAAGTGTATACATACATCTTACGCAACACTTGTGCAAAGTGAACTTGGGCGCGCGAACAGCGACAGAGAGCACGAGTCACCAGCGAAGTAAATAAACAACATACATTCACATTGAATTTATACATACGTGTACAGTCTTATAAGGTTACATTTTGGTCTTAACTTTATCGTTTTGTGAGATACATGGATTTCCTATCTAAACGCCTTTCCTATCTAAACGTATTAAGCATCATTTCAGTAACAAAATACATACGTATATTTCGTACAAAGAGCAATGGCTGCGCTAAGTGAACGAGAAAGAATAACCATTCTCATGATGAGAGGCTGGGGTGATAACCAGCGATCTTTAGAGAATGTGCGAACCTTATTTAACGCATCATTTAGAGAGGGACGAGAACCGATTTCTAAATCTACTGTTAGCAGAACAATAAATCGTTTTGAAGTTCACGGTACTGTGAAGGATCTCCCAAGAGCAGGTCGTCCAGTAACAGCATCAACTGAAGAAAATTAGTTGAATGTCGCGCTGTCAATAACGGAAGATCCTCATACTTCCATCAGGAAAGTTAAACAGCAGCACGACTTATGTTACGGTACAGTACAACGGATCTTAACTAGAAACTTAAAATTTCACCCATACAAAGTTAGACTCGTACAACAATTGAATGAAGACGATCCTGATAGACGCCTACAGTTTGCGGAATTAATGATGAATCGAATAGATGCTGATGCCGGTTTCTTGAATCGCATCGTATTTTCTGATGAAGCTACATTCTTCTTAAATGGGGCAATCAATAGACATAACATGTCTTATTGGAGTGAAACCAATCCTAATTGGATGGTCGATAGTCGTTCTACTCAATATCCTGAAAAAGTAAACGTATGGGCAGGTATTATAAACAATGCGGTAGTTGGGCCCTTCTTCATCGAGGGTACCCTTACTAGTCAAAAATACCACGATATGTTGAGGGACGACATCATCCCTGCTATTCAGGTTATTGTAGGCGAGGATTTCGATCAGACTTGGTTTCAGCAAGATGGTGCAGCACCCATTATGCAACAGATGTTCGCAATTATTTGAGTGATGTATTCGCAGAACGGTGGATAGGTCGAAGGGGTGTAATAGAATGGCCACCAAGATCTCCGGATCTTACGCCCCTTGACTATTTTCTATGGGGTTATCTCAAAGATAGAGTGTATCGAACGAAACCGGTGAATATTGAGGAAGTAAAACAACGAATACGGGATGAGATCGCGGCTATAGAACCAGATATGATTAAAAAAGTCGTATCGACTTTTTATAATCGCTTGGGATATTGCCAAGAAGTTCATGGCAATCACTTTGAGCATAAGCTTTAGTAAGATACATAATTTCATCAAAATCTTAGTATACCCATCTTGCCTTAACTGTCTGGGGACACCCACACACACACACACGCACACGCACACGCACACGCACACGCACACGCACAGGTGACGGCGAGGGGAACCACCTGAACAAAGCACCCCGAAGAGGTGTAAACCCGACCGTGCTACCTCCACGCGGTACATCTTGGGTAATGCTAAAGCCGGCGGTAGCATTGGAAACAATGTAAAAATGTTACCCATACATACGGTATTTTTAAACGTATCGGATGTAAAAAAAAAATGTATATTTTTATCCGGGAACAATGATAATGCATTGCACTCTGGAAACATTACGAAAATAAAACGGGGTTCCATTTAAAAAAAAAATAGTCTTGAGCTTAGAATAAGCTTCAAGGTAATTTTCAAGGTTAAATTCAATGGTGCCTCTTGCTGAGTTAATTCGCTGTTCCGGGAGTTGTAAGTTTGGCCTTGAAATGACATTGCCGAAAAAAACGGCCATAGCATATTTGGACGTAAAATTTTGTGCTCTCTCCGAATCCGTGAAAAAAAATAGCAGTTTCCATTAAAAAAAACAAACTTGACCTTGAAATAACCTTCAAGGTCATGTTCAAGGTCAAATTCTGTGCTACCATTAAATATCCCAGGAAAAATCCTTAAACTTTTGTCTGAAACAATTTCCAAAGAAATGCATACCCTCTGAGATATTTCGCCGTTACGGGAGTTTTAAGTTTCACCTTGAAATGACCTTGCCGGAAAAATCGATCATATCATACTCGGACGTAGAATTTCCCGCTCTTTCAGAATCCATGAAAAAAAATAGGGGTTCCCATTTTAAAAAATTAACTTGACCTTGAAATAACCTTCAAGGTCATGGTCAAGGTCAAATTCAATATCGCCATTAAATAGCCAGGGAAAAATCCTGAAACTTTTGTCTGAAACATTTTCCTCGAAAATGCACTCCCGCTGAGATATTTTGCTGTTCCGGGACTTTTGGATCACCCTGTATATATATATAGGTATATATGTGACCTGGTCTATGAAAAGGGAGCTTACGTACGAAAAAAAGTTTTCGAGAAAACAGCGATTGAGGTTAAACAACTTGTTTCGCCAGTTTCTTGTTAGTTACTATTAGGTTGGTCGGCGTGATGGTCGTGCGGGCTAAGACGTCAGTTTTAGGCAGAGATCATCCGCCGGTTCCATTACTATAACGTAGGGTATTTACTTGGCCCATAAGCGTCGAAAACTACGATTAGACGTCATCATTGAGTGAAGCAATGTATTTCCGATAAATTGAGGACTTTGTCTCGTTCTATGGCAATTTCATGATCCGATAGTGCTTGAATTTTGGAAGCCGCCCCGGTAATGGAAGAGCCACTAGATCGGCTGTATTATCGATAAATTTGACAACTTTTTCGATGTCAGCTGGTTTAAACGCCTTCTGGTTTGTAGATGGTTTATTCACCATGTTCTTTAAAATGCTTTACTAAGTGTTCGAAACGCTTCTGTCCACATGCTTGTATGAAAAGAAAGCATTTGAATTATAGTTTGTAAAAATTCATCCCAGTATGTGGGACGAGTTGCATTAATAAACTTTTTCTTAATTGTGACCATCTGAAAATATTGCACCCAATTTGTTCCGGTAGTTTTATTTTGTCATTAGTAGACTGTTCTTCTGATTTCGTTGTATATTTTTGTAATATTTCTTTGTATAATGAGTTATTATATTAAGATAAAATGTCGCTACTTGATGTTTTCTTGTAGTTTTATCGTAAACAGCGATATGACTGGTTTCTCTTTATAAATATGGCGGACTGGGCTCTCAAGTCTGGAATATATGATATGACCTAAAAATGTGCGGACCTGCAATGCGGAGAGTTATGCACTTCAGTCATTTTATATTTTTCTCTAACGGTTTTATCAAGACTGTAGCAAACTGCAGAAACCTACATTAAAGTACAGTAACGGCCAAGAGATGATTTCCTCCAGATAAACAACATTTTCGAAACGTAAACAAACGAGGTGACTCGTCTCACCAACAGCGAACTGCAGCATGAAAACCAAGTCGAAAATTTGTTCTCCGGTCGGGTATCGAACTCACGATCTACGACTTCGTAGTCCATTAAGTTACGGCCTGGGCTACGAAGCCGATTTTTAAAAATTTGTCCGGTATACTGGATCTGCCATTTTAAATTTTATAAATATATCGTCACATTTATAATCAGCGATGTCGACAACCTCCGAGCAACAAGTTTGATGCTAAGTGTTTTTTTTTTTAATTTTCCGCCATATTGGATCTGCAATATTCAATTTTCAAAATGAGTCAATCTTAGTCAAATCGATCACAATCATATCACAATGACATCATATCTCCGATTTTGTTAAAAATAGCAGAGAAGATAGTACTTGGCATAATTTAAATTTGGTAGCGGCTGATGGCCAGCGCGTCACGTGAGACGCGGTGCTGAGGGCATTCGCAACTTTAAACATTCATTACTTTTAAACGATTAATGTAATGAAGATGAAAATTTCCAGAATATTTGATCATACCTTTATGAACAACTTTCTCGCTGAAAGTTTTCCGATTCTCGAAATTCGCTCGATAAACGAAGCACCTGAATGCATAAAATCGTATCTTTTGCAGCTGTGCATACAAAAATAATAACTTTTTTGTTTATTGACATATATCGTTTTTTCTTTCTTCTGTAGACGCGGAAAGCTCTAATGAGAAATTCCATTTTTTATTCGTTTCAAAATTATTAAAATTGGCTGTGTTACAGCGAGTTGAAATAAAAAAATATTTGCGAACCGGCCACGGAGTAACCAGTGCTGTCTACACAGGACTCAGTCGTGTTTATTCCTTTCCGTGTAGGCGCACGTTTCCGGAGTGTTCAACTTCAAAAATCCATAATTTGAAAACTAAAAGACATACCACGAATTAAAAATTTCAAAAAATATTAGATAAAATTTGCCATAAAATAAAAATAAAAAGGGAGCACCGTGGTACGAAATCGTTATGAAAACAACATTTTTTTTTTCATGATTATTACTTATTATTATTATATTTAATTATAAATATTTTTTTCGAAAAGTTCCCACTTTTTTACCACAGTGTAGCAAATTTCTTCCAATTCTCATCAAATTCCGCCGTAGCTATAATTTTTTGAAAAAAAAGTTTGTGAAAATTTCATATGGCCGAATTTTCGGAATTTCGAAAAATCCCTTTATCACATCCATATGTATGCCAAGTACCAACTTTTTTGCAATTTTTACAAAATCGGAGCTGTGATATCATATTCGAGTTTGAATCAATTTCAACATTTTTTTGTGCTGAAATTGACCCAAGACGATGTTAGTTTGTTTGTTCGTTTATTATGGCATATAGTCTAAGCCGATACAGTCAACAAGTGATAACGTACAATTTTATCAAATAAAAATTAAAAGTCAGAATACGTAATAAGTATAAGTAAAAAAATCTGTATACGTAGTTGTATTGGAAATAAAAAATAATTTATCTCACGCTGTTATAACTAGATTAATATTAATACATAAAAAAGTCAAGGGCAGCTTCTGCCAATTCACATCTACGCATGAATGAAAAAATGTAATTTTAAAGATATTAAGCGAATGGCAGTCTCTAATAACCGACGGTAACATGTTGCAAAGGCATGTCGATGCAACTAAGAAATACTTTGAATAAGTATCACTCCAATGTCCTGTACACGAAGCTGTTTCGTGCCAGGACGCAGTTCACAACATACCATATTCGCCCGCCATACATATCCTTCATACAACTATTTTGGTAGATACGAATTATTCGAAATATATGTTAATATGCCAGAGAAAGCAAGTCATCTCCACGACGCAGACAACCAGCCAAGTCGCTCACGATACGATGAAATATGGTCATAACTATCCAATTTAAAAATCAAGTGGATTGCAGAATTCAGCATTCGATCGATCTTGATCTTGTGGGTTACATCGAGATCATGGTATACCACATAGCGGTAATCGAAATAAGGGACTATGAGAGGTGATATAAGTTGCGTTCTAACCTCAACACTAAGAGAGCCAATATTTAGATGTATTTTGCGTAAACAGGAGTATATCCCATTCGACATGAGCGCTAAATGTTCTTCCCAGGAGAGAATACGCTCAAACACAATACAAACATTACGAGCAGATTTAACCTAAGGAATCTTCTTATTATGAGGTGCAATGGATGCGAAGCTATCAATATCGGTTCTGATCATAAAGTCGGAACTACCGATAATGGGCCTTGGTCTTCCGATTTATATTGAGATTATTGTTAGCTGCCCAATCGCGGATACTCTCAGCATCACGTGTAACGCATCAGCTGCTGTTTGAATCTCATTCGGGTTACAACGTAGAAAGATTTGTAAATCATCAGCGTATTTCAATTTTTGTATAATTTAATTATATCAGTATGGTGGTTGACCACATTATTTAGAGGATAAAAATTATTTTTTTAGCAACCTTGGCGATTATGTCCGAAAGGTTGGCTAACATTTTTTATTATTATATGCAGCATGTATAACGCAACGATTGGTGGATTTTTGTTTGCGGCAACCTTGGCCGATGTGCCTGGAGGGTTCACTGGCATATTTTTTAACGACCTGGAGAATGGTTCGAATTTACTTTATTTTTTAGCAATCTTGGAATGTGCTTGGAAGATTGGCTAACATTTTTTTAACATCAGTTATAAAAAAAGAATGTTGTTTCTTTGGATATATGATACCGAATCGTTGATTTTAATATTTAAAAGGAATTTTTAACGACATATTCTTTAAGATTTGATTGTTTAAATTTCAAATAATTTCTTTCTATTTCCTTTATAGATGAATAATAAAAGAATGTTTGGTATTAAATACCTAAAATGATAACCTTTAGTTTGTGAAATTCTAACCTCTCTTTTTCTATCCTTTCTAACCATTGTAAATAACACTCGATTTTTTAAAATATATTTGGTTATCACAGGAATTTACATTTATAATTAATTTCTATTTACATTTTTGACGTTTTATATCAGGTTTCATTTTATATACTAATTTTTTAATTACGATATTTTTATACAGTTATGTGACAATAATTGTCATTCATTCTAATATTTAATTAGGTCTATATCGAGAAGGAATATTTTTACGAAAATACTAATACCTTAATAAAAATGTCAAAGAATGATTTTTAGAAACATTTTCACTATCTAATTTCAAATCATAATAACGAACGAACATTACACCAGTTTGATTTAAATTAATTTAAAATAAAGGCGTGTCATTGTAAATAATTATTTAGATCATATCACTCTACCGATTGACTCAACTTTATTTGAAATCCTGGATCTTTGTCGATCAATGTTGGAGTCATTGGCATTTTAAATTGATTTTATTTTTTTTGTAGCAACCTTGGCTATTGGGGCATTCCATGTGAAATCGCCAACGTTTCGAAGTCAAGTTTCAGAACATATTCAAAATTGAACTACGTTTAGAATGCGTAAAGATAAGCCTATCTTGTAAATTTCAGCTCAAAATATTAATTTGTTCAAAAGTTATTGATAAAAGTGTAAACGACAAAAATGAAATTTACAATTTTTTAAACGGCGATATCTCGAAAACTATCACTCAGAGAAAAAAAATGTTTCATTCGAAAATGTGCAGAATTGTCTAAATATTGCTCTGGTGTGAATGATATAAACAAAATATTATTGTTTATAACAAATTTTCAAGATTATTTTGTTGTAACTCAATTTTCGCTCGATATGCCATCTTTTTTTTTCTTGTGACATAAACAAAAGTTGTTCGCAAAAGTGTTTTCTTTAACTTCGCAAATTTTCAGATTGTCATCTTTGAAACTGGCCTTGTAATGTAAAGAAAACCGAGCGCATGAGTGTCCGTGCGCCATGCCACCGGCCGGGCCGCCCGAACATATCAGCCGCCCGGCCGTATAAAACGCTCTTTTCCCCCTTTTCAGGCCTACAATTCCTAACTACTTGTTTGAAAAATTGTCAGATAAATAGTGGTGGTAAGTATATAAGTATGCCCCGATCTTTTTTCTACATATTTTTATTTGGGTCATTCCTTAGAAAATTAAAGAGGGGTTTGTTTAAAAACATGTACATCGTTCATTTATATAGAACTTTTTTCCCAAGTGGCATATCAGTCTTTACTTTGGCACTGAGCACATCACTTTTTAGTTATTTTATCGAAAAGACAATTCGATAATTTATATACAAAAGTAATGATTGCGGGTGCCAAATTATCATCTTTTCTTGACGAGAACAATACAGAATACAAAAACTCATGATGCACGAATGTACTACGGAATGAATGTGACTTTAGAGAATGTCAACAATTTCCGAGATTTATAAAAGTATATAATCAATTGGAAAATATTTTTGATAAAAACAATGTTAACAGGTTTGTATGTATTCAAGGAATGGAAGGGTCTGAATAATCTATGGGATTTTGTAGAATCTAAATACATCAGAGAAAAATATTTTAAAGAACTTGAACCTCGAATATCTAAACTTCGGATTCATGATTTCATAGCCCGGAATGAAAGCAATTTTATAAAAATGACAAAATAAAATCGACACTCTGATGAAGTTATGGTAGTGGATTATTTCTCAAAAAATTATTCATTTAAAATACAGGATGAAATTCAAAGTCATCACTGGTCTCAGAATCAAGTTGTAATCCATCCATTTGTAATTTATACAAAAGCAAATAATTATCTTAATATTTGTTTGATGTATTTTCAAATATTCAATCAGTTTCGAATGAAATAAGTACACGGCATTTGTGTCGTGTTTTGGATATTCTGATATCAATACAATGCTTTTATATTTAATCATATTATTTGCGTCATTTGCTTTTGACATTTTCTAAAGTCACATTCATTCCGTAGTACATTCGTGCATCATGAGTTTTTGTATTCTGTATTGTTCTCGTCAAGAAAAGTTGATAATTTAGCACCCGCAATCATTACTTTTGTATATAAATGATAGAATTGTCTTTTGGATAAAATATCTAAAAAGTGATATGCTCAGTGCCAAAGTAACCTAAAAACTGATGCCACTTGGGAAAAGAGTTCTATATAAATGAACGATGTGCGTGTTTTTAAACAAACCCCTCTTTCACTTTCCAAGTAATGACCCAAATAAAAATATGTAGAAAAAACATCGGGGTATACCTACATACTTACTACCACTATATATCTGACAATTTTACAAACAAGTAGTTAGGAATTTTAAGCCTGAAAAAGGGAAAAAGAGCGTTTTATACGGCCGGGCGGTAGGCTTATCTTTACACATTCTAAACGTATTTCAGTTTTGAATAAGTTCTGAAACTTGACTCCGAAACGTTGGCGATTTCACATGGAATGCCCCTATTGTGACTGGAAGGTTAGTACCTTTATTTTTAACCGAAAAATAACTCAGCCATGTTTGTTTCACAGGTTGAAGAATTTTCTTTTTGTAGTAACCTTGACCGCAGTGCCTGGAAGGTTGAATCATAATTTTTTTCTTTTTACCAACCTGGTGTACGCGTTATGCTTTTCTTTTACAGCAACCTTGGTCATTATGCTTGGAGGGTTGAGTGACATATTTTTTAATGTAACCTAGAATTTGAATGCCATATTTGAATTTCGATCCAATTTAATTTCATAAATTTATAATGACATCCTTTTCCCGTTTTCAACTAATTTTAAAGAAAATAATAAACCACATTTTTGTGAACCAGTTTCGAATCCACATATACTCTCCGATTATTTTCATAGTTTTCAGTAAATGCTGTCCAAGGATCGATAGGATTACAGTGGCCCTTCACACAGTTCAAGTCTTTGGAACACTTTCAATTAAAGTTTATAGTGAAATCAATTATTTCAATCAAGCTTGTAGTTTGTAAACCGCCACCAAGGGTTTTTACACGCTGCAGGGTTTTTATCCCTAGGGTATTTTCTTTTATTATTTTTGGTGGTAAGAATCGAGGTTGCAGAAAGATCAGAACTGGTGTCACTAATATGCAATAGCGACGTTACTCTAATCTTGTACTCGATATATAGGACTTTTTGTTTTTATATTTCCTATAATTGCCGGGACGTCAATTCTTTTCGGTCGGGGGTAATGTAAGGAATTCATATTTTATAAGATGTATTTCAGCTTATGTCACCGAATTCCTTGCATGCTCTTGTCTACGCGCGCTTCAATTGTCGGGTTCCAGTTTATCAAGTTCAGTTTCAGTCTAACCTTTCAATAATAAACATATTTTTGAAAACTTTATGTTCTTTAATTCGTTACAGTATATTCGGATTGATTCAATACTCCGGGTAGATCATTTATAAAAATAGAAAACAGAAGGGTTTGCAGAACCGACCCCTAAGAGATTCCAGCTGAGGTTGATAGCCAAGAAGAGGTAGAAACTCCATCACTGGCAATGGTCGCTTGTAAGCGGCCCAATAAATATGAGGCAAATCAAGTAAGAGTCAAATTAGAAAAATTTGTCTGTTTCAACCTATTGAGAAGCAATGTGTGGTCGACTGTGTTAAATGCTTTACTGAAATCGAATAATACTAGGATAACCAGTATACGATCGTTTATTGTAAGTCGGCAGAAATTAGAGAGTATCAGTAATGCTTTGTGCTTACTATAGCCTTTCCTGAATCCTGATTGAAATTAGTCAAACCAATCACGATCGTTGAGCAATTTAGTAATCTTTATTAAAGTATTCTTTCTAACAGTTTTGACAGTGAACAGAGTTTTGCAATGAGATGACAATCTGTGTCGCATTTTAAATGTTGGGTATCATTAAGTACTTTTTCCATGCCGATGGAAAAGAAGCAGCATTAAGCGAATGATGAAGTAATTTAATGATGTATGAAACCAATACAGGGAAAATGTAATGTTCATGTTAATTGGGATAATGTCAGTGCACTTGGATGCAAATTTATAACGAGTGATGCATGGTGTAAGGTGTTTAAGAGAGATGTAAAAAGAATCTGTTAGCATAAAAATTACAATGGCAAATTTCCGACTGAGTGAACAGAAATAACTATTTAGATCATCAAGCGAACATAGAAGTGGAGCAGGATGTTTTTTAGGTTTGATTATACCAAGAGTGTGTTATTCTTTCATTTTTTTAGGATCTGAACTAAAAGTGAGACGAAGTCTTACCAGGCCAATCTATTGTGTTTATTTCGTTCAAGAAGTTGGTATTTTAACTCTGATTCAGGGTGACGACGATGCTCACGTAGTACCCGTCCACGATCATGCCTCAAATCTCGCATCTCTTGTATTATCTAAGGAGCGTCGTTCTGTTTGGAAATACAGGTATGAAGCGGCGCATGTTAATTGAAGACAGCAAGCAGTTGACTTATAACGTTGCACATAGCTCGTCGACATTAGAAATAGGCAAAGTCGCTGACAAGAATGAGCTCCGATCATACAACTCAAGATCAGACAGAAGATTATCAAAAACAAAATTCCGAAAAGAACGACACGTAATGGCCCAAGCAGGTTGACTCTTTATCCGATAAGCAATCGAGATCAGTTCGGGGCCATAGATAAATGCTAGATTGCACTGATCTGATAACACAACGTTTTCGAGTCTGTCAAGTAAACAAAGGTCAATTCAGGAGTCAGACTTAGTAGAATGAAATGCAGGTAAAAAAAAGAGTTCAAGGCAGTTTTCATCAATGAACTGTTTATAATAAGAGGTATCAGAATTGTTCCTTTGTGGGTCAATATTGATGTCTCCCAATATAATGATTTTTACACAGTTCGGATTTAGTTATAGGAGTACTAGCTCAAAGGATTTGTGAAGGGGTCGTAAACTGCAAAGAGCAAAATGGATGATGTATCAGAGTAGCCAATTTTACAAAAGATATATTCAATTGATACACTATGAGTATCAGATATACCTAATACCTTAACCGTTAGATCGAGAGCCGCGTATATTACAATGCCACCTCCTCTGCCATGCCCTCTGTCGTGACGAATTAGTTAAAAGTTGGGAATCTGCAAAAATCATTTTTAAGCCCAATATTTTCAAGAAGCACTTACATGTCAGTGGGTGGTTGTTCAAAATTTGTATTTTTTCCGAGACACGTATTAGATGAAACAAATGAAAAAAATTAACGAGGCTCGCGACCAGGTGTTAACGGAGAACCAAGATTCGCCTGTTCCAAGCATGCTGTGCATTAATTAATTAATTTATTTTCTTTATCCAATATTTTGTTTACAATACTAGTTTACACTACTAGTTTAGAATTATCACAAGCCAGTGTTACTGACCATATTACTTTGTCACAAATTCCAGAACACTGATTTCTGGACACCGCAACTCTCGATTTATGTAATGATACCACACTCTGTGCCTAATTAATGTACGATACTATGGAACAAATTATATCACCGAATTTATGAAGGTGATGCTGTACCACAGAAGATACATATATAAATAAACACTGGCTCTTGTCGAATTGAAATTAATACTGCTAAATTGCTGGTATATAAAACGAGAATTAGCTAATAAGAATAGGTTATAGCGGGCAGTGTGACACGAAAATATATCATAAAATTTGTTATGAAATTTAATATTATAGTTTAAATTATCAAAAATCCTCACGATCAAAAAATAAAAATAACCAAAATAGATTTCCAGGGCATGAATGAGTGGACTTAAAAAATAGCGCAAAAATTAAACACTGATGTCATGAGAGACTAGAATAATTTCAGATCGCGTCGAATTCAATTGCTGAAGAGGCTTTTAATCATTCCCCTCTATCTGATATACAATTTGACATCTCCATATAACAAGATGTACTTTCGCTTGAAATTCTGAATTTATAACACCAGCTTTTGTTACTATTAATTTGCGTTGGTCGATGTAAACGACAAAGTTTTGATTGTATAGATATAGGCCGAGTCACGTGTGTTGATAGTCTTGCACAGTCGAAAATCCCACCAAAAACCACTGTTGACAGCTTTTGCGAAGAGAATAGATCTCAGAAACTCAAAAAAAAGTGCACCATGGACCAATAGTGACAGAAATTACTGAACTTCTGAAGGCAAAACGTTGGTTTACGTCTGGTGCACCTTCTGTAACAAATTCTCTCTCCGGAGAACACAATGCCTTATAGAAATTCGCAGAAATTACAGAGCCGAAGAAATGCGTATTTTTACTCACTGCCAGAATTTGTGTAGTGATGTGATACTTTATGACTAAAATTTTGACAGAATCGTAAAAACCACAATTTTTTAGAACTTGCATCTTTTTCTTGACATCACGAGTTTGAAAACGGCTAACGGATTGTTATTTAATATACCTTAGATTGTCTAGAAATAGTCCGGTTTTTAAATTGTCTAAATTATTGAATTCGTTACACTAATTTAAGACATGACTAAGATTTTCGTTTTTACTGCAGTCTAAGAAAAGTCCGAAAAGACTAAGATCTTAGTTAACCGCAGTTTAGGCAACCTTAAAAAAAACACCTTCGTCCGATAGATCTACCTTTAAAATGTGTTAACCTCCTCAAACGTATACAGTGAAGTTAGATCTTATTCACATCCCCAACGACCAGCTTTGCCGCGGTTCTAGCATCCTGGAATTCCTAAACGATGTGCTGCGCAGTTTCGCGAGTCTGTTATGATTTTGTTCGCGATGCGGAAATAAAAGAAATGTGTATAAATAATGCTCATACAAATCAGGAAATGCGCAACGGGCTGGGACAACGCGACACCTTCCGGTCCATATGTAGACTATATACTATTTCGAAAACTATAAATTAGAGGGCGAAAATGGGTAAATGTGAAAATGTACAGAAAGCTTTTAAGTGGCATAAAAAGTATTAACAAAATCTTTGCAGAAACATTGTCGTTTTAGAGTACAACTACAGAGCAGGGTGCAGAATTTACTGACTCTGATAATTATCGTTTAATCTTTATCACTGGAGGAGTCGTAACTCCGGATTATAGTAATGACTAATGAGTGTTTATAGTTGGTTGGTTAGCTGAAAAATTAGTTCGATTATTCGACAGACTTGGATAACGTATTTTGCAAATGGAATTCCTCCTATTGCCGCTAATACCATTACTTGCTGCCTGGTGAGATATTGTACCTGTTGAGCCTTTTACGATTAAGATGCGTTAGATGCGGTTTTCCGTACATTATTAATTCCTTTTCTAATGCAATGCTGTTTTAAACAAGACCAGATATAGTTGAAGGCTTTTGCACTTGTTTTATGAGAACAATTGACACCACATTATAATCTCACGCTTATTAAACTATGTTGTCACTTAATCGTTGACAGGCAGTTTAACTGTTATATATTTTTTGAAACTCGCGAGTCGCGAACATGAACCGATATATGTATCTGTTCACAACTACGGCTCGAGACCGAATCGAATGTCAATTTCTGTTCTGCACGAGTAAATCTTTAAATTTGAACCTTCTGAATGGTCGTTCAGTGTCAATAAATATTCTTTAAATCTTGGTAATGTTACGTCATGTCATCGGTAAATGTAATATGTTCCGCGCCCTACAGAGTTGCGTGGGGTTGACTGGCGATTGTCAATTTCACGAGAGCAACCCTCGAATGGAATATTATGTTGTTAGTTCGGGCTTAATTTCTAATAGAAAAAAGGGGCCGTTTGAAGTTAAGAATACTGTTTTTGTGCAAGTTGCGTGTATCGAGCGTTCACGGTGTTCACTAATTATAAAACGATTGAAATAAATATTTTCATAGTTTAATTAGTGACTAGTTATATGACATAATTTTCAGACCTTTACAACTCGTCATTTCTCATTCTGCTACATTGGTAAACTTTGGGTACCCTCGAGCGTTAATGGGATAAGGGCAGCACACTCGCATATATATGCAAGTGCTTGAAAATAAATGCTGTTGACGGTAATGGAATGAATATTTTGATTAGGGGTTTCAAATTTCAAAAATTGGTGTGTCCTTTTTAATGAATTACTTTGGGATCCAAACAATCTTGGATATTAGCCTTAGATTCAAACTTATAGTTTAAAATGATGACTCCCTCATTCTATAAACATTATATGTTATAATAAGAATAACATTTGTTTCATATAATTCTCTCCGATAAGTTATTTTTTCTTACAAAGTTACTGTATGTAATATTACGAGGCCTTTTGATCGTCTCTTGAAACTCGGAAGAACATGTATGTAAGACTTGAAGCTATGAAATACAGCCATATATATATATATATATATATATAATTTGAAATTATCTCTGTGTTAATATTAACTATGATGGTCAATTTATCTTGTTCGTGAGTAAACCTCAAATTTTCTGTTGGTATTGATTTCCAAAACTTAATCTAATTTTAATACTTTTGTAATGTTTTACATTTGTACTTTATTTCAGAAAATGGACACCTTACTCGTTATTGATTCAGTTGCTCTGGAATACAGGATTAGTATTGGAAACAGGGAACTAAGTTCTGTGGGACAATTTTAATAAATTCAGTTTTATATTCCTTATGTCGGTTTTGAATGTTGAAATATATCTAGGTCAATGACTGCGTCGAAAACAAATTCAATCACATATGTTATTTAAACTTATTGGCAAAATATGCTTTATGTTATTCAATGGTTAATCTCATTATGAGTAAGGATTGTCACGATTGCTTTTGTATTCATTTTGAATATACCCGTTATTGCCAGACCATTCTATGCTTGAAGGATATGAAGAACATTTAATACCTACGTCACACCCCCACGCACACTCACACACATACACAAACATACGCGCGCGCTCGACCACTGGTGTATTTGTATATATGCATCCATGCGTACATGCATCTAAGCGCGGATATAAAAAAAAATAAAAAACGTTTTAATGGCACGAAATGCTGGAATAAATAGAGAAGCATTTTGCAAATCAGTTTTTAGTTATTCGAATAATAATATAATCAGCTGTTGGGAACTGTATAACTGGCACAAAAGCACTGTTGTTAGGAATACAGAGTGTTTATTTATTTGTACAATATCGTCATTTAATATCAATGCGCTCTCTATATTTGACGCGTTATGAAGAAAGGGACCTAAGCGTCCGAACGGCAATTGTGCAAGAGAGGGAAAAGAAGAGACGAGATCGCGGTGCTCTTTTCGGATAATTGAAATGCAATGTTTAGTTTATCTCAACCAAATATAATCCGAAAATCGAGTTTTGACGCTTAGGTCCCTTCCTTCAGAACGTGTACGCTAAATAGTTTTTAAGCATCCGCTACTTCATGTAATTCCAACCTATTTTTAAAAGACGGTTGATATATTGACTCTTTGTATAAATTTTATAGGATTTCGATCCAAGTGTATATTTCAATTCTTACAGGAATTTATAGAAATTAGGTTGAATAAGCGCAATGTAATGAATTTATTTAAAGTTACATACCTTTATTAAGCGCTTAGCATTTACATACTTGTATTTTGCTCTTGGAGACACGTATATTTATTAGGTATTAATTTGATGTACAAATGAATCTAACCAACCTCAATTATTGAAATAGGAAAGATATTGAGGATGGCAGCAAAGTTTGATGGATATTTAATGATAATTGGTAAACACGTACATAATATTTCTGAATAATTGCAGAACTTGAAATGTATTTCAATTGTATGAATTTGTTACCCCTTCTCCTTGTCACTAATTAACCGATGATTGGAGATAACTGAAAAAGGAATGTGGAAATATGATCATACATGACAAATGGAGAGATGTAGAATCTATACATTCATCTCCTGTATATTTAGTATCCTAGCCTTATCCGCCCGTAAGCACCACCAGATTTTCTTCGGGGTGTCTACTGTTGTGTGTCACAGCGACAAGGATAATTGAGCTGCTCGGTTCAGTTCGAGGATGGATTGCATGTCGCGCAGCGAAGAAGACCCCGGGTTGTGCCCTTCCAGTCCTTCAGAATGCCTGTAATCCATCTTGCGGGCTATTGAAAACACTACCCGCGCGCGTCTATATCGATTTAATATGAGCCGATAAGGCATATTAAATTCCGGCTCACTTCCCTGCATGCTTTCAACAAAAATTAATTGTGGATTTGGAATCATTTTGAATTAAACATCCCCGTATATCCCCTGTCGCCAAACATGTACTAATTCATCGTTTAAACGTGGTGACTTTTCTTAGGCTCTTAAGTAATGTAAGCTCTTTAAGTAATGTGAGGATTAGTATCATTTAAAACAAGTTATCATTATAATAAAAAATTAAAACATAAGTCTTGGTGATATACAGTCCTTTGACTAATAATCCTCAGGATTAAATAGAGTTTTTATTAAGAAAACTTTAGTTTCGTTTCGGCCACTAATATGGGCCCACTTCAGAACAAATTTCATTCTAAATGAACATTATTATATAAACTGAGTACCTAATGAAACTCTCACCATAATTAGAAAGTTCTTGTAATTCTCTATGTTTGAATTTTGAAGTGACTATTAATCCAAAATCATGGATAAAGCAAACGAATCATCTGGAAAAAAAAATATATAAATATATGTAATACATGGAATCAAATATTGTGGTTGAAGGATAGAAAAAGTGTTAGTTTATAGATTGGAATTTAGGTTTATGTCAAATTTTTAAAGAACGATATTAAATTCTTGTATTACCGATGACTATGTTAAATGAAATTAAAACACCAAATTATTTACTGTGAAGTTCCAATTAACTCGTTCAACAATTTTAACCAGGTGCTTTTAATGCCGACTGTTAAGTTTCAAAAATAAATGCAGCACACAAATATTTAGTGTTTTATTGCAGAACTAATTAACAATCCCCGCGAAATTTAAACTGAACTTTGCGCCTAGCGTTTTATTTTTTTGTTTTTAAGAAATTATTTCCAGCTTTAGTGACATTTTTATCCTATTCTCGGGACGGCTCTCGGGTGGATAGGTCAGACAGACAATCGAAGACATTTACAAGACAGTACATGACAATACAAGACAACACCCACCCAGAGCCAGTCCCCCCATTACTGCGCCCCGTAGAGCGATTTGACCCCACTGTATCGCATTTGCACGAGGTCTGGGAAAACTACGGAAAACACTGACAGATACAGTAATGAAGTTTGTATTTTAGGTGCCTTCCCTCCCTTGCGGGTTTAAACCCCCCCCCCCCGGGGATGGGGCCATATTTGAGTGATGCACCACATCGCCGCACATTAGGGAAATATTGGAATTGTAGGTTCAAAGAGTCTGAGCTCCGGCAATTCTTAGCCGATTTAAATCATTTTTTTTAAATGCATATAAAAGCACTTCTAAGACTCCTATCGAGAAGAATTTTTAAAAAAGTGAAAAATTCACGTATATTTCCTAATAAACAATGCAGATTATGTTCATTTATAAATTCATCAAAGGTACCATATTTTGAGAGTGTTTTAAAATGTTGTAAATTGTACACATAGTGTCTTTTTAATGGACAAATACAAATATGAACTCATGGTCCGTAATTTCAAAATGGACGATCAAAATGGTGGCCAAATTCTTGACAAACTGCCGAAATGATCTAAACTTGTTATATAACTTATTGTAGGAGTTTTAGAGGTCGCCAAGTATGAATGTGACGTCACATTTCCATAATACAAAATGGCGGACAATTTTATTTACATCAATCAAAATATTGTATGATTTGTAGAAAACTTGGAAGTTTTCGGAGTCTCTGAATGCAACTATACCATCATATTATAATGTCCATTTCTCAATGTGCAAAATGGCGAATCCAAAGTTTCGAAAATCTAAAATGGCGGTTCCAATATGGCGGACAAATTCATTTATATCAATCGATATAGTGTAAGATTTCATACTTGGAAGCTTTCAGGGGAGATTTTTGGCCCAGTCAATATGAATGTGAAGGCACATTTCCAAAATATAAAATGGCGGATTCAATATGGCGAAAAATTTTATTTATATAAATTGAAATTGTGTAAGATTTGATACTTGTAAGCTTTCAGGGTCTTCGAAGAGCACCATACCGTCATATTATAACGTCAATTTCTCAACTTGCAAAATGGTGGATCTAAATTGTCGGACACTTTTTTAAATTTCGATCGATTTTATATTACATTAATTAGATTGGGGAGTTTTTAGGCCCAGCGAATATGAATGTGAAAACACATTTCTAAAATGTAAAATGGCGACAAGTTTATTTATATAAATCGAAATAGTGTAAGATTTGATACTTGGAAGCTTTTAGGGTCTCCGAAGAGAACCATACCGTTATACCATATAATCAACTTCAAAACTTGCAAAATGGCGGATCCAAAATGTCAGACACATTTTTAAATTTCAATCAATTTTGCTTCAGATTAATTTCTTTGCGGAGTTTTTATGCCCAGTGAATATGAATGTGAAGACAAATTTCCAAAATTTAGTCATTAATATGTCATATACAAGATATCTAGAATAAAGCGTTATTTTGTTCCATTGAAAAATAACAATTTAGACTTTTTCACCTCTTTTTATAGTAGCACTGTAGTAGAAAATTTCTAATTCATTTGCAATTATTTTCTGTTCACATGTAGAATCATTTTTCAGGAAAAAAAGAAATGTTTTCTCTCTCCATGTGGTTAATCACTTGGAGGAATAATAAAAAGTATTTGAGTGTGGTTGTGGAAAAAATCCTAAAACCCAATTTTATAATACAATAGAAATGCATTTCTTCGAAAAGTTCATACCACGATTTTCGTGATAAAAGTATTTATAGAAAATATAGTATTTTTCAACATAGCGTGAGGGAAATGCTATTTTCCACACTTTTGACTTTTTTCGTACGCATTTTCTCCACGCTCATGTCAAAAAATACATTTCGGCACATGAGGGAAAATGTTTTTTATGCGAATGCGAATGCCGACCTCGTCTTTGACTCGGACAACACTCACATTCGCAGAAAAAACTTTGACCCACTTGTATCGAAAAATACTATTTTAAATATACCCTTGGGTGTCAGTTTGTTTAAATTTATCGTCGTCATTCTAATTCTAAAGTAATGAATATTTAAAAACTAGCATCAGATTGACAAAGAGCATTTCTGTATACCTCAGAGTGACAGGTTTCAACCGAAACCGATCTATTTTTAAAATATTAGTCGCCATATTGGATCTTCCATTTTGAATTTAACTAAATTATTACCAGATTCGGATTCAGTGACTCCATAAACCCTTGAGTAACAAGTTTCATGCAATTCCGTCGAGTGTTTACAATGTTAGACAGTAAGTTTATATTTTGTATGTGACTTTGTTTGAAATTTGTTAGCATACACTATCACTATATTAAAGCTTAATTACGATTGCTGTAACATTTGTTTCCGTCAACATAGAAAAATGATAAGTGGAAAAGTAACCTTGAACAATCGTACTTTTTCTTTAAAAAATGCGTTTAGTTTATTCACATTTAAACTTGCAGTATCTTCAAATATACCTTTCCATAGACCAGAGTTTTGGACACAAGAAACGTCCATTTCAAAATTATTTACACTACATTTCAGTACTACAAAGTGCTGCCAAAATTCATGCTAATTTTTTTACATTTAGTTCGTACATGCTTATATAACCCTGGTAGAAATGGACCTTAATCTCGCGAGGTATTACATTTCTGACAAGGCTTTCTAGGAAAAATCAAAGAAAAAGTATTATCTCACAATAGTAAGATATGGAATAAATACAGTATATGCAATGACTGACAAGTAACACTGGGGAAGTGATAATCACCAATTTTTTTGAAACTGCATATACAAATACTTCTTTAAAAGAGGATTCCGTCAAGGCCGGTGAGTAACGTTGACACGTTTTTCTTTGCTCCGTCTTTTTTGGCAAAATTTCCGTCTAAATCCGCTTTTTTGGGAGTTGTAATTTTAGTGCTGTAATTCCGGATCGACTCGGAGTCAGTTCTTGCAGTGCTGTTTTTTCTCCGAGTCTTTATACCGGTGTATAAACTGTTTTCTGGCTTCGTCAAAATCGCCTAGGATCCGTTACTGCCAAGCCGTCCTGACACCCGAGCTCGGTGACGTCGTTCTGACGTATACAACACGGATGACCAATCAAAGGTGCACAACAAGTGAAAATTTGAAAAATTTAAGGAAAAAGGTGAGAGGGCATAAAGAGTGCCAATACTCAGTGCCTGCTCGCTAGGCTGTTTTTTTTGAGTGTAAGGGACAAAGAAGATTGCATGTGTGGCCTTCATGCGGATGACGTCTATGCACTCTTTCATATTATTTTGCGAGTGGTGAAGGCACGTGCTGCATGAATTTCGAGCGCAGTTCGGGTAATTGTTGTGCCTCGCAACACGTGCGTGTTTTACTGAACGGCGCAAGCGCCAGCCTGACGTCATGATTTTCGGCATCTCATTATCGACAAGTGCTTCCGTCCAAATTTGCGCTTATTAACAGGACTTAAGGTGGCAGCAGCTCTCGGGCGTGTGTGTCACTTATGACGGAAAGGAGCCCACCCCCTAACCAGTCACAGACACCTGGCACTCCCTCAAACCATTTTACGGGAGATAAGGAGGAGGAAACCCCTACGCTTCTCAGACCGTCGCGTCTGGGCCGCCCTACCACTGCGGCCAAGTAGACTACATACCGCACTAGCGATTGCAACTCGCTCGAAAATTTCGGATTCTCTTCCCGAAAGCGCGACTGCCAATCCGTCGCGGACGAAACTTTTCTACCGCCCGCATCCAGGCGCCGTAAATCGTCATCCTTCCTGTTGGCTACTGATTCTACATCCGAGACCAACATTATCACGCAAGCTGATCTAGAAGCTATGCAAAAGTCTTTGACCGCTGCAATTCAGCAAGCCGCTCAAATGACCTCGCAAACTGTCACTAATGCTTTGACAGCAGAAATTGAAGGCTGCAAAAAGAAATTTCGGACGTTAAGACGGCAGTGCACGATATGAAGAAAGATTTTTCTACGCGACTTAACATCATGGAACAAAAAATTGAATCACAGGACTCAATCATTAAAGCCATGACAAAAAAAATTGAGGCGCAAGAAAAACTCCTTAAAAGGAAAAATTTAATTATTTCCGGTTTTCGTCCAGGTGCGGGTCCTATTAAAGAAAATATCCAGGACTTCCTATTGGAGAAATTTCCAGCCATAAGCAACATTGCATCCGCCAGATTTATACGTCGGAACCCGACCATCATCCTGGTAGAAATGTCATCAGAGGATGACAAATATGCAATTCTCACAACGAAGAAAGAGGCGCTTCGTGACTCTAACGTATTTATAAATGCCGATTATACGGACAAGGAGCACTACATGGCCTATAAAGCAAGAGAAGCCCGCCGCTCTTCAACCACCCCTGGATCCTTTTTCAGAATGAAAGGAGATATGATATTTATTAACAATAGTTGGTTGAAATGGTCCGAAGAGGAACAAAATTTTTGTATTAAATGTTCAGACCCACCACCGAAGAGAAGATCAACTTCGCTGACCCGAGAGTTACCCCCTTCCATTGTATCATTGCAACAGTAGTCTACCTCAACTCCAGCAACAATGTTCGTCGACCCACAGGTCCAGAATTTTTAAGTACTCCCGGTCTTCGTCCACGGAGCTCAAGCATTTCCTCATCTAGCACTGTCAAATCATCAGCATCATCTGTTCCGTACAATTGCATGAATCCCGTTAATGTTTTTCGGATCGCGTTTTGGAATGCTCACGGCCTTTATAACATTAAGAAAAATAATTTTTACTCGTCATATCAGGTTTTTAATTTTTCTGAAACGTGGTGTGATGAAAGAAAACGTACTGATGAGATAGTTCCGGGGCTTGCAAGAATGACGGCACCAGCGATCCGCACTAGCAACTTCGGTCGCTGCAGCGCCGGCTTACTGTCTGTAATAACTCCCGAGTTTGTGTCAATTAAATTGGTTGAAGCCTCAAATTGGCTTTTTTCCACGTCAATACTAAGCCAATCAATTTAATAGTTGGCTCATTTTATCTTTCTCCCAGCACTAATATAATGTCTCTCTTGTCTGAATTGCAACCAATCTTGGACGACTTATACGCCCAATATCCGGACTGTGCTTTCGTGCGGGGTGGTTACTGCCGAATCGGTCAATCGGATACTTTAAACGACTTTCCGGAAATTTTTGAAAACTCGGCAGTTCATTCAAGCAGGAATTCACATGATAAAACGTGTAACACGCGCGGAGCCCTCTTGTCCGAATTTATGCACGAAAACAACTTGGTTTTAATAAATGGACGAAGTGTTAGTGATCATCCTGCGTACTACACTTTTATTGGACAAAGGGGATTCAGCACGGTAGATTTAGTCTGGATATCGGCGCCACATTTACAATTTATTTGCGACCTAAAAGTCGGTAATGATCCGTACGGCTCAGACCACCTTCCGATATTTTTAAATCTTTTTTTGCATTCCGAAACAGTCTCATCAGTGCCGCTCTGTAACGCGTTAAAGACTGTGAAAGTAAAACTTACGTGCACGAATGATGGGGTAAAAGCCTACAATGGCATTTTAAATCGCGTAACAAATACTGTTTTACCGCCCGAAGCCCAGGATACTCCTGATAATTTATACGTGACTCTTCTGAGTACAATTCGCGAAGCGGCACACGAAGCAGGTATACTTTCTAAATTAAGATTAGGCAAGTCCGGAAAGATCTATGTAAAATCAAAACCCTGGTTCGATGTGGAGTGTGTCTCCGCCAGAAGGCGCTTTCTTTTAGCCTTCAAACAAATGAAAAGCAAGGCTTATAATAATAGTTCGGTGAATAATTTTAAGACCGCGAAGGCATCGTATTTACAAATTATTAAAACAAAAAAAAATACCGCACGGCACCGAGATCGCCAACAAATTTGCTGACGCGCGTAGTGCAAAATGAAAATAATCTGCATTGTTTATTAGGAAATACACGTGAATTTTTTCACTTTTTTAAAAATTCTTCTCGATAGTAATCTTAGAAGTGCTTTTATTTGCATTTAAAAAAAAATTATTTAAATCGGCTAAGATTTGCCGGAGCTCAGACTCTTTGAACCTACAATTCCCATATTTCCCTAGTGTGCGACGGTTGTGCCGTTTATGAAAATGACAACAAGTCGGCTACCACATTTTTAATAACAAGCTGCCTGCATTGATATTTCTATTGGTTCAAAGGAACCTTTCAAGCGTCACCACGGCCCGCCAGAGGCCAACCCTATTTGCGGTTACTACCGGATGGACGCGGCACGCCGAAGCGCTCCCCCGTGTGGAACCCGCCGGTAGGGGCTTGACACCGTACCCCAGCTCCTCAGTACGGTGAGTATCTCGAGTCGTTTTACGATTAGGCATTCGATGGTAACAGACCAACCAAACGATCGGGTCCGTGAGGTCGTCAATTTTCAAAACTTGCTAAGAGAAGCGGATCTTTCAAAAGCATTGCTTCTCTTCGAGTTCGGGCACTTCGATCCCTCCTTCTTCCTTGCGGACGGAGTTACCCGCTCCGCTCTCTTCCACAAGTCCCTTGCGGGGACAGACAGATACAGTCTACGAACTACTTTATCATCAAAGGATACCCTCTGATGGTAAAGCAGCTGTGTCTCCCAATCAGCATTCGGCCTGCTATCTTTGCCATAGCGGACGCAACGCTCGTTTTTATATTTTAACAGTCACCTTCCAAGTATGGATCCCCAATTAGGATGCTTTACTTAAATGAGCGACTGCGCGTCGCGCCAAAGGCAGGGCAATTGCTGTCGGTGACAAATTTTAATGAAAGTAAGTGGAACGATGCCCGAAAGATATAAAAAGTTAATTTCAACAAATTATTTTCTCAACACCTTATGCACACACTATTAATTATAAAGTTGTAATATTGGTTCGTACGCTGTCGGTAATGTGGAACTCTCGAATTTTATGTTAACTACATTCTTATTCTGTTTTATTCATAAATTGGTGTTCCACGATTTAAAAAATTTTCAAAACATGATACACTTTATTTTTTAACTCGGAAATGGAAAGAGTGGAAGATTTTACGTCATAATTTGACCTTGACCATCGGCGCTACCTTGAAGGTCATTTTAATATCAAGTCGATTTTTTTAATGGAAGCACTCATTTTTTGCTATGGAAATGGAAACAGAGGACAACTTCACGCCCGCATGTGACGTTGACATTGACCTTGACCTCAACCTTCAAGACCATTTGAAGGTCAAGTCGTATTTTTAACGGAACCCCTTATTTCTATCCCGGAAGTGGAAAGCGTGGACCTTAATAGAAATGATCGATCCGTCATGCATCCAGATGGGGAAAGATGGTGAAAACACACAGCCAGTTAATTGGTCCTCCTTGTATTTTCGCTGTGCCACTTTAAGGCACACACTCCATGGCGTGGTGCTATAGTTTTTTTCGGTTTGTATCCGTTAGTTTGGACCTCCCTGCTGGCCAGCATTCAGCATGGTTGAACCTTAGCTGATAGAGCCCGAGCAGATCGTAAGCCACAACACCCCCACCACGAGAAGGTGGACACATGGGGGCACCCAGCCAATCAATGCAAGGTCGTAAGAATCCCAACCACTTAAGGCAAGGTAAGTGATGACCCAGCCGGTCAAGGCAATATCGAGAATGACCCAGCCAGTCAAGGCAAGGTCGAGAATGACCCAGCCAATCAAGGCAAGGTCGTAAGAATCCCAACCACTTAAGGCGAGGTAAGTGATGACCCAGCCGGTCAAGGCAATATCGAGAATGTCCCAGCCAGTCAAGGCAAGATCGAGAATGACCCAGCCAATCAAGGCAAGGTCGTAAGAATCCCAGACACTTAAGGCAAGGTAAGTGATGACCCAGCCGGTCAAGGCAAGATCAAAAAAGTTCACTCCATAAGCAAATTCATCTAATTAAATGTTCAAATAATTGACCGTTATTGTCAAGGCATAACTGAATGCGATTTTGGAAACTTCTAAAGGTTGCAAGAAGAACATTTCTGGGAATGTTGCGACATGCAATTGTTATGCGTTCCATCATATTATGTCTTGTGGTGGGTGCTTCTGCGTAGACAATATTTTTCAGATAGCCCCTTTACGTTGATATTGTTGCTTATAATACATGAAAAATGATTTTTTGTAATAAAGTAAACGCTCAAAAATTCATTTAGTTAAATAATCTTTAAACCTGACTCTGTATTAATTGTTCAAGTACTTGCCACACGCTTTTTCAGCTTTCTATTAAGATGAGTTAAACGATAAAAAGTTAGTCCAGTCACTATGTCCAAAAAAAAGGCTTGAAAAAGACAAAATTCCTAGTAGCAATTTTTTTTTCTAGGTTGTAGGGGACATCGAGAAAAGCTTAACTCTCATTTTTCAGCACCTGAGAGCGCGTGCTTCTTTTGCTAGATAAAATACTTTTATAATAGCTCATTTTAACGGGGGTTTCCCGCTCTACAAATTATGTTCTATAACTTTTTTTTATTAATCGATTGTTTTCGAGATATCGAAGAATTAAATAAAATAAAGGAGATAAATTTTTAGTTTTCTGCGTTTTACTCGAAAGTTTCGATCGGAAATGAAAAACTTTTCAAATAAAAGTTGTAGAGCATAAAAAAATGAACAATTTTCATATATTATACGTTCACTTTTGTTGAAAAATACTCCTTGTAGAGCGCTCTCAAAGTGCGAGTTCCGCGTCAGCGGCTCAGCGGTGAATCGGCTGTGTCTCTACGCGGCATGAAATCGCTGCGACTTTACTATTATAAAAAATTAATATAATATATATTTTTCACAGGCTTTATGATGATGTACAAGTTATTTTTTATGGCACCTCGAAAATTGTAAATAATGTTCGACGAATTGAACGCGAAAATATAAAAAATGAGCATTTTCGAACTTATTTACATTTCATAATTAGTTGCAATTAGAGCAAAGAAGATATTTTTTTAATATTTCGTAATTATTGCAGGTATTTTGAACACCGTAAAATTGTCCTCTACCAATCGAATCTGTATTTATCATTGCAGACATAATAGTCTATACGAAAATATAGTTACACTTACCGGCTGATAAGAAAAATACAAGACGCCTTAAAAAATACAAGAAATTTTATTTTTGGAGATAATTGATCTTAGCCTATCTATGAAGTTTGGAAGAATAAGTGTATCGACAACATTTCATATAAAAGAGTAAACAATATTTATTTATTCATTAACCATTAAACTAATTGTTATTATATTAAAAGAAATACACATAATTTAGTTGTATCTAAGTTGTTTAGTTGACGGCTGGTTGTCATCTGCTTCTTCTTCTTCTTCTTCTTCTTCTGCAACGGAAGGTGATGTGTCAGGGTTTTCCGCGTTTTCTTTGTCGATATTTTCTAAACATTCATCAATTTCATTTCGGACTATTTCTGCTGGAGTAACTTCATATAGACACGTTTGCCCGGAACAGTGGTAACAAATGACTGAACATTTGATGCCTGCTTTCCTGCAGCCACATGCACCACTGCAACTTCCTTTACATTTACAGGAAATTAATTTTAATAGTTCTTCAGGTGCTGGTGGCGCATGGTTTCTGATTGGCTGTAAACCTGCATAAGTTCTAACCCAGCCATAGTTTTCGGGCTCTTTTTCATTACCTAGCCAAATCTGGACTTGGTGATAGGTGCGCAAAATGTGTTCCTTTGCGGAGGTTTTTGTTGGTGGCAGCGTGGCTAAATTTAACTGAGTGTTTGAAGCTGATTTGACAAAACATTTGAAGCGTATCGTATCCAAGCATTTGTCCTCTTTTCGACCTCCATACAAAGCGACCAGGAACACTTCTCCAGCCGACGTCAAGACTTTATCATCAATTGTTTGGAATTTAAATAGTTCCACCGAACTCGTTAAATCTGGCCGATTTATCAACGTAATAAATTTCATCTTTCCTACATTGAATAGAGAGGACGTGGTATAACATCCGCTTAGCGCATGTAAAAAAAGGATATTACTGCGGATGGAATCATCGTATTTGAAACTCGTACAATTGAAAATCGCTTCTTTGACTTTGCCTTTAGCAGGCTTTGTGAAAAATATATTCTTTGCATTAGGTGCCAGTCCAGTAAGTAACACCAGTAAGTCGATGTCCTCACCGACAATTTCAGCTGAATCATACATTTCAACTTTTTCGATTGCTGTATTGACGAGTAGGGCATCCGCATCTTCGACAGCCTGTCGAACTTCAATTCCCGCTAACTCGAAATGAACACGAATCATGGCGATGAACCTCTCTTTGTTGTTAGCGTTTGACAGAAATTTATCTTGGCTGATTGTTGGAGTCGTGTTTTCGTCGAAAACTACATCTGGGCTTTGTTTCTTCCTAATACGCCTTTCTCTCTCAGCTGATTTCGTCCCGGAAATTGACTTGTCGTTTGTGTAACCGTCGAATACGATGCAAACATTTGTTCCAAAATGTTTCTGCACATAAGTCACGTACTTTGTACAAATAAGTTTGAAATTGGTGACTTTGTCCCACACAACTTTATGTAAGAGGAATCCGCCATCTATCAATCTTATATGATTTTGTCCAAACTGTACATTTTGTAATGGCGTAAATGCATTGTACATCGAGGACTTAGTTCCTTTGCGCATTCCTACTTCTGTAAATAAAGTTAAAGGAAAAGGCGACAAGTCATATTTTAAATATTTTTCAATATCGGCTTCCGAATGTTTCGTTATGCACATTCTCTGAAATAGTAGCAGAGGGTCGATCGTAATAGATGTAGATTCGATTTGAATGCAACTGTTGACAGTAGCCAGTGGTTGTACTTTATCTTTTCTTTTATAAGAGATACCGTCGAATCGTTCGTTTACGATTTTGGACATCATGGAGTCACCAATTTCCTGTGCACGGTGACAATAGATTTTGGAATGTCCAACGATTCCCGTACTTATGGACATGACATCTTTTCCTTCAGGAAATGGATTGTGGGCAGCAAGCCAAACATCTATTTTTTCGACGTCTGAATTATCTCGTATGATTCTTGCAGGACGCATGTCTACGTGTTGCTCGGAAGTAGCACAAGCGACGCCTGCGAAATTTTCAATCTGTTCGCTTACATTTTGAAGGGAGATCATTCCCAAAATCCATGATGAGATGGTTGAGTCCGAAATGTTACGTTGGTGTAATCCACCAGCTGTCCAGAGTGACCGCATCAAAACTTGTTCAATGGTATGATCCGACATGATGCCGGACCAAAACTTTTGTGTTCTTCGAATTGTAAAATATCCTTTATTAGTGAATTCCTCTAATTCGTCGCAGGTACTTTTTCACCCAAGGTCCTCATTTGCTGCAAATATAAATGGGCAGACTTTGCATGTAAAAAATGACCGCTTGCGTGAAAAAAGGGCAGCATTTTTTGGATGGTATCAAGATGAAGAGCCCAATTTCCACTTCGCTCAGCTTCTATGAAGTTTTTGACTAAAGTCACCATTTCATAGTACTGGATCCATAGTCTTGCAGTAGGGCTCTTGTCCTTCGTTGTAAAATTTATTCACGATTTCTTGGACATTTTCATTCTTGGAAGCTTCCAGCACAGCAGGACGATCGAGAGCATCGGTGTAATCGTCTAATACATCGAATTCATCATTACAAACGTCGATATTATTCATAATGATTTTAGATATAGCTAAATGCGTTAGGAAGTGTGCGCGAATTGCTCTCGAGTACGCATGTCCAATAAGGATTTTTTTCAAACAATTTTCTGCGTAAATCAATTTAAAAATGTCCTCAATTCCGCTACCAGCCATGATATAGCCTATTGTCAACGACATTCTGCAAATCGGACGATGGCTCAGAAGCTGCAACTATGTCGGAAGCTTTCCAGTACAGCGGCTGATCGAAAGTTACAAAACAGGCCGTCTGATTTGAATCCTTACATCTTTTGACTGCTTCAAGAAGTGACGTGTAAATAGTATTATAATCTGAAGGGGGCGCGTTGATGAAAGGTAGGCATATGACTTTTGACATCTTATAACATAAATCCGAGGTAATTAACTGCATGAAGCCGTTCAATCCAGGTATATCGACAACGCATTTCCATTTCCCGTATTGCCAGATAAACTCTGATACTGTAGGCAAAATTTTCTTAGATATTTTATACAGTTCATTAACATCAGAGGCACGGACATCGTGTAATCCTGCTAACGCATGTTTTTCATAGTTCAGTACTTCTATGTTCCCTAACGCAGCAATTTGTTTGACCGACTTCTCTCCAATGATACGATTTACGGGCTCATCTTTTTCAAAACCAGTGGATGGTGTAATGCACTGAATGCCACCCATCGCATGGAAAGTGCCTCGTCCGTCCAAGGTGTCCGTATTAAAATCGGCATTGTCAAAGACGAACTGGACAAATGCGTTGTCCAACGTCCTACGTTCCTTTGCGTGAATGGCCGAATTTTCAAACGTTTGGACTTCTTTGTATGATGCGCTGAATCCCATAATTGATAAAATGCTGATGAGTGTTTTCGAAGCAAATTTTTTGTATAAAAATGCTCCTACGCCAATCAGAAGTGGGGAAAGGAACGAACGTGGTCGTACAGCCGCTATGATTGCATGCGCAATCGATGTACATTTCCTATTCCAAGGCTCGAGCCAACCGCGTTTATCTTTTTGTATTACCTCAGATAACAAGACTTGCAATGTTTCAGGCACATAAGATTTCACGTCTTCCACAAAGTTGTCGGATGCTGGGTATTCACTTGTTTCATAAACCATCGAGCGAATATCACTGCGAATTATACCTGCAGCCTCACGTATGACTCGCAGTTTTTCTGCCTGAGGGTCTGCGTCTCTTCGTTCTTAAAACATGTCAGAGAGGAGTTTGTGACCAACATTTCTGAAACAAACTAAAGTACCTCGACTTTGTCTTTCCACGATGAGGATATCGTCACCATACTTTTCAAGTAATCGTCTTTTAACTGTTTTAACATGAGGAACGGTACATGTTGTAATTTGGTCAATTAATGTCTGAAGTGGAAATTGACACTCACTAGAATTTTCTTGCAAATATGTAAAAATTTGTTCCATGCCTTCAGTTATGTCATCATCTTTCGGTCTTCCACTTGACACACGTTTCGACGCATCAGTAACAAGTACATAACATTTTTTGTGGTACCGAGCCCCAGCTGCTACCAGATCAAGGACACTATTCAAGCGAAACTTGATTGTACGAGCAATGTCATCATCGCGACCGCCCAGTTTGTTCAAAATATATTCTTTCGAATTTGCATGTTTTACTCTGGAAATTTGCGTTCGGTATTTCATCGCCAATTTTGTAGCCGATTCTTGGCATTCTGTTCCGCAAAATATGCAATTTTTCTCGAAATCAAAAACTGGATTTTTCTTTTCTCCTGTTGTTGAGTTGCTTCGCCGAGAAGCCGAAAGCGCTGTTTTTTTATTCGAGTACGTTTTGTAACAGGAACTGTGCACACTAACTTCGTTTAAGTTCTCTAACATTTGACGGTTTTCTTCATCTCCTCTTAAAACGGACACAGATAAAAGAGTTTTAATACCCATCGATTTCACTATATGCACGTCTGTAATCAAAGGTTGCTTGCATATAAAGCAATTTGAGGCACTCATTGTTATTCGCGAAAAACTAAACTACAACAATTTCCAAAACGGCAATGACAAAGTGTCCACAAACGGCACTTACAAAGAGTTCAAGAATAAAAACTGCATTAAAAAGGTGCTCGAAAGTGGCACAAACAAAAAAGTGCAATAACTGCACTAACAATCTGCTAAAAATGGCAGAAACTGTCACAAAAACTCACTACCGAAATATTCACTATGTTCTTCTTACTAAATGCATGCGCTCCCCATGAAATTCAGAAAGAAACTGTGAGAAGACGCGAGCAAAACAAGAACAAGCACGCACAGAGGGACAGATGTTTTCTTATGTTATCCTCGCATTCCATTATATTACGTCACCCGGCCAGCCGCTCGACCCTTCGCAGGTATAAACCTGCCACGTTCATCAACGATATACAAACGTTGATACGAAAAAGCATTTTAATATATATAACGATAATACTTTATATTCACAGCAATTACATATTATTTTTTATAAATATTAAAATAACGAAATACATTTTGTTTGCAAAAAAATAATTAAACATACGAAAGAACAAAAATGATCATATTTTATAATTACGCGTTCGATTCGTCGAACATTATTTACAATTTTCGAGGTGCCATAAAAAATAACTTGTACAGCATCATAAAGCCTGTGAAAAATATATATTATATTAATTTTTTATAATAGTAAAGTCGCAGCGATTTCATGCCGCGTAGAGACACAGCCGATTCACCGCTGAGCCGCTGACGCGGAACTCGCACTTTGAGAGCGCTCTACAAGGAGTATTTTTCAACAAAAGTGAACGTATAATATATGAAAATTGTTCATTTTTTTATGCTCTACAACTTTTATTTGAAAAGTTTTTCATTTCCGATCGAAACTTTCGAGTAAAACGCAAAAAACTAAAAATTTATCTCTTTTATTTTATTTAATTCTTCGATATCTCGAAAACAATCGATTAATAAAAAAAAAGTTATACAACATAATTTGTAGAGCGGGAAAACCCCGTTAAAATGAGCTATTATAAAAGTATTTTGCCTTATTAGAACCCGAGTTATCGCCAAAAAATTGCTACTAGGAATTTTGTCTTTTTCAAGCCTTTTTTTTGGACATAGTGACTGGACTAACTTTTTATCGTTTAACTCATCTTAATAGAAAGCTGAAAAAGCGTGTGGCAAGTACTTGAACAATTAATACAGAGTCAGGTTTAAAGATTATTTAACTAAATGAATTTTTGAGCGTTTACTTTATTACAAAAAATTATTTTTCATGTATTATAAGCAACAATATCAACGTAAAGGGGCTATCTGAAAATATTGTCTACGCAGAAGCACCCACCACAAGACATAATATGATGGAACGCATAACAATTGCATGTCGCAACATTCCCAGAAATGTTCTTCTTGCAACCATTAGAAGTTTCCAAAATCGCATTCAGTTATGCCTTGACAATAACGGTCAATTATTTGAACATTTAATTAGATGAATTTGCTTATGGAGTGAACTTTTTTGATCTTGCCTTGACCGGCTGGGTCATCACTTACCTTGCCTTAAGTGGCTGGGATTCTTACGACCTTGCCTTGATTGGCTGGGTCATTCTCGATCTTGCCTTGACCGGCTGGGTCATCACTTACCTCGCCTTAAGTGGTTGGGATTCTTACGACCTTGCCTTGATTGGCTGGGTCATTCTCGACCTTGCCTTGACTGGCTGGGTCATTCTCGATATTGCCTTGACCGGCTGGGTCATCACTTACCTTGCCTTAAGTGGTTGGGATTCTTACGACCTTGCATTGATTGGCTGGGTGCCCCCATGTGTCCACCTTCTCGTGGTGAGGGTGTTGTGGCTTACGATCTGCTCGGGCTCTATCAGCTAAGGTTCAACCATGCTGAATGCTGGCCAGCAGGGAGGTCCAAACTAACGGATACAAACCGAAAAAAACTATAGCACCACGCCATGGAGTGTGTGCCTTAAAGTGGCACAGCGAAAATACAAGGAGGACCAATTAACTGGCTGTGTGTTTTCACCATCTTTCCCCATCTGGATGCATGACGGATCGATCATTTCTATTAAGGTCCACGCTTTCCACTTCCGGGATAGAAATAAGGGGTTCCGTTAAAAATACGACTTGACCTTCAAATGGTCTTGAAGGTTGAGGTCAAGGTCAATGTCAACGTCACATGCGGGCGTGAAGTTGTCCTCTCTTTCCATTTCCGGGTTAAAAAATAAAGGGTTTCATTTGAAAAAATTGACTTGATATTGAAATGACCTTGAAGGCCATCGTCAAGGTCAATGTCACGGTCACCATAAGTTAGCCCTGTCTGTACCCTTCAACTTTTGTTTAAACAAATTTCCTCCAAAATGCTTACCATCCGAGATATTCTTATCCGTTATTTAAAATGGGACACCCTATATAACCGGTGATATGCTACTTTTTTTTAATTATATTGGTCATATGAGTGTTTCCGGTTCATCTTTGATTAAAATTTAAGTTAAAAATTGAAAATTAAAAATGTGTTTTTATTATTATTTAATTATACGAATTGTGATTTATTATTTTATATATAAACTTTTATTAAAACTAAATAATCTATTGTTTAAAATTTAGGAATTTGAATACGAATTTGAGTAAGACTTTCAATTTCGGCAATTTGTGTGAGTTCCGACTACAATTGTTATTGTTTTTAATTTCCTCCACTTTCTCGGTCTTCGTATTTTATTTTTGTTGGTTATCCTTTTTTCTTTCTTTCACTCGAAGCCTTTCAGACCCTCCTATGGAACACACAAAAACCTGGTAGAACCTAGGACCCATCGGGGCGGTACAGGCCGCGGGAGCTGCGATGAGAAGAAAAGAGGTTTTCAATAAAGACAGTAGATTTTTTACTACCTTATTGAGTGGTCTTGATGAAAGTCGGAGAATGGAAGACGATCGCGAGAGAGGGGTTTTGCCGCGGGCCGGCGATACGTGAAATTTCATTTAGTGCCTGACTTTCAACGCGAAAGTTGTTTGGTTTCTTAAATAAAATCTTAAAAAACATTTTAAAAAATCTATTCATTTTTAAAGGCTTTTCAGTAAAAAAAAACTGCAGTGAAGCATAACGCCTCAAACATGGGTTGGTGAGGCAGCTCCATCAAAATTCAAGAACGGCTTGTCTGAATAAAAAAAATCAAAGTGTTTCTGATTCAGTAAGACACTAGCTACAAAATGACCCTTGGGTATTAAGTTCTTATCAAAAGACCAACAAAAAATGGCGGATAAAAATGGAAAATTAAAATAAAATTTTTTTTCGCAGAATTTCGCAAAAAAAATATAGTAAAAATCACAATTTCCAAACCACCGTGTGTCATCTTGTTGCAAATTATGTGTAGAATAAGTGAAAATAATATTACAAAAAATATAATTTACCGATATGAAAATTGTATCAAGAATAAGAAAAATAAGTTATATAATCATTCTGTTTGTTCTATTAGAATTTTAGATTTTTGACAAAATACTCGTAATCAGTGATCACTTCAAGAAATCAATTTCATGAAAATCGGTTGATTACTTTTTGAGGTGCGATGGAGCTAGATTGTGAAATCGTTATTTTGAAAAAAAAACGCCTTTAAAATTTGTTAAAGTGAAAAATTATGAACAAATTTTGCACAAACTCAGTTTGCGATTCCTGCACCGTAGAGATGGCCTTCTTCTTGCTTATAAACTGGAATGAGGCCAACATTCCTAGATAACATTAAAAGTACTCCGGCCTGCCTTCAACATGGAAATTCCACGCCAGGCCGAATGCAGAAAGCAGTGGTGCTGGGATCTCTCCGTCTGCTGAAATCAAATGAGCTCCTGGAACCACTAACCCGATGGTAGAGGAAGTGGTTGCAGTTACAATCGACATAGCTCGGTGCAGACTGCAGCGGAAGGGATGGATATCGGAGCCACTTTTCTGCTGCAGACTGCATAATATGGAGGGCCAAGGGAGGTTAGGGTTTTAGTCGGTAAACCTTGCCCTGAACACTCAGCTCCTTGGGTGTCCGCAGAACTTAAAAAGCAACAAAAACTTAGAGATTCACTGTATAAAAAATATATTCGGTCATGTTCACAAGCTTGAACAGTTAATAGAAATATACGGAGTGCTCGTAATTCTTATTTATATACATCTATTTCTGATGCAAATAATCCTGTAAAAGGATAGAATCTCCTAGGAAAAATTTGTCATAACTTCTGAAAGATCTAGATCTGCACTGGCATTTTTTGACCCCAAGTCGCTAAATGCTCATTATGTATCTGTATCGTCCAAGCATCCATCTTGCACTTCTTCTGATTTAGAATCTATTATTTTGCAACCACTATATCCTGAAAGTCCAGTTTTTAATTTTGAACCAATAGATATAGTAACCGTTCGACAAACTTTCTGTCTCTTTTTATCCCGTACATCAAGTTATAGTTCAGATAATATACCACTGTGTTATGTAAAAAATATTTTCCCTACTATTGCTCCTTATCTTACATTCCTATATAATCATTCTCTTTCATTAAATATATATCCAGATGTTTGGAAAATGGCGTATATTATTCCGCTTCTCAAAGTGAAATCGCCTGATTCTCCATCACAAACACGCCCCATAGTTGGTCCGCCTCACTTTGCAAAAATATTTTACTTTCTATTTACTCTGCAAATTATAATGTTTTTGGAAAATAATTAATGGATTCATTCGCTGCAATCGATCCAGGAAAAATCATAGTACACAAACAGCACTATTGTATATCGTGAATGAAGTAACGCAAGGTATAAATAATGGTATGGTAACGGTTGTAGTTCTTTTCGATTTTAGTAAGGCTTTCGACTGCATAAATCATAAAATTCTGTTAAAATGTCTTAGAGATTCGTGTTTCCCAAATAGCGCGATTAAATTTCTTGCGTCATATTTATCTAAAAGATGTTAATCTGATCTAGATGTTAACTGTATACCAACAGAATTTATGAACACCACATCGGGTGTCCCGCAAGGTTCCTCCCCTGGTCCAGTTTTATTGCAAAGGTATTAAACCAATCCAAAATAAAATTTACTTTATTTGCTGACGACTTACAAGTTTATTTGCCCTGCTTTCCATGTAATTTGATACCGACTGTTAACCTCCTAAACTCTGTCATTATTAACATTCTAAATTGGGCATCCGATGCTGGTCTTCAAATAAATACGTAAAAAACGAAGGTAATTATATTAGCCAGTAGTCATCAACTTAAAAATGTAAATAGTTATTACATTCCCCCAAAAATTGTCAATAACATCGTAGTTCGATATGGAAACAAAGTACGTAATCTCGGTGTAATTATATCCAATGAATTTAGAACATCCAGTATATATCTATTGAATTTGTTACCTGGTAACATTAAATCAGCCACTTCTCTAGATGTATTTAAATATAGAATTTTTGAATATCCTTTTGCAATGGAAACTCGCAGCGTATAAATTACCATGATCATGTTAAGGTGTCTGTGTGTAGATATATGTATGTTTATGATACTAAACATAAATTAATTTTGTAACCTATTGTAATATTGCTTTAAACCCATAGCTAATAAATTCGTAACCTAACCTAACCTAACCTTTAAAAAATTTATATACATTATTTCTTTAGTCATTTTTGACGAGGAATTCAGTGTGGTAGAATAAAAAGTGTGCGCAATTTGTTTGACCTATAAATTGTAGCTCAAAAATATGTCCTTTTTTTTAAATAATGCTGCTACATTTTTCTAAATTAATTTAAAAATTCAACAAAATTAGGGTGAACATAAAAACATATTTTCTAAATAATTACGTATGGATTTTTAAAAATGGCATTTTTTTACCAAACATTTTTTCACTTTCTTTATTCTACCACCACTGAATTGCACGTCAAAAATGACTAAAGATATAATTTTTTCAAATTTTTTAAAGGTGTATTTCATTAAGCTGATTTTGTGGGTTGTGCCTTTAAACAAATCAATGTCTCGTTCAAATAACCTTGAATATTGACCTGCTGGTCAGGACCAATAATGCACAATGATTACCCCTACGTCCTGAACTACTTTTGTTTGAAATATTTTTCTCTAAAACATTTTCAAAATATATTGGTTGGGATATTAAAATGGGACACCTTGTATATTCTTTCAAATTATGCAAAAAAATATTTGAAGGCGAAAAAGAAGACTTTCCCTTTAACTGTAATTATTGTAAAATAAATAGAAGCGATGGGGTCCCTTGTTTGATTCACGCTCATTGAAACCCAAAATAAAAGAAACCTTACGAAAAAATAGAAATATAACGTACTTAATGCCGTCTTCCCGAGATGTTGATCGCGGCGAAATCAACAACAAAAATGCACGTGACGGTCGATCGGTAATACGAGGCTACTGTTGTTCTGGTATTTATATCTTTGAGAATGCGCGGCATATAAGAGACACAGCTCTGCCCAAAAGATGGCGAAACGCGTAACTTCGATTCATTGCCATATTAATGGTAAACTTAAAATCGTTCGGGTTTTTCAAAGTTAGCGTTACGTCATTAAAGTCGGCCATACATCTCTGTAGAATACACGAGCGCTTTTATTCGCCGATTTTTTTTATCTACACGTATATTAGTTTATTTGCAATCACAGAATACACTGTAAATAATGAAAAGGTGAAATCGACTTCATATAATGTATTTCACTTTATACGAGTCGGAATTATGCTACACCTTATTGTAATACAACTATAAGATCGTATCAATGTATTTGTATACGTGTCTAGGGCGATTTTCTGATAACCAAAGAGAATGAGCGATGATCGATATAGTTAGTCCGGCATGAATTGTTGTATTGGCAAGTCGAAATTGTACTAAAACAGATCACGTGTTTTTTTTATTCCATTACATTCAACAATCAACTATTACAATTCAGAAGTGGGATAGTGGACTCGCATTTACCAATACAATTTCGGCCGGATTCAATTGAAGAGATTATTGTTGGTTTTGTCGGTTATTTAGTAATATTGAAACATCAAGTATCCCTATGATTGTGACGTTTCTAAAATTTGATTCGTAACGATACGCGGCAGAATTTGTTAAACGTCCAAATTTTGTTCATGCTATCGTTCGAACAGTTTATTGAATCTAGGAGTACACGTCGAATTTCATTTTGCTACAGTGGAGCGAGTATTTTTACTAACCACAAGTGTTTTTTATGAAACAACGCATCGTTCACGTAGAGTTAGTTTTGGAGTGACGAATTGTGTGGAAAGTAATATTCTGGTGGCCAATAAGTATTTTTGAGAATTGGATCTCAAGAAAATTTGAATATACAGAAATTTCAAATTATTTGTTTTGTACCCTTGTCTTAGAAGAAATTCTCTTCGTAGAATTAGTATATTTGACGATTTGGTGTTGTCATTCTGTCGGTATATTTGTGTTCGTGTGATTTGCGGTGCGTATTCTATTATAATAGTGCTGTTTACATTGAACGTATTATTGAGTTACCGAAATATTTAGTATTAAAAATATTCGCAACGTTAAATTCGTATTACGTTTACAATGGCATTAAGAGAAGCACATCTATTCACAGTGAATGAATTAAAAGATAAGCTGCAAGGTTTTGGTTTGCCGACAAGTGGCAATAAGAATGAATTAATCAATCGTTTGGTGGAAAATGATACCACCGGCGAATGGCGGCGGTTTCACGATACTAACATAGAGTCTGAAATAGACGAGCAACAAAGCGAGCACGGAATTTTAAAACGGGAACTTGATCTAATGCGTAAAGAACGTGATTTGATGGCAAGAGAGTTGGCTGTTATAAGACAAGAACTTGCCTTAACACGAGGCAATAGCGGCGGAAATCATCCCCAAAATAATTCGCAAAATGGATATTCAAACCAATCAAATGCGTCGGAACCCAGTGACATACATGAACCTTCTCGTGATATTCGTATTATCGCAGAAATGTTACCTGAGTTTACAGGATGCCATAATGCTTTTTGGAAATGGAAAAAACAATTGGAGTTTCTTAGAACACACTATGGTTTAGATGAATTTTCGATGCGTTTAGTTGTTGGTTTAAGGTTGAAAGGTGCAGTGTTGGAGTGATTTCATTCAAAACCAGAGCATTTGGGAATCACGCTTATAGAACTGGTGGAAGAAATGAAATCGGTATTCGATACTCGACCCACGAATAGGCAATGGAAATGTCATGAAACTTTTGGCGAGTACTATTTTGACAAACTCGCATTTTCGAATCGAGTCACTGTTCCCAAGGATGATATATTCATCCAAAATTGAGCTGCTTAAAGATTTTGAGAAAATATCATTAAATGCTTCAGCAAGTGGTAGCCGCGAGAAGAGAGATTATCCAAAAGGTCGTTTTACTATTCATGTGACTCCCAAATTACGTCACGCATCTGGGAACTTCATAAGTCAGCAGCAACTGTCACGGGAAGATAAAGTATCCGGTATTACTGGTTCATCGACAGTGATAGACGATAAAGTGTGTAATTATTGCCATAAACGAGGTCACACTAAATTCCATTGTCCAGCACTGTTATCGGGGAAGAGATCATGCTTTAAGTGCGGGGACATTGGCCATATGGCCAAGGACTCTGCTGAAAAATTATCTCAAATTGGAAACGTGGAAGAGGCGACTTATGAACCAGAGACTTCGGCAGTGGATAATGAATATTGTAAAAAAATTAATTATATTATGTACGCCAAGGGATATAACGAATACTTCGTGAATTTAGAAACTTTGTTTGACACGGGAAGTCCAATTAGCTTCATTAAACTTAAGTATGTTCCAAACGATTTTATTGACTCTGCGATTAATATTCAAAAGAAATTTACGGGTATTAACTGTAGTAGTCTTGAAATTTTGGGCAATGTAAATGTAAATATTGATTTTCGTTCTGATAAGCGGTTTTCGAAAGTACAGTTGCTTGTTATTCCGGATTATACAATGCGTTTATCGGTAGTTTTAGGAAGGGATCGTTTACGTGAACTTGGTCTTGAATTGAGAGAGAAAGACAAGTCTATTCAAGTCCAAGAGATTATGAATATTGACATGGCCTTAGAAGAAAATCCGTTAGACTCGTTAATTATAAATCCTAATATTTCTTTTAAAGTTCAGAATCGATTGAAACGATCATTTCGAGACAAATATTTGGAGGTTGAGCGTCCCGAGAACCTGTACAAATCTGCTAAATTTCGATTGACATTAACTAAGTCTCATCCGGACTTCCGTTTTGGGTAAGTTACGTTATAGACGTATTGGAAAGTGAGAGTAGCGAAAATTTAAAAAAAAAGGCTTGATTCTGCAATTTTCTGTTCCGAGAGGGACGTGTTTCATTGCAGGATTGACTAAGCGATTTTTAATAGCCGTTGCAGAACGAGCGGTTGGATAAAGGAAGGAAAAGGGCAAGTAGAGATTCTGACAGGCGCTCTAACCTCAAAACACATCCATCGGGGATAGCAGAAAATAAGAAGTGGAGGAGCTTATAGGTGCCGCAGAAGAGACCTTAGACCAAGAAGCGATCATAGCTGCTTAAGGTGGGTGATCCCCCTCTTTATTTTGTACAGCTTAGTGCATAAAAAGAACAGGGCACGTGGTGGAAGTGACGTGTGAAGAGCGAGATATCGAGGGCGAATTTTCCCAACGGTCTCGGACGGATTCGATAAGCCGTCGATAAATAGCATTGTCGAAAACACCACGACGATAATACACAAGTGCGCGCAATAACAAAAGCAGTGCGCGGAGAGTGTGTATGGAGAAGAGCGGGGAGAAAAGTGAGGAACAACCGAAGTTGCCAATAGAGTCGGAACCAGCCGAAAGGCGAACGCTCGCGTGGCTATTTGGTCAAAAGCTTGGTGGGCCGGGCGGCGCAGAAGAAGAGAGCGGGAGTAGACAGAGAAAGGGAAGCGTAAGCAGTGAAGGTAGACGAAGAAGAGGAAGACCGACGAAAGCAGAGAGTTTGGGAGAAGTAAGTCGACAGCGATTAGGAAGCGGCGCATCGTCAATTATAGAAGCGCTGCGTGCAAAACGAGCAAGAGACAGTCGTTCAGCAAGTCCAGTGGAAAAAGATCGAAAGAGCAAGGTAAAGAAGAGAGAGGAGAAGAAAAACGAGGAAGTAAAGATGAATAAAGAACAAATGATGGAGTGCTTAAGAGAAGTAAAGGAAGAAATAATAAAGGAAATAAGAGAAGAAAGAAAAGAAGAATGGAAGGAGTTTAGAAAAGAATTTGCAGAGCTAAAGAAAGAGAACCAGCAACTAAGGGAAAAGATAGAGGACATGCAGAAACGATGTGAAGAAATGGAAAGAAGAGAGAAGAAACGCAATATTGTTATTAAAGGTGTGAATGTGGGGATGAATGAGGGAGTGAAAGATGTAGTTAAAAAGGTGGTAAGGGAAACGGGGCTAAATGAAGTTGAGGTAGAGGACGCTTTTATAGTTAAGAGAGTAAATGAGAAAATAATAATAGCAAAATTGGTCAAATTTGAAGATAAGGTAGACATTTTAAAGAACTGTAAAAAGTTGAAAGGGACAAGTTTAGATAAGGTGTATGTAAATGAAGATTTAACTAGAATGGAGCGAAATATGCAAAGAGAAGTAAGGATGTGGGCGAAGAAGGAGAGAGAGAATGGAAAGAGAGTAAATATAGAGTATGGAAAAGGTTTTGCGAATGGCATGGAGTATGTGTGGAATGAAAGAGAAATATGTATGCGAGAGAGAATAAGGAAGAGTATAGTAGACGGCGGAGGGATTTTCGGCGCTCAGAGATGGTAATAGAGTAGCTAGTAATAAGAAACAATATAAGGGGAGAAAGAAAAATGACAATAAGCAGAAAGAGGGGAAGTTTGAAAATAGGGAGGGAGAATTTAAGGAAAAAGGAATAAAAGTTATGTTTTGGAATATAGCGGGAATAGAAAATAAGGACGAGGATTTCTGGGAGTTTATTCAAGGGTACGATGTGGTAGGTTTGACGGAAACGTGGTTAAAAGAGAAAGGGTGGCAGAAACTGAAAAATCGATTGCCGGGAGGGTGGGAATGGAAAGCCCAAATAGCTAAGAGAGAAAATAGAAAAGGAAGAGCGAGAGGAGGAATAATAACCGGAGTGAGGACAGGATTAAAGGAAAAGGATATAGACAGGATAGACAAAGAAGGTATCCAGGAAAGAAAAATAGTAATTGGAAACGAGGTATGGACAATAGTGACAGTGTATAATAGAGCAGGCAATGAGCAAGTGCTAGTAGATTTGGATGAGATGGTAAAGGAAGAAGATGAGGGTAGCTTACTAATAGGTGGAGATTTTAATGCAAGAATTGGATCGAAAGGGAGTGGGGGTACAGTGGATGAGGAAGGGAGGGAAGAAGACAGAAAATCAAAAGACAAGGTAATGAATAAGGAAGGAAGACGGTTAATTGATTTGATTGAAGATAGAGGGTGGTTAGTGTTAAACGGGAATAAAGAAGGGGATGAGGAAGGAGAATGGACGTATGAAGGCAAGGGTCAAAGGATTGCAAACTCGGTGATAGACTTAGGGTTGGTTAACTGGACAGCATGGGAAAAAATAGAAAGATTTGAAGTGGGGGTAAGAATAGAACGGACCATCAGCCAATAATGGCGAGAATAGGGAAGGAAATAATAAATGTAGAGGAGCAAAAGATAGAAGGGATAAAGGTGCAGGATTGGTCGGAAGAGGGGGAAAAGGAATATAGAAAGAGAATAGAAAGTATAGAATGGAATAGTGTAGGGGTACAGGAAGGCTGGAGGGAAATGGAAGAAGTGGTGAAAAGAGCAACTCAGTATAAAGATAGAAAGAAAGTAAGAACGATAGGGTGGACTCCGTGGTGGGATAGGGAATGTAGAGAGGGAAAAAGAGCAGCACAAAAAGCGAAACGAAACTTTAGGAAAGCGAAAGAGATACATAGAGAAATAGCGAGGAATGAATTTTATAGAAAGAGACGCGTGTATAGGGAGACATGTACTAAGAAAAAGCTAGCGTATAAGGAAAAAGAAGAAAAAGAAATAGAGGAGATAAAAACAGAAACTCAGGCATGGAAGTTTATAAATAGATATAGGACCAGAAGGGAGCAGATAACGACGAAAATAAGTATAGGAGAGTGGGCAGAGCATTTTAAGGGGGACTTTGGAGGAGTATCAGAAATACATGAGTTTGTTAGAGAAAAGGAAGACTTCATAGGAGACAATAGTGATAGTTTAGAAGAGGGGGAGATATATAAAGAGATTATGAAGTTAAAGAAAGGAAAAGCAGCAGGGGAGGATGGGATTAAGAACGAAGCATGGATATCCGGTAGGCAGAAAATCGGGGGCAAGCTAGTAGAGATTATTAAGGGGGTATGGGAAGGAGAAGGTTTTCCTGATAAATGGAGGACTGGAGTGATCATCCCGATATGGAAGAAAGGGGATAGGGATAGTGTTGGTAATTATAGGGGGGTGATGTTAACCAGTACAGCTTATGAAATTTATGCCAATATTTTGAACAAGAAAATAGTGAAGGAATTAGATGATAAGAATGGGTGGAGTAGAACGCAAGCAGGTTTTAGAAAGGGTAGGGGAACTATAGAGAATATTAAAATAATGAAACATATAATAGGACGGAGGATAAAGGTAAAGGGGAAAAGATTGTGGGCATTTTTTATAGATCTAAAGGCGGCTTTTGACAATGTGGATAGAGAGGTATTGTGGTATATGATGCAGAAAAGAGGGATAAGCAAGGATCTAATAGAAAGGGTAAAGCAGATATACGAAGAAACTAGATGCAAGGTAAGAGTGGGAGGGAAGGAAAGTGAGGTATTCTGGGTAAGGAAAGGCGTTAGACAAGGATGCCCCTTAAGCCCAACCTTATTTAACATCTATTTAGCGGATTTAGAAGAACAGTTGAAAAAAGGTACAAAGGGGGTGAAGATAGGAAAAGATAGGATTTGGTGCCTAGAATATGCAGATGACGTGGTACTCGTGGCAGAGGACGAAGAGGACATGAGAAGTATGATTAGGGGATTAAAGAGTTTTTTAAAGGGAAAGAGATTGGAATTAAACATAGAAAAATCGAAGATAATAGGGTTTAGGAAAGGAGGGGGTAGGGAAAAAGAGAGGTTCTGGTGGTGGGGAAGAGAAAGAATAGAGGAAGTAAAGGAAGTAAAGTATTTAGGATATATAATGAGCAGAAATAATGGAGAAGAAGGCCAAGTTAGAGACAGGGTTAGGAAAGCAAAGATAGTAATGGGGGAAAGAAGATTTAGTGGAGACATAAAATGGAGAATGAAACTATTTGATAGTTTAGTGAAAAGTGTAGTAATGTATGGAGTAGAGATTTGGGGATATCGAGAATGGGAGGAAATTGAGAGATTACAAGAAAGATATATTAAATGGGTTTTAGGTTTAGATAGGAGTACCCCTGGGTACATATGTAGAGAGGAACTGAAAAGGAGAAAGATTAGCGTAGAAACAGGTAAAAGGGCAGGGAAATTTGATGAAAAGCTAGGCAAGGGAGAAATAAGTGCAATCGGAAGAGAATGTTGGAAAGAAAGAAAGGAAGGGGAGAAGGGGGATTATGAATGGACTAAAGAAAGTATGGAAAGAAGAGAATATATATGGAGATGTGGAGTGAGTGAGGAAGCATTAGAAGAGTTAGGTGAAAATAAATGGAATTGGATGATAGAAAAAGATGGTGAAATAGATAGACAAGAAAGATGGATAAAGATAAATGGGTCGAGGTCCTGTGGGAGGTATAAAAGAATATGGGTAGAGGACATACCGAAATATATAAAAAATGGTAAAAAGTGTGAAGGAAATGAAATAAAAACGATAGCTAGGTGGAGATGCGGAAATGAGGAATGGAATAATAGATATTGGATGAAAGAAAGGAATCGACAATGTAGAATTTGTGGGAGGGGAGAGGAGAATTTAGAGCATATGTTAAAAGAGTGTGAGGGTCTTGAAAGAATGAGAGGCAGTGTGAATGAAGTACTGGATGAGGATGGTAGAGGATATGTATGGATGAAGAGGGTGGAGAAAAAAAGAAAAGAAAAGGAATGTTGAGTATAGGATAAGGAATATAAGTGTATTTAGAGTAGGAAGTAGAAGAGAGAGAATGAGAACGCATGTAAGATATAAGAAATAAGATATAAGAAACAGAAGTCATGTAATCACATGTATGTGGAACATTAAATAAATATATAACTAAGTCTCATCCGTTTTATTTTCAACCACGTAGATTGTCTTTTGTTGAGAAAAATAAAGTTTGCGAAATTATAGGTTTGTTGGAGAAGGGAATTGTTAGAACAAATTGTTCGGAATACGCGTCGCCGATCGTGTTGGTATATAAGAAAAATGGCGAGACGCGAATGTGCGTTGATTATCCAGCACTTAATACATTAACACTTCGTGATAACTACCCATTACCTCTTATAGAAGATCAGTTGGATGTTTTTGTTGGTAAAAAATATTTTTCAGCTTTGGATATAAAAGACGGTTTCCATCATATTCGTGTCGCAGTAGAGTCAATTCAATACACAGCTTTCGTGACACCCATGGGGCATTACGAGTATCTTCGTATGCCTTTTGGGTTGAAATGTGCACCTTCTGTTTTTCAAAGGTGGGTTAATGATGTGTTAAAAGACTTTGTTGAAAGAGGTGACGTCGTGGTTTATCTCGATGACATATTAGATGCTACAAGTACGGTCGAGGCTCATTTAAAAGTTTTGGATGAGATATTGAAGTTCTAGTTTGTAGTAAACTGGAAGTTAGACTCAACAAATGCTCATTCTTATTTACTGAAGTAGAATATCTGGGATATAGAATTAGCGCGGACGGTATTCGGCCAAATGAATATGGTACCAACGCGATCATGAATTTTTCAGTTCTGATGGATGTACGAAGTGTTAAAAGATTCTTAGGAATGTGTTCGTACTTTAGGAATTTCATCGAAGGGTTTTCAGTGTTGGCAATGCCTTTTACGGATTTAACGAAAAAGAATGTACCATTTCAGTTTGGAGAGCGTGAGATCGCAGCTTTCGATATATTAAAATCAAAATTAATTGCCTCTCCTACTCTTTCCATCTATAATCCACGTGATGGGACCGAATTACATACTGATGCGAGCTCCTATAGGTTCGGGTATTATTACAGAGAAAAACCGACCTCAAGTTTCACCCGGTATTCTATTTTTCTAAGCGTGCGACTGATGCTGAAAGTCGGTATCACAGCTTTGAATTAGAAACCCAGACAATTATTTATGCGTTGCGCAGATTCCGCATTTATCTCCATGGCGTTAAATTCAAAATTGTTACAGACTGTAACTCGTTGAAATTGATGTTAGATAAGAAAGAGATAAATCTGAGGATCTCGCGATGGGCGCTCGAGCTTCAAAATTTCGATTATGAAGTGGAACTCGAATGTAGCATGTTGATGCTCTAAGTCGTGCGTCAGAAATTTTAGTTGTTGAAGACAATTCTTTTGAAGTCAATCTTTCTCTCAGTCAGGGTCGTGACCCCGAAATTGTAAAAATTCGTGAAATGTTAGAAAAGTCTGAGCATCATTTGTACGAAATGCGCAATAGCTTAGTCTTTCGTAAAAATAAAGGACAATTACTTTTTTATGTACCAAAAAATATGATTGTTCATGTGATTCGAAAATGTCACTAAGAATTAGGTCATCTATCGGTTGAGAAGACTTGTAATACAATCCGCTCAGCCTATTGGTTCCCAGGGATGACTGAAACGGTAAAGAGTTATATAGGGGACTGGCTCAAATGCATAGCTTTTAATCCGGTGTATGGAAAGGCTGAGGGATTTTTGCACAGCATTCCTAAATTGAAGGTACCATTCTCCACCATTCACGTCGATCACTGTGGACTAAAAGAAAAAGCACGGCTTGTTAAAAAGCATATTTTTGTCGTAGTAGATTCCTTTACCAAATTCGCTAAATTATATCGAACGAAAACAGCGTCCTCGGATGAGGTTATTGATGCACTTCGGCGTTATTTCGCCGATTATAGTTGTCCGAAGTGGATCGTATCAGATCGGGGACCTTGCTTTACGTCAGATGAATTTGGAAAATTTTTAGAGCAGACTGATTCCATTTCAAATCGAACAGAGCAGTAGGGGTCATGTTCCCAGAATATGTTGGCATTGAAACACCTGATTCTATATAGAAAAAGAAGAGACACGTATTTCACCGTTTCGCGAAAAAAAACATTTTTTGCGATTTTAGGAGTCTCGGAAGAAAAATGCCCATTTCGCAGAAAGTAGTACATATTTTTATTAAAAATGCCGTCCCGCTTACAAAAATAATGATATTTCAATTCCGTTTCGTGCATTTAACGTGGAAAACCCGTCTGCATCAAATGCCCGTAACGGAATTTTAAAATATTTTTAAATAACACACTGACGCGCATTTTATTGAAAATTAAAAAAATTAATTATCTCAAAAACCCGACCTTTTAAAATTTCCAATTTTTTCCAGTAAATTCTTGAATATATATCTGTCTTATTCTCAAAGTTTGGCTTCTGGTAAAGCACTTTATCATATCTAAAAAATTAATTTATTAAAAAAAATTTTTTGCAGTTTTTTGCATTTATCTTAAGAAACTGAGCTCGAACGAAAAAAATGTTGAAACTAAAGTTGAAGAGCAGAAAATTATCTACAAGAAAGTTTCAGTACATTTTCTCTGTATAATGAAAGGAAACGCCGTAAATGATGACTGTATGTGAGAAAAATGGTAAATGAGGATTTCTGACCCTCAAAATGTAAACTAGATTTATTCCGACTAAAATTAATTTATTTCAAGTTAGGCTAGTAATTAGCGGGAGGGGCTAGGACGTAGGACCCCACACAAGGATGGGGTGGAGGGCGTGTCTGGTAATCATTGAAAATAGTTTTCACATAACAGTCGCCAATGCAGTTGGACCCCATAAACGCCCATTTAGAAGAATACATATATGTATTTTCTATGTTAAATGAACTGAGACGTGAAATTCAACTTTACGCACTGAGTAGAGTTAGTACATTCATGGGACGTATTGTCGGTTCTTGGACGTGCATTTTCTGCTCGATCCCCATAATTCTTATTTACGGCCATGAAAGCTACCACTTCATATCGTTTAGTGAAGAAAATCGTTTTAAATTTTTAAGAAGAAATTTAACGACACATTCAGCAGAAAGTAAAACATTTTATAAATTTTATATTTACATCACGCATTTTAATCAATAACAATAAAGCGAACAATAAAGAAATAGAAACTGAACTAACAAGTAATTTCCCACTGATGAATAGCGGTTTTAGCGATAAAACAATGCTTTTCGCCATCTTGAATGGCCGATTTCCAGGCATGACATTTTTGAATTCCTTTAACAACTGGGACGTTCAACCACGCAGTCTTTTTTTCCTCCCGAAAATGCTTCATCTCATCGCCCGAAATATAAATTAATGTGATCGCGTTGGTATATAATTTTACGTATTTTACAAAGTCCTCTGCATTTTGAATACTTTCTTATCGTTACCTCTTCTTCGAGATCTATATGTGCTAAACCAATAGATTTAATTGTAATCCCACCAGCACCGGGACAAGCTGTACATTCACCAAGCGTGCATTTATCAGTATAAGGAGTACACATTGTAAGATTTAAGATTTTCGTTTTCAAATTGGGCAATTCCGAATGTTTTATTTTTAAAATGCACTTTAATCCATTAATGCAAAGATCGAAATTTCCACAATATATACACACGCACACTTATTTTAAGGGATGCATTAGTACCCACTTTGGTCGCAAGCAATAAAACTTCGTTCGACTCATCTTAATTTCTGGATTCTGTTCTTTAAATAAATTGTAAATTTCCCTTATACTTCGTGTTAAATGACGTTTCACTTTCTTAGCTTTTGCAGAATTTTCAGTCACAGATATGACATCACTCTTATTCGGACTTTGTCTGGAACAATCCAGATCATCATTAAGATAGTATTCTGTAGCGATTCGAATATCTTCTGACTTAAGAGGATGACCATTATATAGATCAGGCATTCCATAGATGCCTTTTTCTGATTTTAATTTTCTTGACTGATTAAGCATATACTCTGTTACATTATTGAAGGTTGATTTTATACACTGTTTGGACTGCCCTTCCGGTAGTAAAGTCAAAAGTCTAATTTTTTCCCGTTTACAAGTGCAATTATCCAAAGCTAATTGAAAATTTGATGACCATTCTTCACATCTGATGCATTTGTCATTTCCGAGTGCAGATTCACCATATATCTTTAACAGTTTAGTAGAAAATATTTCGGAAAATGAGCCAGTTAATTCTTTGCGTTTTCTATTTACATATGACGATCGGAAGGAATTGTTTAAATCACATGGAGGGCAAATAGTTTTTTTATTATTCATTAAATTTTATTATTATTGATTCTTCACGCTCGAGAAATATTTCTGAATTTTCAATTTCATTTTCCAAGACTTCAATAGCTATATCTGATCGAACTTGAAATCTATCAATGAATCGCCTATAACAATTTCTGCACACATAATCGTCTGGTTTAATATTTTGATTTGGAAAAAGTGGTTGTAGTAAGGTGCACAAATCATTTAACTGATAAAACTTTTCCGACGTATTATATATTGCTTTTTTGTGTATTTTTTCGATATCTGGACACTTTTTTCTATCATGTGAAAATATTTCTTTCTTAGATTAAACCATTTTTTATATATTTCTATGCCTACTTGAATATTGCACTTAAGGGGAGGATACACCCCCATAAAATCAGCTCTATGAACAGGGTTATATCTATAGAAAACAGAATATAACATATTCAAGTGTTGCAGCCTCTAAGATCAATATTTACTTCATAAAAATAATAAAAGAAACTAATAAAGCTGATAATAAATAATAAAACTTTACCTTTGCGATTATTAAATGGTAAGGGATATGATACGCCAGAAATTATGAACTATCGATATCTAAGATAACTTTTTCTTTTGAACCATCTTTTAACCTCAAACAAATCTCCCAGCTTTAAATGAACATCTTCATTTATTTCGTACTTGAAAACGTTTGAATATACCCGTTTAAACAATAGAAGTTTACATTTTGAGGGTCAGAAATCCCCCATTTACCATTTTTCTCACATACAGTCATCATTTACGGCGTTTCCTTTCTTTATGCAGTAAAAGTGTACACAAACTTTCTTGTAGATAATTTTCTGCTCTTCAACTTTATTTTCAACTTTTTTTTTCGTTCGAGATCAATTTCTTAAGATAAATGCAAAAAACTGCTAAAAAATGACATTTTTTCATAAATTAATTTTTTAGATATGATAAAGTGCTTTGCCAGAAGCCAAACTTTGAGAATAAGACAGATATATTCAAGAATTTACTGGAAAAAAATTGGAAATTTTAAAAGGTGGGGTTTTTGAGATAATTAATTTTTTAAATTTTCAATAAAATGCGCGTCAGTGTGTTATTTAAAAATATTTTTAAATTCCGTTACGGGCATTTGATGCAGACGGGTTTTCCACGTTAAATGCACGAAACAGAATTGAAATATCATTATTTTTGTAAGCGGGACGGCATTTTTAATAAAAATATGTACTACTTTCTGCGAAATTGGCATTTTTCTTCTGAGACTCCTAAAATCGCAAAAAATGTTTTTTTCGCGAAACGGTGAAATACGTGTCTCTTCTTTTTCTATATAGAATCAGGTGTTTCAATGCCAACATATTCTGGGAACATGACCCCTACTGCTCTGTTCGATTTGAAATGGAATCAGTCAGCAGTATAATGTTAAACAGGTATTGATCGCTACTGGATCGTCAAAAGCGAATGGACAAGTTGAACACATCAATCGTATTTTGGGACCTATGCTCGGTAAATTGATCGATAATAATGCCGGAAAATACTGGTATAAGGTATTGGATGACGTAGAGTATGCATTAAATAATTCTGTACATAAGTCGACGGGAGAGACACCTTCGAAACTTTTATTTGGGATTGCTTAGCGTGGTAAGATCCACGACGAAATTAAAGATTATTTGGATGAAACAGTTGCGACCAATGCCCGCGATCTAGATAAAATGCGCGATGAAGTGTCTGAGAAAATTGTAGAGTCACAAAAGCGTAATGAAATTTATTTTAATAAAAAGCGTAAAGAATCACATAAATATGAAATCGGAGATTATGTGATGATTCGTAATTTCGACAACACGCCAGGTGCTCCTCGGAAATCGATTCCCAAATTTAAAGGACCTTACTGTATTTTTCGTGTCCTGCGTAATGACAGATATATTATATCAGATGTTGAAAATCATCAAATTAGTAAACGGCCATATTCTGGTGTATGGGAAGCAGCGAATATGCGGCCTTGGTGTGCTCTCGGAAATGACGAAACGCAAGAAAAAAAATAATATTTAATGTTTCAAATAGCAGAATTATGTTATAAAATAAGGTGACGACGTTAGAAAACAAAAATTAGATTAATGAGTTTATGTGCGTTTGTGTGAAATTATAAGGTATCAATTTTAATGTAATTTGATAGTCCGAGGCGTACTGTGGACAGGACTGCCGAGTTGTAATACAACTATAAGATCGTATCAATGTATTTGTATACGTGTCTAAGGCGATTTTCTTATGTACCCCACCTGATAACCAGAGAGAATGAGCGATGATCGATGAAGTTAGTCCGTCGTGAATTGTTATATCGGCAAGTCGAAATTAACCCTTCGATCGCAGAGGGGGGTCACTCGTGTCCCCGCGAAAACTAACAGTCGTTATAACTTCCGAACACGCTAATAGAGAGCGCTACTTCGCCTCTGTAAAAAAAGTTAGGTCGCTCGAGAAGTCCCCCACGCCGGCCCAAGTCGCCAGTGTGCCTCAGACAGCCGTGGCAGCCGCACGAAAAGCGCTCGAGGCACGAGTCCTTTGGGGATGGCGTCATCCAAATCAGTGAGTTAAGAGAAAAAGTTTTTCCGTTTTTTTGGCACTATTGCGTCTTTAAAAAACCCACAAACATCTGCGTGGTGAAAAAAAAATAAAAAAATTTTTTTATGTAGAAATTCTGCAAAATATGTTTTTTATTGCAATTTTCTTTCATAAATCCTTTTTATTCGTCAATTTGTCGAAATTTAATTCTAACAAAAATTATACATTTTGAGGTTAAAAAATTAAGCATTTTTTTTTCAAAATGACCACATGCACTATTTTTTTTTCTAAAGGTACACTCTTCCCCTTTAATTTCTTTTTTATTCATGTCGATATCTTTGGTTGGCTCAAAATTATGATTTTTTAAGTAAACCAGTGATTTTTTTATATACAGCTTGATTTTTTAACAAAAAAACTATATAATTTTTTTTTTACATTTTATGATTGGGATTTCAAAATGAAGGTTGAAAGAAGCTGCATGAACTTTTTGGGGATTTTTTGCAACGCTCTAGCCGCTTAAAAACATGGGTGGTTACGAGTGACCACCCTCTGCGGAAGGTGCCAAAAATACCTCGGCTATCGAAGGGTTAAATATAGTATTAAATCAGACCACGTGGTTTTTTTATTCAATTACATTCAACAAACAACTATTACATTATTGAAGTGAAATTTAACTTCACGAAAATGGATAACGCTTTATACAATTTAAATCTTCCGAAATAGTATTTTCTTGTTAAGTCTGGTATTGCTGACCTTCCTGAGTATTTTCATTAAAAAAATAAAAAATTTGTTCGGCCGTCTTAAAAAAAATTGACTATTTGTAGTAAAATTAGAAAATTAATAACATTACGACGTATAACGTATGGTTATATATTTTAAATATATATTATTTTATTTTTAATCATATGTTATGAAGAAAAGAATATAAATTGCATAGGTTTCTTAATGTTTTGTACACAAGAACGCTGTAATCCAGTATACACAAGAGGACAAAGTTTTGTTCCACTTTAAACGAATAAAACACATTTCGGTGAAATCATTGAAATAGTAAATCATTAGTCGTTCTTATTTTACTATATTTACATTTTTTTACATATCGGTCACTATAAATGTTAATTGTGGGAACCACATGATGTGGCCAATATGTCCGAAAATTTTGGGCCAACTTTGTGTTTTAACCAAATAGTTTTAAATTCATTATGAACCGATTCAAAAGGTTGTTCGCAAAATATATCTAATCGAAACTAATGTTTGTAGAAAAAATTCTTGCACGTGTATAAAAATACAATGGGGCAACCTAAATTCCGATTAAAATACTACTTAACTGCAGTTGTTTGTATATTGTTTACATATATTTGATTTACTCAGGATCAAAATTTTAATAAAATAATAAATTTAAAATAATCTAATTTTTGAAACAAGCTTAGCTACTTCGCGAAAATCACTGAACGCTTTAAAAAAATATCCCATTTAAGAGTATTTAAGCACATGTTATACTTAATTTACGTAATTTTATTAATTTTCTACATTTAATAAAAATGTCAATAAAAAATGTCACTCGACCGGTTGTTTCGATTTTTTGATAAAAATACTCGGGCAGAATCAACAAGAAAATGCTATTTCCGAAGACTTTTTACGTAAAATTTCAAGCCTATCTTGCTTTATTGTATGTGTACATATAATGTATACTATCACTGTTTAATGCCATGTAATAATTTCATTATTTACATACTTTCATACAGCTGCGTGTTCATTTTGACAAGAAAAATTGTTTGACTCCGTACTAAAGTAAAAAATATGATTCTCGATCTATGTTAATTTATAATCATTTTTCTGGGTACGTTTTGTCCTTAGAAACTTAGAGAAACTTGGTTTATATCTATACGTGGAATTTATCATGTTGAAATATTTTAAACAAATTAATATAAAGTTTAATGTCGATTGTAAGAATGTTACTATGAAATTATGTTTAAACGAATGGTTTGAAACTGAATTTGTGGCAAATATTATAAATGAATTAGATTGATCAGAAAACCGAATGATCATTTCGATGTTGTTGGTGAACATTGTTGAACTTCATGCCAAGGGCAAAAATGTGATCCTTGTCTTAAATTATGTTACAACCGTATTTCTGGATACGTCTTGCTCTTGCAAATGTCTAGAAATTTGTGTCACATTGACCAGTGAAGTGATCACATGCAAATATTTGAAACAATACTCGTATACTGAGAAATTAAACGCCGACTCACACGTCGGTGAAAATTGTTTGACTCTGTACTGAGATCAACAATATAATTCCTACCTAAAATTAATTTATAACTCTATACATTTCTGTATATGTTACGAGTAGTAACACGTATGCTCATACATACTCCCAAATGACGCAGCTATTAAAATAAAATGAATATATAATTAGATAAAATAGATGCGAGGAAGTGGTGTTCGAGGACGTTAAATATTCCATGTTAATTTGCATGAAACTTAAAACTGAAAAGTTCCTAACAAATTAAGAATGAATAAAATTTACATATCGATACTAGAATTCAACTAAAATAACAGAAGGACATAGATGAGAAGAGAGTTCCATTATTGTAATTGTTCTGGTATGTGTCAGGAAAATTTACAGGTCACAGGATCGTGGAAAATATTCAATTCGCGAGTTGGTTAACTAGGTGAATGAAAAGGTCTCGAAAATGAATGAAGACCTTTTTAGATCACAATGCTTTTCTACTTTTCCCTGCACAAATCACTCGGATACAGTTGGGATTCGAAGTTTCCGCGATTCTTAAAGTAATGCTCACGGCGCACGGTAGGCATACGTGTGTGCCCGACTTTCAAAAGGATTAGACGGCTGCATTTTTTACCAATCTTATTGAATCTTTGTGTAAAATTCTCGTGAATTTTTCAAGTATGCCTCCACGATTTTTGATATTGGCCTCTGTTTATAAATAACGAGTCTGAAGATGGCGGCCGAAGGCGTGGCATAGAAATTGTTATTTATCTGCGCAAATGATTAAGGGGCAACTATCAATTTTTTGCTGGGGGTTTCTTGGGATGTCCAGAAAAGGTTCAAAATCTTAACAATGCGCGACGCGGCCATTTTGAAATTCTAAAATTCGTAAAACCACCAATTTCGAAATAAATTCCTGATTTTCGTTAAAGGAAATCGCTGATCGATTCCCATTTTTTTCTGGGGCTTCTTGGGATGTCCAGAAAAGAATCAAAATGTTTACAAAGTGCAACGCGACCATTTTGAAATTCCAAAATTCGAAAAATCACCTATTTTGAAGTAAATTTTTAAGTCTCGTTAGAGAGAGTCGCAAATCGTCTCCAAATTTTGTCTGGTGATTTCTTAGTATCTCTAAATGAGAATAAAACAGTTTCTGCAGTGCCATGCGACCATTTTCATATTTTAAAATATGTTATACCACCAATTTTCAACTAAATTCTTAATTCTCGTTAGAGGACATCGCTATTCGTCTCCAATTTTTTTCTGGCGACCTTTTGGCATCTTCAAATGAGAATAAAGAAGAGAATAATAAAACAATATTTCATATACATATAAAGAGCTTGGTATGTAATGTGAATTTTGTTGTTAATTCCTTTTTGTCACGACCGAATTTTTTAGTTGTGTTAAATGTTAAGTGCAAATTATGTATTGCATAAATACAAGTCTTGGTTAGTAGAGAATAATGTCGTTAAAACAATATTATATTATTAATTAAAGTTCCATTTCATGGTTACAGTCACAGTACGCACATTCCACATGTGTAACTTTTCTAGCCTACATTTTCGAATTTATTTTCGACGTATGTTTATATTGCAGTGATAGGCAATAATTTACAAATATTCTGCTCTCCATCTTTGTTATGAACGTATTAAATAAAGATTACAAAAATGGGATTTAAGATGCACATTTTCAAAATTCTTTGTTGGCGAGAAAATATAAAATTTTCACATGTAATTTTTCTGGAAAACTTGACAACTTCGTTTATATGCAGGGAATGATCAAGTAATGGTCATGCATGCGTACAACTTACTTCAGTAGTAAACGGAAACAAGTGAGCGTGAAATTACATCTTTCACAGTAGCGTGTTGAAGGTAGTTCACCTAATTTTTCGATTTACTACAAAATTTGTCTATTTGAAGTGTAATGTAGTTGAAGTATAATGTAGTTGAACTGATGCGAAGAAATTTTGTTTATGGTAAAAAGCGGTGCGAACTTTCATGATATTCGAGTCCAAACTTCAAACATTTAGCATAAAAGTATACAGGAAATGCGCAAACATGTTTCGAAGGAGACAGTTTTATTAATTGTATAATAAGTTATCTTACCATTTTTTTTTAAATATAGTATGTTGTACTCGAAGATATTCTGAATAAAATGCTATATCTAACTAGATATCTTGCGGTAATAATTGGCTGTAAATAGTAATATAAAGTTCATGAATAATTTCACAAATAATCAGCGATTTCCTCTAACGAGAATTAGGAATTTATTTCGAAATTGGTGGATTTTCGAATGTTAGAATTTCAAAATGGTCGTGTCGAGCTGTGAAAACATTTTAAACCTTTTCTGGACATCCCAAGAAGCCCCCAGAAATAAAAATGGAAACGATCAGCGATTTCCTCTAAAGCATAACGTATTTATGAACGCGTCATTTAACATTCCGCCCCTCTTGCGATACGACAGTACTCGCAATAAGAACTTAAATCTAGAAATTAAGCAATATAATAAAATAAATTATGCCGACTCCGCCTGTTCTGATTGTACCAGTAGCAAAACTATTTTAGTTAATGGACGAACTAATTCGGTTGTAGCAATACGTACCGTCACAACTCGGATAAAACCGTCGGAGCCGCGAGTACAATGTATCACTCATGCGAGTGGCCACTTCGTGGGTGGCATGTTCGGTAAACGCACCAAAACGAGTTGACCGATAGACAATTTAGTGGATGGATTTTGCCACTTAGGTCGATGCTGCGGGGCTCGCAGATAATCTCCAGACTAGGCTTTCCAGAAACGTTCTAGCATCTGCGTGTATAGCTGCCATCGCGACTACCGGTTTTCTGAGACTGGGAGAACAGAGGGACCGGATATAGTTATCAAAGCAGTTCAGTCAACGCCTCTAGGTCATCCGGTTCGTCGGTGATAGGTGTCAAAGGTCGCGAGTTCACGACTCAATTTCACACAAAAGCGTTCCTAATTCCTCAGAGGTCAGCGTATGAGCACCTAAGTCCCAAATGTGATTTGATGCTTTTTACGCCCGCCTCTCAAAGGCCACCGAAATGCGGTGCGTGGGGCGGTAAAAAGTGCCAAGAAATAACTTCTTTTGCTAAGAATGATTGGAAAGCAGAGTCTTTGAGAGCGTCGCTAAAAGCTGCGGATAGAGTTGTGTTGGCGCCTACGAAAGTGGTCCCTTGGTCAGTATACATACCAGTCGGTAACCCCCGACGACTTACGAAGCGCTTGAAAGCGGCTAGAAAAGTTAGGGCTGAATAGTCGGATATTATCTCTAGGTGAACCGCCTTTATTGACTGGCAGATGAACAGTGAGATGTAGGCTGGATGGCTCTTTTGACCACGTCCACGAATATTGCAAATTTGAAAAGGGTCGGCGTAATCGACGCCACAATGCTGAAATGGCCGAGAAGGACAAATCACGCGCAGAGCTGGAAGAGCGCCCACGATTTGAGTAGGGCTTTCGGCCTTGAGCCGAGTTTGGCTCGCGCTTGAAAATAGTAGAGCGTACAAGTTTCCGAGCTTGTAATATCCAAACGACGTTCCGTAGGGTTTGGAGGGTCAAGTTGATGCCACCGTGTAAGCAGCGATGGTGTCCTTGTCGCACGAACCTATGGGTCAATGGATGTGTCTTCAAAATAATGGGGTGAGCGATATTGTAGCTCATATTAGCAAGTTGAAGACGACCGCCGACACGGATTGGACTGTCATTATCCAAAAATGGGTTCAGAATTGGGATTGGAGCCAACCGAACCATAAAACTGTTGCTACAGCGATGACCGAAACCGTTAGAAATGGGAGCATCACTCGATTTGATCGATTTTCAGCACGCCAGGACAGAAGAATAGCTGTGATACGAAGCAATCGATCCCAATCTGAAATTGTAACGGAAAAACGAGATAATGTGTCATTCTCTTCGATTACGGTATGGGTATGGATACACGCATCTAGAGGGGCATCCGAGTCTAAGGGTGGTGACAACTGTGGCCAATGATCCTCAGAAGAACCGAGCCAGTCTGGTCCTTGCAACCAGAGGCGGGAAGTCACTAATTCTCTGGCGGTCAGGCCGCGGGAGGCCATGTCTGCTGGATTTTCAGCAGAGGGAACGTGTCGCCACATTTCTGTGGGAACCAAAGTCTGAATAGCAGACACTCGATTGCCCACAAAAGTCTTCCACATTACGGGAAACTGATTGAGCCACGCGAGAACTATAGTAGCATCGGTCCAGCAATATTGGTCGAAGGTTACGAAATTCAAAAGTGAGTTGAGTGTTTGGAACAAACGAGCAAGCAACACGGCTCCACACAACTCAAGTCTAGGAATGGAAAGTTGCTTCAGAGTCGTCTTTAAATAGATGCGAAGTTAGACGCATCACATAATCCATGGATCTCATATAGATAGACTATTTGTGATTTAGGATCATTTTGAAGGCGTTTTTCTAGAGATAGAAGAGAACGTACAGCATGTTCACTGCTTTGGCCAAATTTAGGAAGTGTTTCCCTGAACGGATATCGAACGACGTATTTTCCATTGGGTAATCTCGTATGTGTGGTGAGGAAATGTGATTCACAATATGCATCCTCTTCAGATGTGTGAGATGCGTCAGAAAGGGTATAGCCGGGTAAGTATGCAAAAATTGCCGTCGCACGAATCCAGCCCATATTAGCAATTTTAATTGCTAACCATGTGAATATAAAATCCTGTAAATATTAGCCCCCAAAGCGTCTTATTTTGGCAGTTATGGAGGGTGAAAGAAAAATCGAAAAACGCGTTTTTCTCGAAAACCACTGGACCGATTTTAATAAGCTTGAAATATGTTATAAATATCAATAAGAGAATTTGAAAAAAAAATTTCGAACATTTTTTTTCATAACACATTCGAAAAAATTGGTTTTTAAATTTTCAAAACCTTTTTTCTTAGTTGTGTTCATAAGCGACACCCGCCATTTTTTTATTACTTGCTCCTTGAAGTGTAAATTTTGAGGAAAAAATTTTGGCCGATTTTTTTTTGGTGCGTGATAGTGAAAAAAAATAAAAACCGTAAATAGGCACAATATGGCGTCTAAATTAAACAGAATCGGTCGAATTCGTTCGAATTTTGTTATTCGATGGATTTTTAGATTCTTGATTGTATATCTGAAGTAGAATTTGAAAAATTGAAAATGTCCTATCCAACATGGCGAAAAATGTTGCTAAAAATCATTCGGGTCAATGTAAAACTTTTTACTTATGATTTTTTTAAGTTTTCTTATTACGTATTTAAGATTTACCTACTACGTTTAAAAATATCTATAATTATTCTTCTGCAGTTAGCCTATAAAAAGTATAATTTCCGGAGTTTACCACGTGGAGGCTGCAGTACGATTTCAAACTCCTTTTTTTTTGTAATTTTTAATTTTTAAATATTTTTTGCTTTTAGTTTTTTAATTTTTTTTCAATTTTTGTTACATACTTTTATGTCTTCATTTGTTTTCAATTTAAAGAAAAATTCATCTTTGTTTCTGTCGCAGTATGCATATTTCAGGACGACCGATCGTCTTTTATGTTCGACCAAACCGTGCTTTTGGCCTACAAATCGGTACTCTAAAGTCACGACGGTTACGGCCCTGGCGCTAGCTCTCGGTTCGGCCCCTGTCGGCTGCTGTCGGCTCTATTCGACGCCGAGTCCCCCTCGATCTCCCTTCCGTTCGTCATCGATGAAGCGACGCGTCGGCACCGCCAGTCTTGTTCGATGTCTCGGAGCATTCGAATCGTGTGTGACGTACACCAAAACTGTAGAAACACCAATCTGTACGAACGCTCAGATAATAAAGTAGTTTGTGTGCTTTAAGGTGACTCCTTTTGTATACTCGACCTGGACCTACATCCTACGGAAAACAGTTTCGATTAATTACTTCGACCCAGACCTTAGGCCTGGACGAAGTATTGAATTTGGTCACTTCGGGCATGACAATTACCCTATAGTTTTTCATCAAATGTCGACGTTTCAGACCCTAGGGACGCCCATTCAACAATAAAAAAATTTGCGTCCGTGATCTTGTACGTTCGTACGTCCGTAGGTCCATAGGTCTGTACGTCCCGTTTTTTTGTCTCGCGATAACTCGCGTACGGATAAGCGCAATGACATAAATATGTGTCTTGGCATAAATTAGATCTGATTAGATTTTGGCGCAGATCCATCCGTCCATTACTAAAAAAACATTAGCCCCAATTAAGTTTTTTCGTAGTTTTTTGCATTTATTTTGAAAAATACAAATTTTATTAAAAAATGTTTCAAATAAAAAAGATAGAGCATGAAATTCTCTGCAAAAAAAGTTGTATGCATTTTCTTCCTAAAGTCATCGATAATGCCATAAAAACTGGTTTAAAATGCTAGTCGCGAAGGTCCCGAGTTCGAATCCCCGTCCGTGCAATTTTTTCTGCTTATGTCCAGTGTGCAATAACCGGGGAACCTTGCTGGGCGAAGGTACGAATTTGTGACCGCTGCCGACCCCCGTCGGCAGTTATCGGTACCGTCAGTGTCTTATCCGTGGTCGGTACGTCGCACACTATCTCGATTAGAGATTATGATGTTTTTAATCGTCTAGAGCCTACAATTCTTTATCGATTTGAAAAATTTTTTGTTAGAAATGAAGTCCAACGTATGCAGAAGCAGGTCTATAGATTGAATTGTCATTTTATTATAAATAAAAACAAATATTGTCATTTTCTAAACAAACAAATGGGTAATATGATATTTATATCGAAATAAAAGTGCCTAAAAAAATTATATCAAATTGAATAATCGACTGGATAGTCATTTGGAACACAAATATCAAATTTCATTAGTTTCGTTCAAATTTAGGGTCCAAGTAATATGCACAACATATTATCAATTTTTCCCCTTTGCGGCAGACATTTTTCTGATGAACCATTTTTCATGGAACTGGGTACTCGAGGGCATTTGAGGTCTTTGATAACTAATCTGAACTCAGATTTTGAACAATCAAAATGGCGGATCCAATATGGCCGACCAAAATGCAAAAAGTTCCTTGATCCACATGAAACTGAGTACTCGGGAATATTTGAGGTCGCTGATGACGAATCTGCACTCAGATTTTGAAAACTCAAAATGGCGGATCCAATACGGCCGACCGAAATGCAAAAAGTTCCTTGAACCAGATGAAACTGAGCACTCGGGGATATTTGAGGTTGCTTATGACGAATCTGAACACAGATTTTGAAAACTCAAAATGGCGGATACAATATGGCCGATCGAAATGCAAAAATTTCCTTGATCCAAATGAAACTGAGTACTCGGAGATATTTGAGGTCGCTGATGACGAATCTGCACTCAGATTTTGAAAACTCAAAATGGCGGAACTAATATGGCCGACCGAAATGCAAAAAGTTCCTTGATCCAGATGAAACTGAGTACTCGGGGATATTTGAGGTGGCTGATTACGAATCTGAACTCAGATTTTGGAAATTCAAAATCTGAAAACTAAAATTTCTATATGTGAGTTCAGATTGGTAATAAGAAACCCCATAAAACCCCGCGTATCTAGTTTCATCTCGATTCAGTATGTCTCTGCATGTTGGTCGGCCATTTTGAATTTCCAAAATCAGAGTTCAAATTCGTAATCAGCGACATAAAAAACCCTCAAGTACTCAATTTCATCTCGATCCAATTAAACATGTACTAGCGACGGAATTGTTTCTATAAAAATGACGATTTTTGGTCGTTTATTTGTTTATAAAACATAATATTAAATAAATATTGACAAAAGTGCAATCTTAAACATTTCTTTAACTTAAAGAAAAACAGGAAATAAAATATTTAAGAACAAATAACATTTTTCTGCACATAAAAAATGTACAGAAAATTGGTTTGAGTTACAGAAAGCTTAATTGTGAACTTGATTGAGACCCATAAATTGGGTATTACTTGTATTAATGGGATATTGTGTAATCTGGATTGTATGTAATGAATATGGTTTAAACATATAAAATAAACGTAACATAAAATGTATTATTCTAATGAATAATTATTTGAGTACACAATTATGCCTCACGAACAGAGTTTAATTTAAATTAAGGGAGTACTGAGCTACCTGGAGTGGAAATAAAAAATCTAACACAATCAAATTAATAAAAAGTAACAGAAAATAATTTAGGACTCTAAATAATTTAATGTGACCTCATATCTGAACATCCAATCACATATCGCATGTATTAAGGGGGTTGAATTGCTGTGAATAATCAGTTGGGTATTTTTGCATCCGAACTGAGTTTTAATTTAATTAAAGGAGTTATGAGCAACCTGGATTGTACATAATTAATAGAAGATATGCAGGTCAATTAAAAATAACAGAAAATATGTTAATGATATAAATAACGCACAGAAAATCTTTTCCACACAGGAAAAGAGGCTTAAAATTGGCGCATTTAAAACAGCCTTAAATTAAGCCAATGTATAAAGCACAAGTATGTCGTTTTGGTCATATTTTTGGTAAACGTTAACCTATTAACACCCAAGCATCCAAAAAGTTTACCTTTAATTCAGCGTAAGAATTCATACTCGAAATGTCAACATATTTTAATACAACTTCCTAACAGGGGATTTTGGGGTTCGATCTTTAAGATTCCGGAATCAAAAAAACCTTTCAATTATCAGAGAATTCAATATGGAGGATGATGAAAGACAAACAATGCACAAAAAATCCATGTTTATTTTTTAAACCAGTATTTTCATTGGATAGCATTTTTTGTAAAGGGTCTAATCAGTGCTAACAGTGGATTAATTGGTTGTACATTCAAACCACGCTATTGAAAACTTAAAACTTCATGATGGCGGACATAAAATGACGAATCTATTATGGCAGATAGACTTTGGCATATTGAGAAAATCGTATAAAAATCCCCACTCTGAGTATTTGATAACTACATAAAAATCTGTATTTGACGCAATAATAGTTTCGTTTCGTCTATTCGCCGCAATTTTCTTGAGGCTTCCATCTCTCACCAAGTGACGGTAGATGCAACAGAGAATTTTCTTTTTCTATGTATTTCGTATTTTTGTTTTTTAATTAATTTTCTTTCATTTTCTTCCATTTATAATTTTTTTTTGTATTTTATTTATCTTAGATGCTTCTTTAGTTTACACACGCACACAGACACACCTACACACACACACGCACGCACGCACACTCAGACACACGACACGCACACGCACACACACACACTCCCACACCCACACACACGCACACACGCGCGCGCACACACACGCACACGCACACACACACACACACACACATAATTATGGAAAATAATAAAGTTAGTACACCCGGAGTTGAAAAATGCACAAGAAAATTTTATATGGTTGTGAAAAACAACTTGTGGACTCTTGTGTGATTCCCCTATCGAGTATCACTTTCATTAAGGCGGTATTAAGAAATCTGGATTATATATAATTAATATAAAATATGAAGAGAACGTAAAAATAACAGGAAATGTATAACTTCGATGCATAATTATTTGGGTACACAAATATGACATAGTAACATAGTTTTTTTCGAAATAATGAGGAACTGAGATAGCTTGAATGGATATTATCAATCGAAAATATTCGGAGTAGAAAATTCACAAAAAATATTATATGTTTGTGAAAAATTATTTGTGGTCTCATGTGTAATCCTCTTATAGAGTTTCATGTTTATTAAGGCGATGTTAAACAATTTGGATTATATATAATTAATATAGAATATAAAGGGAAAATAACAGTACTCAATTGTTCCACACGAACCGATTTATTTTGAATTAAGGGAATACTGAACTACCTGAATTAAAAATAATGAAGTTAATACACCCGGAGTTGAAAAATGCACAAGAAAATTGTATATAGCTGTGAAAAATTAGTTGTGGACTCATATGTGATCACGCAATCGAGTTTCACGATTATTAAGGCGGTATTATTCCGATGAATAATTAGTAGTACTCAATTATGTCTCACGAAGAGAGTTTAATTTGAATGAAGTAGGTTAATTAATGAACCAATTAATATAAAATGTACAAACCAAATAAAATTAACAAACGACATATTATGTCTATGAAGCTCAGCTCAAGTAACCATGAGAAATAACAGCTTTATTCTACATTCCTTTGAATCGGTACAATTTCGCGATAAAATTTACAAGAAAATATTACTGGAGCAATCCTGCTTCAAATAAACCGAATCCAATAACGTAGGCTATATAGACCAATATTAAAGACAATTAATTCACAAAACTAAAATAATTCGCGCTGATTTAGTTCAAACAATCACAATTCCTAATCTAAGGTAACCGATGCAGACTAGGTTTTAACAAAATTAAAATAACTTAAGCAGACCTAGTTCCAAAAATAATTCATACCTAAACCTAAAGTAACCGGAACGGACCTAGTTCATACAAAATGTATTCTTAAACCAAAAATAACTCTTGCAGACATAGGTTTTCTACTTTTTCGAAAAGTTAGAACTATTGTTGGCCCTAGATCTGCTTAACAAGCAAAGAATCATTTCCCAAGTATTTTTTGGTGCTTAAAACTATGGCACAAGCCGAATTTTCCTATCACACCGCATTTTGGAGAAAAGTGACTTTAAATTTATCAAAATTAGCGTTTTTGGCCATATATCGATTCATTTTACAGCTAAAGAGAATTTAACTTTGATAAGCAAAGTATCATGATTGAAGTATTGAATGGTGCTGAAAACTATGGGGTTAGCAGAATTTTCGTATCACGTAACATTTTCGAGAAAAGTCAGGTTAAATTTATCAAAAAAAGCGTTTTTGATCATATTTCGATTTATTTTATAGCAAAATAGAATTTAACTTTTACATGCGAAGTATCATTTCCTAAGAGCTTTTTGATGCCGAAACCATGAGCATTTAAACTCACTTTTCTCAAAAAATGCGACGTGATAGAAACTCTTTAAGAGGATGACACATGAGACCACAAATAATTTTTCACAAACATATAATATTTTTTGTGAATTTTCTACTCCGAATATTTTCGATTGATAATTTCCATTCAAGCTATCTCAGTTCCTCATTATTTCGAAAAAAACTATGTTACTATGTCATATTTGTGTACCCAAATAATTATGCATCGAAGTTATACATTTCCTGTTATTTTTACGTTCTCTTCATATTTTATATTAATTATATATAATCCAGATTTCTTAATACCGCCTTAATGAAAGTGATACTCGATAGGGGAATCACACAAGAGTCCACAAGTTGTTTTTCACAACCATATAAAATTTTCTTGTGCATTTTTCAACTCCGGGTGTACTAACTGTATTATTTTCCATAATTATGTGTGTGTGTGTGTGGGTGTCTGTGTGCGTGTGTAAACTAAAGAAGCATCTAAGATAAATAAAATACAAAAAAAAAATTATAAATAGAAGAAAATGCAAGAAAATTAATTAAAAAACAAAAATACGAAATACATAGAAAAAGAAAATTCTCTGTTGCATCTACCTTCACTTGGTGAGAGATGGAAGCCTCAAGAAAATTGCGGCGAATAGACGAAACGAAACTATTATTGCGTCAAATTCAGATTTTTATGTAGTTATCAAATACTCGGAGTGGGGATTTTTATACGATTTTCTCAATATGCCGAAGTCTATCTGCCATAATAGTTACGTCATTTTATGTCCGCCATCATGAAGTTTTAAGTTTTCAATAGCGTGGTTTGAATGTACAACCAATTTATCCACTGTTAGCACTGATTAGACCCTTTACAAAAAATGCTATCCAATGAAAATACTGGTTTAAAAAATAAACATGGATTTTTTGTGCATTGTTTGTCTTTCATCATCCTCCATATTGATTTCTCTGATAATTGAAAGGTTTTTTTGATTCCGGAATCTTAAAGATCGAACCCCAAAATCCCCTGTTAGGAAGTTGTATTAAAATATGTTGATATTTCGAGTATGAATTCTTACGATGAATTAAAGGTAAAATTTTTGGATGATTGGGTGTTAATAGGTTAAGGTTTAACAAAAATATGACCAAAAGGACATACGTGTGCTTTATACATTGGCTTAATTTAAGGATGTTTTAAATGCGCCAATTTTAAGCCTCTTTTCCTGTGTGAAAAAGATTTTCTGTGTGTTATTTATAGCATTAATATATTTTCTGTTATTTTTAATTGACCTACATATCTTCTATTAATTACGTAAATCCAGGTTGCTCATAACCCCTTTAATTAAATTAAAACTCAGTTCGAATGCAAAAATACCCAACTGATTATTCACAGCAATTCAACCCCCATAATACATGCGATATGCGATTGGATATTCAGATATGAGGTCACATTAAATTATTTAGAGTCCTAAATTATTTTCTGTTATTTTTTATTAATTTGATTGTATTAGATTTTTTATTTCCACTCCAGGTAGCTCAGTACTCCCTTAATTTAAATTAAACTCTGTTTGGAAGGCATAATTGAGTACTCAAATAATTAATCATTGGAATAATACATTTTATGTTACGTTTATTTTATATGTTTAAACCATATTCATTACATACAATCCAGATTACACAATATCCCATTAATACAAGTAATACCCAATTTATGGGTCTCAATCAAGTTCACAATTAAGCTTTCTGTAACTCAAACCAATTTTCTGTACATTTTTTATGTGCAGAAAAATGTTATTTGTTCTTAAATATTTTATTTCCTGTTTTTCTTTGAGTTAAAGAAATGTTTAAGATTGCACTTTTGTCAATATTTATTTAATATTATGTTTTATAAACAAATAAACGACCAAAAATCGTCATTTTTATAGAAACAATTCCGTCGCTAGCACATGTTTAATTGGATCGAGATGAAATTGAGTACTTGAGGGTTTTTTATGTCGCTGATTACGAATTTGAACTCTGATTTTGGAAATTCAAAATGGCCGACCAACATGCAGAGACATACTGAATCGAGATGAAACTAGATACGCGGGGTTTTATGGGGTTTCTTATTACCAATCTGAACTCACATATAGAAATTTTAGTTTTCAGATTTTGAATTTCCAAAATCTGAGTTCAGATTCGTAATCCGCGACCTCAAAAACCCCCGAGTACTCAGTTTCACCTGGATCAAGGAACATTTTGCATTTCGGTCGGCCATATTGTATCCGCCATTTTGAATTTCCAAACTCTGAGTTCAGATTCGTAATCAGCCACCTCAAATATCCCCGAGTACTCAGTTTCATCTGGATCAAGGAACTTTTTGCATTTCGGTCGGCCATATTAGTTCCGCCATTTTGAGTTTTCAAAATCTGAGTGCAGATTCGTCATCAGCGACCTCAAATATCTCCGAGTACTCAGTTTCATTTGGATCAAGGAACTTTTTGCATTTCGATCGGCCATATTGGATCCGCCATTTTGAGTTTTCAAAATCTGTGTTCAGATTCGTCATAAGCAACCTCAAATATCCCCGAGTGCTCAGTTTCATCTGGTTCAAGGAACTTTTTGCATTTCGGTCGGCCGTATTGGATCCGCCATTTTGAGTTTTCAAAATCTGAGTGCAGATTCGTCATCAGCGACCTCAAATATCCCCGAGTACTCAGTTTCATGTGGATCAAGGAACTTTTTGCATTTCGATCGGCCATATTGGATCCGCCATTTTGAGGTTTCAAAATCTGTGTTCAGATTCGTCATAAGCAACCTCAAATATCCCCGAGTGCTCAGTTTCATCTGGTTCAAGGAACTTTTTGCATTTCGGTCGGCCATATTAGTTCCGCCATTTTGAGTTTTCAAAATCTGAGTGCAGATTCGTCATCAGCGACCTCAAATATCTCCGAGTACTCAGTTTCATTTGGATCAAGGAACTTTTTGCATTTCGATCGGCCATATTGGATCCGCCATTTTGAGTTTTCAAAATCTGTGTTCAGATTCGTCATAAGCAACCTCAAATATCCCCGAGTGCTCAGTTTCATCTGGTTCAAGGAACTTTTTGCATTTCGGTCGGCCGTATTGGATCCGCCATTTTGAGTTTTCAAAATCTGAGTGCAGATTCGTCATCAGCGACCTCAAATATCCCCGAGTACTCAGTTTCATGTGGATCAAGGGACTTTTTGCATTTCGATCGGCCATATTGGATCCGCTATTTTGAGGTTTCAAAATCTGTGTTCAGATTCGTCATAAGCAACCTCAAATATCCCCGAGTGCTCAGTTTCATCTGGTTCAAGGAACTTTTTGCATTTCGGTCGGCCGTATTGGATCCGCCATTTTGAGTTTTCAAAATCTGAGTGCAGATTCGTCATCAGCGACCTCAAATATCCCCGAGTACTCAGTTTCATGTGGATCAAGGGACTTTTTGCATTTCGATCGGCCATATTGGATCCGCTATTTTGAGGTTTCAAAATCTGTGTTCAGATTCGTCATATGCAACCTCAAATATCCCCGTGTGCTCAGTTTCATCTGGATCAAGGAACTTTTGCATTTCGGTCGGCCATATTGGATCCGCCATTTTGAGTTTTCAAAACTTTAGTGCAGATTCGTCATCAGGGACCTCAAATATCGCCGAGTACTCAGTTTCATGTGGATCGAGGAACTTTTTGCATTTCGGTCGGCCATATTGGATCCGCCATTTTGAGTGTTCCAAATCTGAGTTCAGATTCGTTATCAGCGACCTCAAATGCCCCCGAGTCCCCAGTTCCATGAAAAATGGTTCATCAGAAAAATGTCTGCCGCAAAGGGATAAATTGATAATATGTTGCCCATATTACTTGGCCCCTAAATTTGAATGACACTAATGAAATTTGATATTTGTGTTTCAAATGACTATCCAATCGATTATTCAATTTGATATAATTTTTTTAGGCACTTTTATTTCGATATAAATATCATATTACCCATTTATTTGTTTAGAAAATGACAATATTTGTTTTTACTTATAATAAAATGACAATTCAATCTATAGACCTGCTTCTGCATACGTTGGACTTCATTTCTAAAAAAAATGTTTTTTAAGTCAATAAAGAATTGTACGCTCTAGACGATTAAAAACATCAAAATCTCTAATCGACATAGGCGTCGTGGGTCTTATCTCGGATAAAGATGGGATAAGCCCCGCGTCGTACTCGCTAAGGCACAGACCGCCAAATCTGCTGGTGGTACCGACATTGGGGTAGGGGGGACTGGCTCTGGGTGAGTGTTGTGTGTGTATCTGTCTATAGTTCTGTCATGTACTGTCTGTCCTGTACCTCTCCACCCGAGAGCCGACCAGCAAATAGACATATTCGTCATTAACGCGGGGGAATATTTCCTGTCCTTTGTCTTTTTGTTGTATATATAAGAGCATAATGATACAGACAGTAATTAGTAATACACAGTAAACATGTAATATGCATCGAATAGTCTATTACAATACAAGTGCATGAAGTAAGTGTTACTTTTTTTACTGGATCGTACCAGCTTTCGCAGGCAGTATCTTATTCTGCGGAAATGGTCGATGATGATGGAAAATTAAACATGGAGTACGCAAAAGAAGAACCAAATGTTCTTAAAGTCAAGGTACAATCACGACACATTTCTCGCACGTCTTACAGATATTTTATAAGATACGCACCTGGCACTATTGGAGTTTTTGGTATAAAAGACCAAGCATGTGAGTGTGATAATGGCAGAAGGACTGTTGGTGGTGCCAACGTGGTGCCGATTTTTTGTCATAAAACGAGATTGGTTCGAGATCAAACGAAGAATCCACATATCGTTGAAGAGTCGAAAGTCGGTGCTGGAGTGGCAATGGTGACGGCACTGGCAAAGTGGCGCAGCGGCTTGAGGCGGCGGCAAACGGAGAATCGGCCGCGGCGTCGGGGTGGGGCAACAGGCGACCGAAGCGGGCGATGACGACGATCTCAAACGTCAGCAATGAAGTCAAAATGGCGGCTTTCGAAGCGTGGCCTTCCCACAATGGCGAGCACGTTTTCAGAAATCGTAAATATCTGAAATGACACTTTGTGCACGGAATATACGGGCAATTTCAATTAAAGTCAATGTTCAAATAGCTCAATGAGCTTAAGAAATTGAACGTTTTTCAGGGTCATTGTACAAATCGCTAGAGCACTCGCGTACAAAGTCTACACGATCCTGGCAGGATCGCCAAATGTTCTGGTATGTGTCGGGAAAATTTGCAGGTCACCGGATCGTGGAAAATATTCAATTCGCGGGTTGGTTAACTAGGTGAAGGAAAAGGTTTCGAAAATGAATGAACACGTTCTTTGATAACAATAGTTTTCTATTTTTCCCTGCACAAATCACTCGGATACCGTTGGGGTGCGGTTTCGATATTGCGAATCGCTCGAATGGGAAGATTTCGATATCGGAAGTTTCCGCGTTTGTTAAAGTAATGCTCACGGCGGGAGAACGAAGATACCCGATTTTCCGGAATATTAGATGCAATTGTCGATTTGCGTTGTCGGTTGTCGTCGATCAGAGGCTTCCTTTCAAGTGGCCCCCTCCTCCACTCATAGATACCGCGATCGATATTGGATTCGGAGTGACGCGGTGCGCAAGCGCCGAGGGAGATAATGGAAGAGCGACGGCAGAAATCGTGGTTCCGTTACTGTCGTAGCGACCCGATCGGACAATCACTTTTCTTGTTATTGGCGCGAATAATGAACTCATCAGTTAACAGTTATATAAACTTTTCCTTTATAAGTATTTTTCAGCTACAGCAGAAACCCGCTATAAGGAATTCACTCGCTACCAGGAAATGATTTTATTCAGTAGGAATAAGAGGCGTGGCGAACATCCCCACGTAACTCTATGTTTCCCCACTCCCGGAATCTCATTGGTTCCGAGCTTACCTCTCTGATACTTGATAGCAAATAGCACAGATGAAAAGGGATTCTGTATAGCGAATATTCTGCCTCGAAACATTTCCGAATTGCGCATTTCTACTGTAGTGATAAAATTAACCTAAAAAGTGTATTGCATTTGAATGCAGGTTAGGGTGATATTTTATATACACGTTTCTATATAAAAAAAAAATACATTTTGTTTATTAAATCAGTATTTCATCAGTTTTTCGTTAGACACAAATGTTGATTATTTAATTTTTGTAATTCTTACGTTACAGCACATACTGCGAAAAATACGTTGATAATAGGTTTGTATAAAATATTCATTTTGTATATTGTTATCTTAATTAACTATTAATGTTAAAATTATTATTTTTAACATGAAGTAACAATTATAATACATTGTGTCCATATTTTGTAAATCATATTTCGTAATAATATAATTTTTTGCATATTTTGCAATTAGTAAATATGTAAGTAACATGCAAACTAATTGTATATTTATAAGTATCTGGTTTATCATTATCGTAAATACTTTTCATTCGACCCAAACCATAAGTCTGGATAAAGTATCGAATTTGGTCACTTTAAAAAAATAATTATGTCGATATTTCAGACCCTAAATAACTCAAAAAAAATGTGTGTCCTTGATATTGTACATACGTCCGTCCGTCGCGTCCGTCCGTATATGTTATCTTTTTTCGCGATTTTAAAGTTCAACCTCTTTTTGCGCTTAGCATAGCCTAACTTAAAAGTAATTAGTTTTTGGAGCTGATCCATACTAGTTTGCAGGAAGGTAGGACAAAAAAGGGGGAAAAATACGTTTTTTGCGTTTCTTATCAAAAACACAAATCACACAAAAAAAGGTTAGATAAACTTTTTTTCGTAAATTAATGGTTATACCATAAATGATGAATAAATATGACACAATCACGTTTTTTGCATTTATTTTCAGAAATAAATTAAAAAACATTAAATTTAATCAGAGTATAAAATGTTTCAATCTCCGTAAAATCAACTACGATCCGTAGAAAACGAATGAATATGAAAATAATAAAGTTGACGTGCCCAGTATGTTTTAGCATAAGAGTTTAAAAAGAATACAGTGATTTGGGAATGATGTTGCATGTGCGAAGAAGAGCTTTTCAGTTCTTAGTTTATTATTATTTCTTCAACGCAGATCTTCGATCTGGACAAAGTATTGAATTTTGTCACTTCGGCAACAAAAATAACACTATAGTTATTCATAAAATTTCGATGTTTCAGACCCTAAAGATGTGTCTTGTACGTACGTCCATCCATCCGTCTTTGCCATTATACTTCGCCCTGTATCTCATGAACCGTTCAACGATTCATAAGTGTAACCTGTTTTTGAACTTGGTAAGATCATACTTAGATCTGATTAGATTTTGAAGACAATGTGTATATCCGGTCTTTAAAAAATGGTAAAAAAACATTTTTTTTTAATTTAACCTTTAAATTGTACGGCGGGTGTTTGACACCGACCCCAATTTTTCGAGCTCTCATTAGGAGAATCTGTTAAAGTCATAACTGCAGAAAAGTATGCAGGATGTACTAGCCTGTAGAGGAATATTTGTGCCTGGGATAACCTGAAATACGTCCTTTTTATAAACCAACATTTTTTACTACCTTTTATCACTTATAATCCCTGCGATGTTTTTTTTTCGTCAAGAAAATAGTCCGAAAACTCTAAAATTCATGTCTTATTTTTACCTAGAACTTTGTAACGACTTATTTGCCCAGGCTGCTCCATGACGGAAAATTTGTAACCGACGTCCTCAGGATGCAACCCACGGCGAAATCGCCCACCGGCTAGTTCGGTGTGGTGAACTTTTCTCGTTCCGTCACACGTGTCACAATCGGTTGGCGGTTGAACGAGTTCTCTCGTTTGTCTCGTGGCAGCCGGCCGGCATGCCGATACGCGGTACACGGGACACGTTCTGTATCTTTCTTTCCCTTACCTCTCTCACCTATTCTTTAGTGACATGATTTTTAAGTTTTTATAAGAAATGTCTATTTTTTCTTGAAAGAACAGGAAAAACTCTAAATTAATCATATTTTTTTTGACATTTGTCTTAGTGATTCAAAATAATTCACACCAATGGTAATGTTGTAATTTCCTTAATTTTAAACGGACTTTAAAATTCGAACCAATTGATACTTTTTTATTCGGTCAAGCATGTTATATTATATAACAAATCGTAATAGGATAAATGAAAATAATTTTTGTAATGGCCCGTTAGGCATCGAATGTTCCTTACACGAAAAGAAGAGTGAAGGCGTTTAAATCTCGTCTTTTGTACAGATTTTAATGTATTTCTTTTTTTTCACCCCTCAAATGATACATAAATACGAATTCGCTCCTGCAAATTTAAAAAAATCGGATAATTCACCCGCTGATTGATGCTGCGATAGCCATTACCAATTGCAAACTACAACACTTCTCGAAGTAAAGAAAAAATGACAATTTTCTTATAATAAATAAAAATACATTTATTTTTGAAAATTTAGAGCAGGACATGTTCTGCCAAGCAAAATAAAACTCTGCATTATATGAACTGAAAAACAGATAATCCAGTTTAAAATTCAAGAAAATCAGGCCTGTGTTGTATTCATGTCACTTACAATCATCTGACAACAGAAACCCGCTGTGGGGAATGATATTTTACGTGGTCCTAAGAGCTAGCCGAGCAATTGAGGCCAAACCGAACTCTAAATTAGGGCCTACATTGGTTGCTGAATTGTTGCTCAAGAGTTGTCCAATTTCCGTATTTTTTGTTTCCATATTAAAAAAAAAACAGGTTTCGCCCGCTGGTATAAAAGCTAGCCAAACGATGCTGGCTACGCATATAATAGCACTCGTAACATAGACAATTCTTGCCTTTGTGAGATCGACAAAACACACACTGATGGTCATAAGAAACGAGAAAACATTCCAAGAAATTGTAAAAAGGGCGAAATAATAAATATTTTGATTTATATATGTCTATGAATTGTCGCAATGATCATCATATTAATTATCTTATGGAGATTGTTCCAATAGAAGAATCAAAATGGTACGAAATCCATGAGATTTCTCAGTCAGTATTAATTGGATATAATTTAACTCTTATCTTCTGTAAAAATAACCGTGCTATACCGGAAGCGGTCGAACTAGAGGACACATGGGCGTTACAAAAACGTATCTTCGAATCTGCGACAAATTTTATTGGCGAAAGTTGAAAGCAGACGTAAGAGAATACGTGAAGCGATGCCCGCAATGTCAGAAGAAGAAGCGTGTGCGCGTAAAAACCCGATTACCTATGATCATCACTGATATACCACGAGCAGCCTTTGACAAGGTAGCCCTAGATATTTGGGGACCCACCCATGTTACGATAAACGGAAATCGTTATGTTCTAACTGTTCAAGATTCACTAACAAAATATTCCCTTGAAATTCCGTTGAGCGTGGCCACGGCACAGGTCGTTGCCGAAGCATTCGCAAAATGTATTATCTGTAATTATGGAGCACCTGTTTCCATACTCACAGATCAAGGTAAATTTTTCATTGCAAAGACCTTAAAAGAATTCGCAAATATTTTCAAGATTAAAGCCGTAAACACATCTGCGTATCACCCACAGAGCAATGGAAGTCTAGAAACAAGCTACCGGGTGTTGGTGGATTACCTGAAAAATTTCGTGAAAGGTAGGGACGATTGGGACGCGTGGTTACCTTACACCATGCTGTCATACAATACGATCGTACATGACGGTACGAATTATTCGCCTCATGAACTGGTGTACGGTAAAACTGCTCGACTACCATTTTCATACCTTACAGGAGAAAAACTCGTTACACACGACTACTTAATAGAAACCACAAGTATCATTTCGGAGTTCAAACTTTAGCCGCCATGAATTTGACACAGGCAAAGCATCGATCAAAAAGATATTATGATCAGAAATAGAAAATAGGACACTTTCGTGTAGGTGAAATGGTCTAGCTGTTAAAAGAACCCAGACATGGGAAAACGGACGACGAATACGTCGGCCCCTACGAAATATTAGAGACTATTGGCGCACGTGACGTAAAGTTGTGCATAGACGCGCGAAAAAATAAAATTGTCCATGTAGACAAAATAAAGAAGTGTTACGACCCGCTTTTTTATTTATCCGAAGAATAGACCTAAATATCTATATAGAAATATGATAGGGAGTAGGTAATATAAGATTTTAGAATTTAACTTAAGACTTCATTAATATTATTTTCCCTGAAAAAAAGAAAACGAGAAGGAAATGCTACTACATACATTACCAAACACCCTTATGCATAACACATTTCAATAAATACAATTATCAACAATTTATTTTTCTTTTATTCATTTATCCCGACACTTGTCATGTATATTTTTTTTAGTAAAGAACACTTGCAAACCCGAGAGGAATCGCGAAACTAACAGCAGAAGAATTATGACAGTGTTTACTAATAAAATTAAATACGAGTATCTAAATATCGATGATTCAGTGGAGGGCCTGCCTCGTGACGAGACATGCAGGCGCCAAAAGACTAAATCATAGGAAAATTATTTTTTATTTTATATATTACTTGCGCCCAATATAACATTCGTTATATTGCCGATACAACTTTGTAAATTCATAATGCGTATAAAAAATACGGTGCATTAAAGCCTTAGAAAAAAAATATGTTTTAATATAGTTTCTAAATATAGATTAAGATACTTTGGAATGTATAAGATGACACAATAAGACAATAATATAACATTTTTCTACTAACAATAGACAATTGAAGGTTACGTGTATGATTTAAGCTGCGTGTTGATTTATTGAACGAGCATTGATTGACGGTGGATCGTCAATTTTTTTAACCCCTGGCGTGTTATGGATGCTGGCTACGCACATAATAGCACTCGTAACATAGACAATTCTTGCCTTCGTATGATCGACAAGACACACACTGATGGGCCCGATTCCGCGTCGCACATAGATTACACACGTGCTACAACTTACAGGGGGAACCACGGGTTCCTCGGTCCAGACGGTCAGGAAAGGAATGTGCCACGCCGAAGCTCGAAGTAAGATGATCCATAAGATCGTCACTCACACGCGCACATAATAGTACACGTGCATCGAATCGCGGAGGTCACGAATAGGTCAAAGGAGTAAGCGATTCGTAGAAGATGACACGTGGCCAACAACAAGTGCAGGTGGCCGTCCGGAAGGCACGATTATCTCATCGACATCTAATATTCGAAAACAGATCTACCATATAAAAAGGGCAAATGTAATGTCCGAAGGCGGAGTCGCCAAGTACATCGAACTAAGAACATCGTTCTTCACAAGTTATAAGCAATCGTTATAAACAATGATTCCGTCGCGAATTGTTTCAAAATTATATTTTCCTTATTTCAAACAGTATTTTTGAACTGTTTGAAAAATTTGAAATTTATTAAGAATTTCCTGCACAAGTTATACGCTTTTTACAAAAATCGTTATAAATAAAGATTATTTAAACAATGATTCCATCGCGAATTGTTTCCAAACGATATTTTCCTTATTTCAAACAGTATTTTTGAAGTGTTTACAAATTTGAACATTATTAAGAATTTCCTGCACAAGTTATACGCCTTTTACAGAAATCGTTAATAAACATTGATTATTTAAACAATGATTCCGTCGCGAATTGTTTCAAAACGATATTTTCATTATTTCAAACAGTATTTTTGAAGTGTATGCAAAATTTGAACTCTATAAAGAATTTCCTGCACAAAATATACTCATATTATAGAACTCGTTATAATTAATGATTATTTAAACAATGATTCCGTGGCGAATTGTTTCAAAACTATATTATCCATAATTCGAACAGTATTTTTAAAGAGTATGTAGAATTTAAATTTTTTAATGAATTTCCTGCACAAATTATACGCATTTTAAAGAAATCGTTATAAATAAAGATTATTGAAACAATGATTCCGTCGCGAATTGTTTCAAAACGATATTTTCCTTATTTCAAACAGTATTTTTAAAGAGTATGCAAAATTTGATTTTTTAAAGAATTTCCTGCACATATTATACGCTTTTTACAAAACTCGTTATAAATAAAGATTATTTAAACAATGATTCCGCCGCGAATTATTTCAAAACGATATTTTCCTTATTTCAAACAGTATTTTTAAAGAGTTTGCAAAATTTGATTTTTTAAAATAATTTCCTGCACAAATTATACGCATTTTACAAAAATCGTTATAAATAAAGATTATTTGAATAATGAATTCGTCGCGATTTGTTTCAAAACGATATTGTCCTTATTTCAAACAGTATTTTTAAAGTGTATGCAAAATTTGATCTTTATAAAGAATTTCCAGCACAAATTATACGCATTTTATAGGAATCTTTATAAACATTGATTATTTAAACAATGATTCCGTCGCGAAATGTTTCAGAACGATATTTTCCTTATTTCAAACAGTATTTTTGAAGTGTTTGGAAAATTTGAACATTACGAAGAAATTCCTGCACAACTTATTAGCAATCGTTATAAACAATCATTATTTAGCCAACGATTCCGTCGCGAAATGTTTCAGAACGATATTTTCCTTATTTCAAACAGTTTCTCTGAAGTGTTTCGAAAATTTCATTTTTTAAGGGAATTTCCAGCACAAATTGTACGCATTTTACAGGAATCGTTATAAACATTGATTATTTTATAACCTCGCCCTTAAAAGGACGAGGCAGATCTTTGCCAACTTTACCGCGAATATAAAAAAAGGGGGAGCGGGTTCTAATCTCGCGACGGCGGACCTTCTTGGGAAAAGACCGGGAAAATCGGGAATTACACTCGCGGAGGGTCTGCGGAGCACTTATCGAACAGAGTCTACTTACAGGCGATGGTCCGACACGTGGAACCTAGTGGAGGGTCCGTCCTCGGGGACGAGACGGGAGGCGTCCTTCTCGGCTAGCAGCGGCGTCGGCCTGGGTCGTGGCTGGTCCTTTTCCTTGGGGGAGAACCTTTCTGCTATAGACCTGCGGACACGCCCCTTCGCGAAAACAGAAAACCAATCTACGCAGATTTGCGGATCACGAAAAATGTTTAGACAGACGGGGCACCGATATTACTCTCTACAGAGACTGCTCGTACAGAGGCTACCGGGCCGGGTACCTCCGGCTGTTGGGGTTAACGACCCCCTTCTTCGCAAGACCTCCTTCCCCCCTGTAGTCGCCGGTAACAGCGATGCGCCAGGTGGCCTCGCTGGCCACAATTCCAGCAGCCGCGCTCGGCGGGGGTGACCCGTAACGGTCCCGGACCGGCCTGGGCCAGCGTACGTCCCGCGAGAGCCACTACCGGGACTAGCGGTGCCATGGGGGGGGGGGGGGGGGGGAGGTGGTAGGGCCATCAGAGGCGGCGGTAGCGTCACCGCGGCCGCCCTCCCGGGGGCACTGATACTACTCGGATTAGTACCGCCCGGTCGGGGGCGATGTTGATTATTACTGGGGAGGCCGGTCGCTGCGGCTGACTGACCCGATGGTGACGGGAGGGGTCGCGGTGCGCGGTGCGCGATTCCCCCTACGGGTTCGTCGGCGTCGTCGACGGCAGCGAGAGGCGCGATCCCGGCGGGGTTCTTCGCACACCGGCCCCGCTGTGGTGGTCAGGCGGGTCGGTGGTGTTAAGGGGGGGGGGGGGGGCTCGGCCCTCACGAATTGGAGGGGGGAGAGTGGGCGCGGCTGCGACGGGTGAGGGGGGGGCGAACGAGGAGATTTTCCCCCGGTGGCCCGATCTGTTGTTGGCCGTGGGTTGCTCGGTGCGCGGCACTGTCTCCTCCTTCTTCCATCTCCTCCGGTAGGGAGGGGTCCGTATCCGGGGGCGACGTAGGCGCGATTGCGACGGCTCTTCCGGCCCGTCTGACGCCGTCCCTAACTGCAGGGGTTTTAGGCCGGCGTGGCACGGGGGAATTGAATTATCCGCGGTTGGCCGCGCGAATACAATCCGGGGGGGGGGGGGGGGGGGGCGGGGGGGTACGAGCGGGGGTTATACCTAACTGCTTCAGATGGGCCTGCACGTATGAGTTATCGTACTGCTTGGCATTGTCCGATAAAAAATACCTTGGGCAACCCTATCGATTGATAACTAGGCTATCGAAGGCGGCCATAATGGCAGCGCCTGTAGCCGCTCGAAGGGGTTTCACTTCCACATATTTGGAAAACATGTCCTGGAAAATCACTACGAACTGGTTTTGACGCTTGCTGGGGGGGGGGGGGCGGTCCCATGACATCAGAACTGACCGTCATCCAGGAACCTTCCGTGGTTCTTTCGCGCATGAGTCCGGCCGGGGCCTGCTGAGAGACTTTTTGCTTCGGACAGGCGGGACAGCGTGCGACGAAGGCAGTGACGTCCTGGAAAACACCGGGCCAATAGAAGTCTTGGATGAGACGGTGATACGTCTTATCTACTCCTAAGTAGCGGCTTGCGGGCTATCGTGCGCATCGCTGAGGGCACGGGCACGCGCTTCTGCGGGGAGGACGAGTTTCCAGGCGTCGAGGTCGGTAAGGGCAGACTCTATTAGCGGGTGGGGCTTATGGAAATATATCCGGTCATCTTCGATCCTCCAATCAGGATATTTCGCGGGAAATTTCCGAATATTATCCATTTTCTGGGTGTACCACGGGTCCGCGGTATCGCCCAGGGCGCAAAGGGCGGTATCGACATTCTCGTACATTCTCGAGAGGGCATCGGGCACCACGTTGAGCGTGCCTTTTCGATGCTCGATTTTCATATCATAGATCTGCATGGCTAGGGCCCACCGCGCCAATTTCCACGGTCGGGTCTCGCAAATTCCTGAGCCACTGCAGACTACTATGATCGGTGATCACCCGAAAGTGGGTCCCCTCGACATAGGGTCGATGCTTCTTCACGGCCCAGAGGACGGCGAGGCACTCTTTCTCCGTGACGGTATACCCTCGTTCAGCCTTGGTGAGCACGCGGCTAGCAAAACTAATCGGGTGCTCATTACCGGCTATCTCTTGGGTGATTACCGCCCCGATAGCAAAGTCGCTCGCATCGGTCTGAATCGTGAAGGGGACGTCAAAATTTAGGCGTGCCAAAACGGGGGTACGGGTGAGGGAGTCGCGGAGGGCCTCGAAAGCAGATTGCTGCTCCGGGCCCCAGATCCAGGGAGTATTCTTTGTTAACAATTTGGTCAGATGAACGCGATCACGCTAAAAATTTGGGAGAAAGCGCGAATACCACCCCACCATCCCTAAAAAGCGCCTTAGCTGTTTGAGGTTGGTGGGGGGCGGGAATTCGAGAACGGGAGCGACCTTGTCCGGATCCGTCTTCAAACCATCTCTATTTAATACAAAACCGAGGTATTTTACCTCGTCCCGGAAGAATTCACTCTTTTCCAGGTATAGTTCCAATCCGGCGTTGCGCAGACTAGTCAAGACAAGTCTCAAGTAGCGAAAGTGGTCCTCATCATCGTCCGTGGCGATGATGATGTCATCCAAGTACGCGAAGACGAGGGGTTCCCACGCTGGGTCGTTGCGGCGGTCCACTAATCGCTAAAATGTCGTCGGCGCGTTGGTGAGCCCGAAAGGCATCCGTTTAAATTGAAGTAAACTGCGACCGGGGACAGCGAAAGCGGTAACAGGCCGACTGTTAGGTGCTACGGGCACCTGAAAGTAGGCCTGGCTGAGATCGAGTGTGGTGATGTATTGGGCCCGACTCAACCCGGACAGAATCCTATCCATCGAGGGGAGCGGGTATGCATCCTTCTTTGTTATTTTGTTTACGTCTCGGAAGTCGACGCAGAACCTAAAAGTCCCATTCGACTTCGGGACAATAACGGGGTTACTCATCCAGGGGCTCGCGGAGCGTTCGATGATGCCACTACTTAGAATTTCATCGACCGCGTCCTGTGCTACTTTTAGCATGTAGGGAGAGAGTAAGCGAGCCTTTTGACGAATCGGGGGATGACCCTGTACGTCGATAGCATGCTGCGTCAGACGCGTTATACCGATCGTAGGGGTCCTATTTGCGGGGTAAAATTTATAGAGCAGCCTCCTTAATCGTGGGGCGCCTTCCTGGGATGGGGCGACCAATCCAGCGCAGTCGTGTACGGCGAAGGCGGTGACCGCAACATTGGAATCGTTTAACGAGTGCGGGGTGCCGTGGCGGCTACTCCACGCATTATTCTCCGTATCTATCTTAAGACCGAATAGGCACATGAAATCCATCCCCAACACACATGCATAGTGGATGGGAGCAACTCTTATATCCAAATTTCGCGTATGGCTATCGACTGTCAACGCGAGGGTAACGACACCATCTAATTGGACTAGCGTGCTGTTGGCAACTCTTACTTGTTCTTCACTTGACCTCAGGAAGGGCGAAACTACCTCATGACACGCGAGGCCTAAATACGAACGCTAAGCTCCGGTATCAACGAGTACCCTTATAATCTTCCCATTCAAAGCTACGCGAAAGTGGGGGCGAGGGACCGAATCTAATGTCCATTGATTGGCTTCACAAGAATCTATGGACTCGAACTCGATATTGAGCCCACTGGGCTTAGGTCTTGCAGAGGCTATCCTTCTATTCTCAATTTTTGCTATCATACGATTTGACGCAGGGATGGTCGCGGATGGGGTTGTTAGGGGGGTCTAGGAGTCCCCCCCCCCCCCCCTTAACAGTTTCTCGACCGTTTCCGCGCGCAAACGGGACAATTATTCGCATCACGGCCTGGATAGCCACAGACCCGACAAAAATGACCTAAGGGGTGGGGGCACTCTCGGTATATGTGACCCGCCTGCTTACAGTTATAACACCGGACGGGGTTCCGATTCGGTGGCGACCTAGTCTCGGAAGGTGGGCGCTCTCTCGGCGCCACATCCAGGAGGCGAGGTACTCTTGAAAGCGGCGGGTTGGTAGTGGTTGCCACTTGTGGTTGGCGCTGCTGGTATGACGGTACCAAGCGGGTGGAGTTACGACCTGTGTTCCGCTCCACGCGGGCTACCGGCGCAGCCTCCTCTTCCTCGTAGGGGGCTGGCGACAGAGGGGGTGGGGTTACGACGCTGACTTTGGCCGGCTTCACCGCGGGCGTCGCGCGGGCCAGATTTTCCTTGCCTCGCCTCGTCTTTGGCGTATAGGCGAAGGCGGGGAATGCGGACTGATTAGCCGCTGGAGGGGGGGGGGGCGGTAGACCCTCTCTTGATTTGCGGCCCCCTACAACTGTCGACCGATTCCCAGTAAGTCCGCAAAATCGAGAACGGCGTCTCGCTCGATTTTTCTTGCTAGACCCGGACGCAAGTTTTGGACCGCAATGTCCAGCTGCTCTTCTTGAGAAGGGGGGAAAGCAAGCAGGTTGAAAAGACTCCGTAGGGCCACTAAATACTCGCGGATGGGCTCTTCAGGTCCCTGTGTGCGTAAGGTGATTTCCCTCTTGATACTGGCTTCTAGATGGCGTTGACCGAACGCGTCGCGAAAGTAACGTACAAAGCCGGGATACGTATGCCAGCTTGACTTCTCAATCCGGTACCAGTTGAGGGCTGATCCCGTGAACGATTCAGGTAGGGCGCGTAGGAGGTCCTCTTCCGTCAGACCCCGACTCGTAACGTATTCCCCCAGTTTGACGAGGAACTCCTCCGCGCCTTCCTCGCCTGAGTAACGGGGTCCGTGTGTCCTCCAATGTTCAATGGCAGTCCTCTGCCATCGGACACCGGACATCGAAAGACTGGGGTTGAATGACCCTCCAGCGGTGGACGCGTTACCGTCAGAGCGATGCGAGGTTTGGGGTTGACCGAGCCGCGTACTGTTGTAGGGGGGTTGAAGCGGGGACATACTATATGTCAGGTCCGCTGGAAAGTGGACCTGAGACGTGTGCGCGTTCGGACGACGGATAGGGGGGGGGGGGCGTTGTCCCGCCATTACCGGGCGGGGTGGGGGGGGGGGGGTCCACCGGTCGCAGGTAGAAATCGTCCCGATTTTGGGTGTCGACCTCCCTGACCATTGGGGATGGGGTGTTTCCCGTACTCCATGGTTGACGGTGTCACTCCGAAATGATTCGGGAGCCGAAAGTGTAGGGTGATTACCCCTCGTTAGCGTGCTAGGCGGATTGTGGCAGATGCTGGCCGGTACCTCCCATCGAAGCACATTTTCTGGTCGTGCGTCACGAAGGGGGGCCATTGACCCCTCATTGGACCGATCGACCTGGTAGGTGGTCGCATCTGCCACTGAGAATCGGAAGCTCTCCTCGCCAAACGAGATCGGGTCCCGATAATGGGCGCGCGATTGATCGGACGGAAGACCGTAGTTATGCAACTCCGCGGTTCCGAACCGAGTTGACCGCTGGGATTCGATGGGATCAAGATGTGTAGTCTGCCGGGGACCACTTAACATGTTCCCATAAACGGGGCAACTCACCGCTTCGGACAACGTATATGGGGGGTGGTCGCCTCGTCCATCTGCTTGTCGATCCCACTCGACCGGGATGTCCGGGAACCGCTGTAAGATCGTATATCTTACGAGCCGATCCCGGACCACCTCTATCGGTCCGGATATCAATAGCTCGGCTCTGTCGCACCGACCGATAAGGTCGCGTAAATCGACTACCCGGTCGATTTCTGCCCGAATTGCCGAAATTTGCTCCGGACTGGCTACTCGTCGCTCCGCCGCACGAGAGGGCGCGACGTGTGTAGCGGTTGCCGTATACGACACGGGCGCGGTCGTGATGGAGAAATATTCGGTTTCGGTGGTTAGCGTTACCACCGTTAACGTGGGTATTCCCATTACGGGAGATGTAACGGGGGTATATTCGAAAGAATCCATTTTACCGAAATTAACACAACCAATACGAATGCAGTTAGGAAAACCACGAAAGGGTAGGGGTAGATATCAGAATCTAATCGCTAAGTCCTACCGGAAATACTCAAATAATGAAGAGAGAGACGCTAAAAGATCGGGCGCTCCTCAAGGACGCGATGCAACTCGAGGTTCTACGTCGAGCTACCGGGGTCGTTGCTTGAGCGCCCTGCTGTCAGGCGTAAAGCAAAATAATGCAAAACCCCCCAAAAAATTTCCCGGAATTGCTTCGAACAGGATATCCGCAGTGTCCGACGCAAAGGCAGCGCGCTATCACGTTAATACCAAACAAAATTCTAGTGTCCGCAAATCAAAATCTAATGTTCCTTATCTAACCTCATTCCTTAAATAAACCCAAAATCAAACAGGGGAAATTCAAGATTAAGTGAGATCCAAAAACAAGTGAAATCGGAAACAAGGGAAATTCAAAAATAAAGCGAACTTCAGAAATAATTGAAATTCGAAAATAAAGGCAATCCAAAACAAGGGAATTTCAAAAATAAAGGGAGAATAAAGAAATAAATGAAATTCGAAAATAAAGGAAATCAAAAACAAGGGAATTTCAAAAATAAAGGGAAATTCAAAATTAAGGGAAATTTCAAAATTAAGGGAAATTTTAAAATTAAGGAATTTTTAAAATTAAGGGGAATTTAAAAATTAAGTGAAATGCAAAAATAAGGAAAATTCAAAAATAAGTGAAATGCAAAAATAAGGACAATTCAAAAATAAGTAGAATGCAAAAAAAGGGACAATTCAAAAATAATGGAAATGAATAAATAAGGGAAATTCAAAACTAACGGAAATTCAATAGTACAACTTTAAATTCCGGGTATACATAATTAAGGGAAATTAAAAAATAATGGATATTAATAAATAAGGGAAATTCAAAACTAACGGAAATTCAAAAGTACAACTTTAAATACCGGGTAGCGGGTCTGGGTTATCCGTTATTTTCGGTAACGAACTGACGGGTGTACATTTGCTAACAAAAAAACAGGTTTTCTTCCTTTAAGTATATCATACAGGGTCGCGACTCGCGACGGGGAATTGGAATTTTTATTTCCTCTTTAAACAAAATACATTCAAGTCGCTACACTGGTACCTGTTGGGGCAATACTTAAGAAAGACAACATTTCATACTTATTTTGATGATTGAATAATAATTAACATATATCATGAGTACATACAGGGTGAGTCTGATAGAAGTGAACATAGGGAAACCCATGTTAAGGCAACGCGCCTCGTGATTGGTCGATTCCGGTGGAACGTTGCTTGCTCGCTGATTGGCTGTGTTAGAGCCACAAGAATGTAAACAAAATACTGTCTGTATGTATCATCTATATAGATCTATATTGGCTGTAACGGTGTTATTTTTAATCTCCCCGTTACAAGTTACCGACTGGTATGGTAAAAGGGTCAGTTGAATGGAGAATCATCACTTTTAATAATTTTATAATAAATGTTATCGAAAATAATTGTAATTGACGAACAAACCTCCTGGTGATCTGACTTACTCGAAAATCTATGTTAATTTATGTTTATTTATATTTTTTTTTTTATATTTATTTCATGTACGAGCCGATAAGGTAGAATACTGTAATGGATAAGGAGAGCTGTCGTTCGCAGATAAATGTCAACTGCAATTTCAACATCAATTATTTCTCGGGTCCGAAAGCAACGGCAGTCGCAACATCATGAACCAGTTGATTTTCAAAGTAATCCACAGATGGTTACCGACTCCTTCCTGGTGTTTCAAACATAAGATCAACGCCATCGGTACTGATATCTGTAAAATTCTAATAAAACCGAAATACAGCTTCGTAACTGTCAAAGTACCGATCGGTGCTTACCACGGCGCGTCATACCGGCCTGGTGTAATTCGGCGACGTTCGTTTTCCGAAACGTGCCCGCGCATAAATCGGCCGAGAAAAGTCTTCGCGAAATGCGACCTCGAAAACAGGGCCGTTTTTGTAATAATGAATTTTAAGTATTTTTGGTAATTCGGAACAGTCTAGTACCGACTAGACTGATAATTAAGTGTCGCGATTGTTTTAATTAAAAATTTTAAATTTAATAATTATGGTGAATGTCATTCCACCAAATGTTATATCGACCTCCGGGTGTGAAAAATTAAGATGACCACGAGGAAGTTTACCGCCAACCGTGATTTCTTCAACGGCTTACCGATAGTCAATACAGCTATGTATCATCATTTGTACATTTATCATTTATTTATGGATTTCGTTATAAGTTGTGAATCTTTCTTTTATTAAAATTAAAAATGTATTTTGGAAAGAATATTAGTTCCTTAGATCATTCGGATTAAAATTGTTACCGACAAGGGTTTACAACCTTTTATGATTTATGTGCAATTATTCAATTAAAATTAAATATGACCTTTTACCTAGAAAGTATTTTGATCCCAAGGTTATTTTCTAAATTACTATTTTAAGAACCTGATACCGGATGTACATGTTTTCCCGAAGTTGTCGGTTACCGTAATCGATTTTGAATTATTGAGAAAAAGTAACCGTTACAAATTGGCGATCCTGCCAGGATGCGAATATTCAGGATCCTGATCATCTAAAAATGACAGGATGTTGAAAATTACAACATCAAAAGTAAAAATAAAACCTGTAAATTAGTCTCAGCATAAATGGATTTTACTTGTGAAAATAAATCTGAAATATGGCATATCGTATTATTTTAAAAGTGAAGTGAAAAATAAAATTTAGAAAAAAGCAAAATTAATAAAAATTGAGAAAACGAAAATGAAATTGGAAAATTTTTGCATTTGAAAGGATATCGGGATAAAAGTTAACGGAAAACGAAAGATTTTAAATGTTAAACGGTCGGATGGAAAATTTTGAAAATTGAATTTGTGAAATAACTGAAAGAGTTAGAGAATAGTTGGATATAATTGAAAAGTTTTTGAAAATTATTGTTAACGGTTGATTACAAATTTATTTACTACGAATAACAATAACGGCATTATTAATGACTATGATTTTTAGAATTATTACTTGTTTTCACTTAAGTTTGACCTGATTACTAATATTTTATTAGACGATTATTACTGACCCACGTACAATTACTAAAAAGTTTATTTTTAAAATTGTACTTAAAATTGATCTTAAATTGTACATAGCTAATTTATTAATAAATTGTAAATAGCATTGTTTTTAAATTTAAATTGTCAATACTGTAAAAGTAATAAATTGTAAATCAAATTTTTAACCATTAAATAGAAGGACTAAGGAAGTAACGGTATATTAAAATTTCTACTAATTTAATTAAATTGTAAATATTAAGTGTCAATGTAGTTTGTAAATAGTTTTCGTTTTTAGATCAGTAATACGTCACCTTTGTGCAAGAAATTGTGTTCAGTTATATTTCGAGTCAATTTATTCAAATTGTGAAAGTCCTTATTTATTACTTAGTTAAATAGTCATCTTAAAAACTAAAATTAAATAGTACCGGTAAAATCGTTTGAAAGATCAACAATGTAAATTTACCGTGTACTTGGAAAACATTGATTTGATTGAACTTGGAAGTCACAATCTAATAACTCTTGTGTTTTCAAATGTAACTAGTATTGGTGCATTGTCCCTGCTCTCGTTTTCCCGACATCGCGGACAATTATATTTCTTAAATCCAGGCAGTCCACATCCATAACATTTTAGGTCGCCAGGTTGACCATTCTGCTTATCCATAATCCGAGACGAGGACTTACTCTGCCCCACCCTTGATGAAGGACCATCTTGATTCATAGGACGATTCCCAGAATTCCTATCTGGTAGGCTCTTTGATCCCATCCATAGTATCTTTTTGGCCTTGAATTTCTGGCCGAAGGGTAATGTCCGCCGATCCATCGTATTATAATCAGGACGTCTGTCCACTGCTCGTACTGTTGCAGACATTTCCTTCTGGAGTGATGCGACCGCATCTTTAAGGGTAGAATCAACCGTTGAGGTCAGCCTTTTTTCCATGGACTGCATCCATCCAGAGCACGTCCCTTCCACCAGTTTCTTCACATCGGCCTCGGAAAATGCTGCCACTGCTGACGTGGACGGCACCAACCGTTCTGCCTGCTTTTCTGCCTGTACTGCGGCGAAATCCACCTTCTTCTTTTCTTTGGACTTCCCGCGGTAAGCCACTTCCGAGCAGAACGTCTGCTCCGGTGCTGGGGGAGGACGATAGGCCTGACTACACCTCAAAATTCGTTCGGCCTCCCTAGCTTGATAGAGGAGATCGTCGAACGAATGAACTCGATCCCGCTGTACCGCCATCTGCAACTCTGGCCTTCAATTTTGGTGTAGCCAATCAAGTTGCGTTTCCATTGACGGCTCCGGAACCCATCGATTTAAAATAGATCTAAAACAGATCATATAGTCCCGGACTGATTCGTCCGGACCCTGAGTCCTCATATGGACCTCTCTTTCTAGTCGACGTTGGACATTAAGATCGCCTCCATAACAAGAACGGGCGTCTCTGCAAAACTGTGCTCAGGTATCCCAATTTTTATACGAAAATCGGTACCACTGAAGGGCGACTTCTGTTAACAAATGAGGTAGTGCGTGTAGCAGCTCTTCATCTGATATTCCTGCTATCAGGCTGCATTCTTGAACACGCGTCAAAAAATCCTCGATGCTGTGTTGTTCATCGCCGGCATAGGTAACGTTCCAACGTCGGACCACTTCCCCTAGGTCTCTTGTTCGGAGGGTCTGATTCAGCCGTGCATCACTTCCTTGCCCGATTCTTTCGTTCATTTGTCTTGAACGATCTCCCCCCACCGTAGGGTCAACGTGACAAGGTAAATGTGGCATTTCGACCCCACGATCGGGTCGACTTTGTTGTGGAAGCAACCTTTTTCCTTGGTGCACAACTCGTAACCTTAAAATTAAGAAAAAAAAAGAAAATGGGCGAAGAAAAAAAAGAAGCCTCCCTTCCTCCATCAAAATGTCATCCGACTTTCCTGGATAATTGATGTCAAAAGTATCGCGAAAAGTCACCTTATCATTCCTGGCCGGCTAGCCTAATGTGGTGCTATTTGCTCTATTTGACCATCCTTTTTCCAATTGTTGGACGACTAGCTGACTAACACGCAGCGCCCATTCATCCAAGTCGGTTTTTTCACTGTTATACTCTTGTATGGATTCGTGTAGTGATTGGTTTGTATCCTCTCTTATGGGGTTAATTATTACCTCTTCCGTATTATTTATACTTGACGACTGATTCTGTTCTCGATGCTCTTGAGCCTGAACTCTAATTGCATTCCTATCTTGAGTTTCTCTAACCAACTCTACGAAGGACTCTAATAACGCATCGCGACGCGACCTACACTCTCCTTCTGTTTCTTCGACTCTAGTTTGTTCGAAGTCTGCGGCTGTATAATTGCCTTCCAGTCTATTTAAAAGACGATTGACGCGTATACGTGGTCGACCCGATTTATTTAATTCGAGGCGTTCCAAAGCCTCATGTAATTCCTTAGTCGACAAATGGAATACCCATTCATCTAAGTCTTGATAGTCGTTCTGGCTCATTTTTCTTTTAATTGGAACTTCAAAATTTTCTATTATAAAATAGGTCAAAACTATACCTTTGCCCACCACTATCCCGACTAATACGAATGTGTCCATTCATAAAAATAATAACTGAAAATTAGACGTCCACTTAATAATATTACCGTATCAACTATTGTTATTGTTCTCTTTTTAATAAAATTAAAATAAATTATCCATACATTTAATAAAAAACCAATTTTAAAAATTAATTTGACGTCCTAATTTTAAAAGAAAAACCCTACCACTTATACTCACGTCCGTCCTCAATCGTCTGTTAATTTATTTACTAAATGGATGACTCAACCCCCAATTCCTGTTTTATTAATTTAATATTAAATAGTTGAAGAAATTACTTCAATTAATTTAAAATTTCAATTATTTATTAATTTAATTCAGTCGGTATTACAGGGATCTGTTCATCCCGTGGAAATATTCCCTATGACTATCATCCCTGTCATCCATTTATTAAATTATAGACGACCTAACCAACAAATATCCTCCTATTTGATCGACTTAGTTTTTCGCTTTTATTTCGTCGCTTTAAAATATACTATTCAGCCCAATCGAGTCAATACCATAAATCCGTACATATGTTTTAATTCGTATTAAATAAAATAAATTTCTCAATGAAATTTTAATGACCTTAAACTATACGGTCGCCTACTATGATCAAGTACCCATGTAACACAACCTAAACCTTAAATGACCAATAATTCCAATATTTATAAAATTTTGTTAATAAATAACATATACCCTCTTTATAAGACAACACAAAACGTCATAAACCAATAACTTACTATTTTATCTTGTCTTGTAGTAACATTTACAAAACAAAGCCTATTGTTGGTCTCATCTTTTTGTATGTAAAGACGCCTATCCAATTATAAATCGTATTCTAATTTTATTAATTAATATTTAACACACTTATATGAATTAATTAGACGCTAACTGTCAATTTTGTATTAGACGTCTATTATATTTTCGTTTGATCAAATATTTTTTTATATGCCTATATAACAACTATTCAATTTTAAAATAACTGTTATTTATTACAACTATTCAATAATATATGTCTGACCCATTTGTATACATTGATCAGATACTAACTGTATATTTAAACTTAGTCGTTTATTATATTTAGTAATCGTAGACTATTATTTTCAAAAATTCAAAGTCTACGTTATTTCACTAAGAACAATAATATTATATTTCATTATCAAACGATTTCAATAATTTAATGATAACTGTCTGACCTAGTTATATTTATTGGTCAGATCTTAATTATCTATTTAATTTTAGTCGTCTATTTCATTTATTATTAATGACTATTATTTTTCATAATTTAAACTTTACGTTATTTGAATAAAAACCATGTAAGCTATTATAATATCTTATTATTTTCTCTTATTGTTCAAATACCTATTATGAAATTCAGAAGGTTATTACTTATTATTGTTTATCTTTATTATCTGGTTAGATTTTCAAAATTTATCGATTAATTACCAACGACAAAATTCTTTCCCTTTATTGTAAATATTCACACCTTTTTTTTTCATTAATTTCTTACTTTTAAAACCATTAACATTACCAATTATTTAAACTTTCCTAAACGTCAAGTCAAACATGAAAATAATGTCACCTTTCACTTTTCAATCGACTAACTACCTCAATACGTCGACTGTATCTATTAATTTTTCTAATACAGTTGACTTGTTATACTATTTGTCGAATTTAATTAATATTTAATCAAAAATAGTCGATTTTATTGCATTTAATAGTAACTTAGTCGACTTTACCAAAATATATACTATGTCGACTGGTTACCTATTTCCTGTCTTTCCTTTATATTTAATATTTTGACTCGTATAACTGTTACAAATTTTACATATACCAACACATACACAAAGTATATATATTTCTTTTCAATTCTACTAATTGACCAATCATGTCAATTTTGTTCGAGCGCCAGTTTGTAACTGTCTTATCCGTTGATTTTTAAATTTTAGTGAGACGTCTATACGTCAAACTCCAAAAGAAGTCGGTCTCGCGCCAACAGTTACAATAGTCGCGCACCTTCAATAAAAATGCACGGCGTTTTACAAAACATTTCCCGAGCGGAAGCCAAAACAAAGAACAATTCTTTTTCTTTACGCTCGCGGATCGAAGGTACGCAGAGATCTGACTTCCCGGTTACCGGCGAGTACCGACGTAATTCTACACAGGGTTGCCGGCTCTCGTCGTCTTGGCAGTCGGCTAGTTCTGAAATTTTACTAGCCATACAATTATTACACAATACGGAACCACCGCCGGAGCCTGGGGAATAACGAAAATACTTTTTCCTATAACCGGGTATTAAAATAAAGATAAAACAGCATTTTCGTTACACAATGATTCCGTCGCGAATTGTTTCAAAACGATATTTTCCTTATTTCAATCCGTATTTTTTAAGTGTATGCAAAAGTTTTACTTCATTAAGAATTTTCTGCACAAATTACACGCATTTTACAGAAATCGTTAGAAATAATGATTATTTCAACAATGATTCCGTGGCGAATTATTTCAAAACGATATTTTCCTTTTTTCAAACAATAGTTTCAAAAAGTATGCAAAATTTGATTTTTTTATAGAATTTCCAGCTCAAATTATACGCATTTTACAGAAATCGTTATAGAAAATGGTTATTCAAACAATGATTTCATCGCGAATTGTATCAAAACCATATTTTCCTTATTTTAACCAGTATTTTTGAAGTGTATGCAAAATTTGAATTTTATAAAAAATTTCCTCCACAAGTTTTCAGAAATCGTTGGAAAGGGTGCTTATTTAAACAATGATTCCGTGGCGAATGGTTTCAAAACTATATTTTCCTTATTTCAAACAGTATTTTAAATGAGTATGCAAAATTAGATTTTTCTAAAGAATTTCCCGCACAAATTATACGCATTTTACAGAAATCGTTATAAACAATGATTATTTAAACAATAATTCCGTCCCGAATGGTTTCAAAACGATATTTTCCTTATTTCAAACACTATTTTTAAAGAGTATGAAACGCCTCTTTTTGTCGAAGTATCTTAAATTTATTGAAAAATTAAAACATCGAATTGTTTTTCGAGGGCGTTCAATGATTCATAAGGTTCGAAGGATCCAGGGTGCAAGTGTAAATAATCGAACTGAGGGCGCGTACAGACTGGGAGCGGATCGCGAAATGCGGCAAGCGATAAGCGAAACAAATTGACAATCATGAAAATTCGCTATTCGCTGCCGCTTATCGTTGACAGGTTGCGAACTTTCGAGCGGAAAGCGAATTTTTGCTGAGAATATTGTGTTCGGAGTATAACTAGTACCAATAATAGGAAATATAACGAAAACTCGGTGTCAGATGATTCCGAAGTAAGCAGTTTCGAAGTGTTTTATAGTTTTGAGATAACCTCTTGTCTACGTACAACATAACGAGGCGAATCACTTAGAGCCAGTAAGTATTAATTAAAAATATCTTAGTAGTGCGCAGTTAATAATTATTTAATTAATTAAAATACATTTAATAAATATTTTTTTGCAACCATGATCATAACTCCTTTTTTCTGCCCTCGGCAAATATAACTTGTACACGCCAGGTGGTCGGGGATTTAGAACAATTCAGGAAATTTTCTCAGTACACATTTGCGGGTCGTGTTGTGAAAGTTTCCCTTCTTCTTCAAAAATCTCTCTTCCGTCTCCTTGGCGCACAACATACTGTGCTAATTTGAATTGAAAGAATATACAAATCTACACATTTTTTTCAGTAGGCGTACCACAAATCGAGAAATAATAGATAAGTTCGTGATGTCCATTCGGCACAAGACGTTTATATCCCCTTGATGCAAACGTTTACTTCTGTTTGGTGTAATGCATGCCCTAAAAACTCGGAAAAAATCTTCTCGGCGATGGTGGATTCTACCAATAAATAGACGTCGAAAAGAATTCGGAGATGGCAATCATTTAATTAAAGAAATTTGCTTGCACGATGTCGAAGTTCATTTTCAGTATTGCCGAATGTCAGTTGAATCTTTTGACGAACTATTACGACATGTAGGGCCACATATTATTAAACAAACAACTAATTTTAGGGATCCAATTTCACCACGAGACAGACTTTATATTACATTAAGGTATCCATTTAAAGATGCTGTATTACTATTGTGAAACAAAGTGCTCATATAATTAGACTGATAGAAGAGATTCAGTGTTCCAACGAAAGATTTGATTGTCCCAGACAAGTTTTTTGTTGGAATACTAAATTTTTCGCTGGAATACTGATGATGGAAGTGTATGATACATTTTGTTTGAAATAACAGATTTTTGGCTACTGGAGATGCATTCAATTCAATAGCAATGGCCTTCCGTGTGGAAAAAAGTACGGTGTCAGAGATCGTATCAGAGACTTGTGAGGCAATATGGATTGCACTCCAAGATGAATTATTTACACCATCTGAAGAAGGCTGGAAAAAGGTCGCACACGATTTTAACGGAATGTGGAATATCCCACATTGCATTGGCGCTGTAGACGGAAAGCATATTCCATTGAGCGTACGTATTGCTTAACAATTTATTTAAATAAATAAAATTGCAAAGATTTACATAAATCTTATATCAACGACACCTGAATCCCTAATGATAATTGTCACGTAATACTGACATTTATATGTTTAAAAATCAGGCGCCCCCAAAAAGTGGATCGTCCTTCTATAATTACAAAGGATACCACAGCATTCACCTAATGGCTATTGCTTTTGCGACATGTGAATTTTTACTCGTGGATATTGGAGCTCAAGGACGTCACAGTGATGGCGGAGTATTCCGGAACTCAATCATGGGGCAAAGATTTCTGGAAAACAAAATGAAAATTCCACTACCCTCCCCGATTGTCGGAAATGATGATGCCATACGTATTGATTGCAGATGAAGCTTTTCAGCTGAATAATATTACAATGCGACCATACCCAGGTAAAAATATCACGCACGAGCAACAAATATTTAATTATCGTCTCAGCCGATCCCGAAGAACCGTAGAGAGTACGTTTAGAATCATGACATCGCGTTGGGGAGTATTTCGGAAGCCACTACAAACGTCCCTGACGACCGCTGAAAAAGCAGTTAAAGCGTGTGTAGTGTTACATAATTTTTGTATGAAAAAATCGGAATGTTTTAAGAAGATCCATCAAGCACCCGTATCAGTGCCTGAAGAAAATCTAGATGCGGAGCATACCGAATTCGATGCCTCATTCATTTTGAATGCTCGTGAAAAACTTAAAGAATATTTTTTAAACGCTTTGGCTGTCAATTGGCAGTGGAATGTTACAAATTTTTGGTAAAATAAAAAGTGATGTAGATCTAAAAATCTTAACATTTAATGAGTATCTAAAACGTGGCTAGTAAACTTCCAAATGCACTTAAATTTTTCTTCAACTTCAACTGAAAAAGATCTACTTTCTAACAGTTTTTTACTGCTCTTTCGAACGGCGTTGAGAAAATTTAATAAAATGGAAAATTGTCAATGATTTGACAAAAATATGTAAAAAAACGTGAATTTTTCGGGGTACTTTTTAAAGTTCGATTTGTTGATCTGATTTTGTGCTTCAAATGAGCGAGAATATATTTGAAAAATTTGCAATCTTTTTCACTGCAATGGAAGATGATATTTAAACTCTCTTTTACCCATAAATGAGTGATTTTTAGAAAATCATTTAGTCCGTGTCATTAAAAATAATTTTAACTTTTTTTCCAATTAGACATTAGACATTTATTGGTCTATATACAAGAAACAACATATGTAATATGTTAAAACTTTACTTGCATAATTTATTTAATTATACAATAGTATATCTTCATCTATTTCCATTATGGTTTTCATAATTTTGTGATTAAATTTAATGTAGTGCTTTTCGTCCGTTTCTTGATATTTTTTTAACTTAAATTTTATAAATGATAAAAATGCGGTTATTTCATTATCTTCATCCTCTATTGCATGCAGCAAATTGTTATAAAATTGTTTTTCGGGTGTAGTTTTTTTTGACGCGCTGTTACTTCCATCTAAACACACTTGTTTTGTTTTGTTTGTAGCAAATTTAACGCCACTAGGCTCGGGCTGTACATCCTCGGCGGGTGGATGATCACGCAGATCTAGGAATATACAACGTAAATTGAAAATAATATTACTTAAATGCAAATAACAAAAACTGTTTAATATTCTAAATAAGAATTTAAAGAAGAATTTATCATTCTCATATCTACCCGGTAATTCATTCGAGTTTTCAGATTCTTCGACGATTCTCGAATTCCCTTCGAGTTCGAGAAGTTGCTTATTGCAGAATGTTCTAATTGAACATAAAATAAGATATAGTACACTTTAAATTTTCTCACATCATTAAAATTTATTGGATCTTATTTGGATTTTGCGTATTGCGTTCTGTACCTTCTAAATTCTACAACTGGAATGAGAAAATCTAATGCCTGGTAGTATTTCCACATTTGGGTTTTTCTTTTCTTAGCGCTACTTCCACTTGGAACACGTTCTTACGTTTCCCTGTGGCGTTTGCGAAAAGTACCCTTTAAATTTTTCCATTTTTTTTTGTAATATTAATGCATCCCTCTCTACAGGCACAATTTTTATTATTCTTTTATTATTATTTAATAAGTAATTAGAAAATTATTTACTTATAATTAAGTTTATAACAATAATGCATAGGGAAAGTGGGTTGTAGTGAATGTCCACGATTTTTGATGTTGAAACGTGCAGGTTTGGAAAATAAGTGGACTCGAGAGACAGATTGATTTTAAGAAATTTTAAATTTATTGCTGCTTCCTCCTTTTTATCGCCTTGGGCGTACAAATTCGCATAAATAATGGTGGGCCTTTATTTTGGCTCGAATCACTCCACCTGTAAGGAGAAAAGTGCGATTACATTTGATACGGAGGGAACCTGCCTACCCGTACTTGACAGGGACACTAGGCGCGCTGGCCTGGGTGCCGCTGCAAGTTTACGCTACATGCACTTTTACTCTACCCGCCCACGGATACTTACGTAACCGGGGAATCGGAGCGCGTGCTCGAGTCGATCGACAGACCGTATAGACTGTCTGGCGACGACTGTCCCCTGTCTCGGGAATTTCCCCCAAATTTATAGGCCGGAGAATCGTACAGGCACGCGACACTCACTTTCTTTCCCACTCCCACACCCTTCTCGGTCTCTCTCACTCGCTCGTGTTGTTACTTACCTTCGGGTCTATGCAAATCGGTCCGTTACACAGCCCCCCCCCCCCCCAGGAAGTTAGCTGCGGAGAACTAATCTTCCGATTTCGATTTGTGTTTCGCGAGAACGGGTTTCTTTTAAAGGAAATTGACACCCGGACGTAGAAAATAATTTTTTTTTTATTTTAAGAAGCTATAAGGGTTTGCACCCAATCCGGCTCCGCCCCGCGTAGTCGTCGATCCACAAGATGTCCTCTGCTAATTGCTCTATCTCGTTTACCTCCGAAATCTGGGCCATTTCCTGCCGTCGTCGCTCTGCCTGAATCTCCTGCCGGATTTCATTGTCGAGCACCTCGTATTCCGGCTCCCAACTCTTCTCCATTTCGCATCTTATATTGCGGTCCATGGCCTCGTACAACAGGTCCTACCGTAAGTCTTCGAGATCGGGGTCTCTTTATTCTTCCCTTTGCCGATTTTCTAGATTCTCCAGCTCCTTCCTCCTCAGAGCGATTTGTCGGGTCACCTCCTCGAACACCCGTCCTAGGTCGGCATATTTCGCCTGATCTTTCGGAAGCAGCCCGGGCGGAAACTGACACGCTTGGTCCATGGTCTTTAGTTTTTCGTTTGGAATCCCTTCCCGATTCCTCGGTTTTTCCTCTTTCCTTCCCGGAAGCGTGATCCATTTCCGACCAGAGTGGGGTTGTGATGGCGGTCCCACATTACTCGGCACACCCGACACTCACACTTCACCTCGTGCCGTGCCGTTTGGGTGGCCACGTGTCGCCCGTTGTGAAAGACGTTTGTATTTGTCCCGATTTCTGGCATGGTTCCGATATTACTTATTGATTTCGGGGTCAATGCCGTCTATTTAAAGGCTCGCTTGTGTTTACCCCGATCTTGTTTATTTGGAATTTCGCTTCGATCCCAGGAACTTCCCCTTGTCCCCTGATCTATCTCTTGTTTGTTATTGACCACTGCGGGATATGTACACTTTCAGAAGTTGCACATGGAACATGCCTTGTTCAATTCCGCTATTATCTTCGAGGATATACGTGGTTTCATTTATCACCTTTTTTATCTTAAAGGGTCCTTCGTAGAGTGCGAAGAATTTCCCTATTTTTCTATCCATAGCATTCGAGACATTCAAAGCTTTAAGCAGCACCGTATCTCCGACCTTAAAAAAGGTATATCTCCCGTTGTTATTGTTTTTCTCTGTTTCTCTCGTCCTCGCATGTCGCATAATGTTTTCCTTGGCTAGCCGGAGTTTATATTCGTAACTTGGTTTCTTTTTCTCGCGTGACCTTGGTATCCATTTTTCCCAGATTCTCGTGGGTTTTTTATCGAGGTGTAATTCGACTGGTGCGAATTATGTTGACTCGTGATACGTCTCATTTATACATCGTTGAATGACGTCGACCCAAGCCGTCCATCCGGAATGTTTATCACCCACGAATGTTCTGAAAAATCGACCCAACTCTCGGTTTACCCGTTCTACGATGTTCCCTTGTGGATGCCGAATGGATGAAAAAATCCCTTGAATTTTGTTCTCTTTTAGTTTTTTCAGCCATTTCTCCGAGGTGAATTGTGTCCCGTGATCGAACTGAATTCTCTCTGGCTTCCCATATGTCGAGATGTAATCTCCGAAGATTTTCTTGATGACTGTAGCGGTGTTCGCCTTTTTTATCGGGTACATTACCACGAATTTACTGAACGCATCTATCGTGACCAAAATGTAATTTGCTCCCCCTCTGGAAGTTGGGAGTGGTCCATAGAAGTCGATGGAGAGTAGATCACCTGGTTTTTCAGGTATTATCGATTTGATTGGACCCTGGGGAAATCGATTCGGAACTTTGTTCCGTTGGCATGAGTCCCGAATTCTTGAGCGGAACTTGTTAAAGGTGAACGCTTCTTCCATTAATTTGGACAGTTTTCTTGTTCCTATGTGACCGTATCCGGCGTAAAGATTTTCACCCAATCTCCTGCCTACAATCTGTGTTAAAAGTGTTTTCCAGTTTCCGTTTCTCCCCTTGGTTAGGAGGATGTCATTTTCTACCCTAAAAAATTAGCGGCGAGCCGGATTGTCTATCAGCTTCCGTTTTTTACTTATATGTGGGTCTTCCTTTTGCATCCTTGCCAGATTCCTCAGATGGGAAACCGTTTCTTTATCGAGTTGTGGCAAATGTACTTTCGCTATCATGATTTCGTCAGTGCTCTCTCGCGAGCCGCCGTCGCCGTTTCGGCTCAAATAGTCGGCAACCCTGTTCTGCGATCCTTTAATAAATTGAGGCTCAATATCGTAATCTTGGATGCAGAGCGCCCATCTGGTTATCCTCGAGTTGAGGAACTGACAGCTTTTTAGAAAAGTCAACGCCTTGTGATCGGCTTTTAGGATGATCTTTTCCCCTAACACGAAAGTTCGCAGCTTCTTGAGAGAAGCCACTATTGCCAACAGTTCTTTTTCGGTAGTATGATACATTAATTCCGCTCCTTTCAACGTCCTGCTGTAAGTTACTATTTCTTCCTCTCCTAGTTCGTTCAATTGAGACAATACTGCCCCGACCGCATATGCACTGGCGTCGGTCGTGAGTATGTAGGGTTGCCCGGGCGCAGGGTGTTTCAAGAACATGGTGTCCGCGAAGGATTCTTTAATTTCTTCGAATGCCAGTTGATGTTCTTCCTTCCACTCCCACTTTTGTTTTTTTTTTTAACAATTCTAGTAATGGCACCATTCGGTCGGCATGTTTACGGACGAATTTACTGTAATAGTTTATGAATCCTAAGAATCCCCTCAGCTGCTTCTGGGTCTTCGGAGGAGTGAATTCTTGGATTTTCTCGAGTTTTTCCTGTTGAGGTTGTATTCTTCCCGGGGTCAGAATGTGCCCGAGAAAAGAAATCTGTTGTCGACATAGTTGTAATTTGTTAAAATTTATGGTGATTCCATTGTCCTGGAGTCTTGTCAGAGTTTTCTCCAGGTGTCCTAGATGTTACTCAAAATCGGGCGATATGCATAAAATATCGTCCACAAAATTAATAATGAAATCGCCTATTCCCCAAAATATTCGGTTTAGAGCTCGTATTAAACTTGAGCTACTTGTTTTTAGTCCAAATGGCGTGACGGTATGTTCGTATACGTTACCCTCGTGCAAAAAGGCCGTGTATTTTTGGGATTCCTTAGCCAATGGAACTTGCGAAACTGTTAGTCATGTCGAGGCTAGTCATGTACTCGGCTCCCAGACATTTTTGGAATATTTCGTCGGGATTCGGCGGGGTCTCATGGTCACTTATCATTCGTTCGTTCAGTGCCCTCGCGTCTAAACATAACCTCATTGATCCATCCTTTTTTATTACCGTCAGCATCGGGTTGATATAGGGGCTCGTGGAGCATTGTATGACTCCCAGCTCCAGCATTCTTTGTATTTCTGCCTTCACTTTAGTCTTATATGCAAACGGAATGGGATATGTCTTCACAAAGAACGGCGTTGCTGATTTCAAATTGATTTCATGTTCGTATATCTTGGTTCTACCTGGTCGATCATTGAACGTATCCTTGAACTTAACCAGTAGCTTAGACAGCTCGTTTTTTTCATGTTCTTTTAAGATTTCACATTTGTCTACTTTTTCACGAATATCCTCCTCGCTGGGTTGCGAGATTTTTCTTCTCTCCGGATTTGATATTGGTTTCCCTATCTTGATTTCCGGCTGTTCAACCTGCTGTACGGTTCCAACCCTGTCGCTTTGGTCTACTTTCCTTTTTGAGTTAAAGGTTAGGATGTCCTTTTTCGAATCATCCTCCGATATGTGGATTTGAGCATTTTCGAGATCTATTCGGGTTTTCCACTGTGTCTGCATGTTGATTCCGATTATACAATCTCGAATTAGGTGTGGTACGACCGCGAATGCAATCTCGCTTTCGATTTTTCCCACGATTGTTTTTAATAGCACCTGCATTTTTAGGGTCGTTGACTTTGTTCCTGTCGCGCCTATAACGCGTTTCCCCGTGATGGGTAACGTTGGACACTTTTTCAACGTTGCAATATTCGACCTGTAAAACGCTTCAGAGATACATGTGATCTCGCTACCTGTGTCCCATAAAGCTTTCGTTTGGATTCCTTCGATTATGATCGGGATTTCCGGGCATGTTATGTGTTCTTTCTTTGTGGGGATACTTTCTTCGTTCGTCAAGAATGCCCTTGGATCTTCGAATATTGATTCGATTCCAATCTGTCGGTCCTTATCCCCGTTTTTCCAGTCCTCTTCCTCGAGTTTACTACTTTCCCGATCTTCCGAGCTTTTTAGTTCGTCCGATGTAAAAAGCTCCTCTTTCTCTTGCTTCCCTTCATTCACCCCCATGGTATTGACATTGTACCTCCGCGGCATCGCTCTCTGGGGCCCCGCCGGTTGATGCCGCCATCCTGGGAGTTGTCTTTCTCCTCTCCCTGGTTCCCCTTCGTATTTCCTGTGACTACTTGGGTTTTCGTATGGCATAGTTTTTCGCCATCCCTCTCTTTTCTCTTCCATTGGGTTTCTTCTTCGATCCTGCTGGATCATTCCCATTCTGTCCCCCTTATTTTCGTGCATCCCTCGACTCGTATTTGGGGGCCCCATTTCGTCGTATGTTTGTAGGATATCCAATAAATCGTCGTATTGGCGAATATCACGGTTAATGATCGCATTTCTTATTTCTTGTTCGAAATGTCGAGCTATCATGGTGATTATTTCCTTGTTTGATAGTGACATATTCGTATCTTTAATTTGGTTACATAAATCAATGGCGTATTCTACGCGGCTTGCATTTCGCTGAGCTTGATAATATCCGAACTCAATATGTCGTTTGAGTTGGTACTGTGATACTGCATTCCAGTAGCTCTTCCTGAATTTAAGTTCCAATTCGACTAGATTAAGTACGCCTTGCTCGACGAAATACCACCAATCCAGGACCGGACCCTTCAAAATTTGGTACATAATTGTCTTGAATTGAGGCGGATTTATTTTTAGTCCTTCGCAATAGTTGCGAAGCGCTTGTAGAAATTTTAACGGTTTTTCCGTTTTTCCTCCGGAAAATGAGGGAGGATTTATTCTTAGATTTGGGGTATTGTTATTTTCGCCCTCGTGTAGGTACGGACGACTAAAGCGCCCCTCTCTTGTCTCCCGAGCGAATGGAGATGTTTAATTTGATGCTCTAATCTGAGAATTTCGTTGTTTTGTTTTTTTACAATCTCAGCTAATTTCGAACCTTCCAGAAGTTCTGGAATGTCCTCTGGACGCACTACTACCTCCTTTTCTATCTCCTCAATGCGACCTTTTAGGTCATTTACTTCCTCTCTGTTGCTGCTCATTTGATCGAGCAATATTTGAGCATTTATATCCTTGTGCTCTAATTGAGTTATCCTTCGCTCGCAGTCTTGTCCCTTTTTGCGCATTTCCCGGAATAGACCGGTTGCTTCGGACTGCCAATCGAGTCTCGCAAAAAGCTCTCCATTCCCTTCGGGTTCTCCTTCTTTTTCTCGAAGAATTTCGTGAGAAATGCTTCGGCGCATTTCTTTTCGTGGTCTGCCCCTCGGCATTTTATTTATGAGAAAATTCTCTTCTTTTGTAAACAAAAAAGGAGGTGCCGGAAATGTAAATAAAAAAAACAATTCAGGCTATTTTCAATGTCTCATTTATTTCATTCGGTTTTTACCGGCGGTTGAGGAAGATTCATCAGGAATTCCTCAATATTAATTCCTGTCTGCCTGACAGTGTAGAGGCCACCGAACACTCTTTGGCCGGCTTTCTCCTTGGATTTCCACTCTTCCATGAGTGGCTTTATTATTATTATTATTTTTATTTTCCTTTTTCTCTGCCCAATCGCTCTCGAGTCCTGTCACGGTCGCCAGTTGAAACGTGCAGGTTTGGAAAATAAGTGAACTCGAGAGACAGATTGATTTTAAGAAATTATAAATTTATTGCTGCTTCCTCCTTTTTATCGCCTTGGGCGTACAAATTCGCATAAACAATGGTGTGCCTTCATTTCGGCTCGAATCACTCCACCTGTAAGGAGAAAAGAGCGATTGCATTTGATACGGAGGGAACCTGCCTACCCGTACTTGACAGGGACACTAGGCGCGCTGGCCTGGGTGCCGCTGCAAGTTTACGCTACATGCACTTTTATTCTACCCGCCCACGGATACTTACGTAGCCGGGGAATCGGAGCGCGTGCTCGAGTCGATCGACAGACCGTATAGACTGTCTGGCGACGACTGTCCCCTATCTTGGGAATTTCCCCCAAATTTATAGGCCGGAGAATCGTACAGGCACGCGACACTCACTTTCTTTCCCACTCGCACACCCTTCTCGGTCTCTCTCACTCGCTCGTGTTGTTATTTACCTTCGGGTCTATGCAAATCGGTCCGTTATAATGTATTCCTATACAAGAAGAGACGTGGGTTAAGTTTTTGGGCTATATAAAAGTTAAAATAAAAAAGACATTTTTTAAGTAAAAAAAAATCAAAAGCTCTAGATCAGACAGAATGCGGGACTATAAAACCGTAAACTCGAAAAAAATTTCAAAAAACACTTTCCGCCCATGTGCCGAACAATATTTTTTGTTTTTACAGTGTCCATGAAAATCGAAAAAAAACACAAAAAAATTACATTATTTTTCCATAATTGGCAACAAAGAAGTAATGACAAAATTTACATTAAAAATACACCACAACATTGCAAAGCAATTAATTGGTATCTTCTTAAATTCTGATTAATTGAAGATTTTTATTTATATATGGGATTAGAGCATAGAAATTTTAAAATCAATATCATGGAACTTGATTAAATGAAAAATTTAAGCTTAAATCAATTATTTTTTAAATATATTGAAATATCGATGGTCCGAGTTTGTCTTACATCAAAATAAAATGAACTTAAATTTTAATAATTTGATATGTCGGTAGATTGAATTTTTTTAGATACATTGAATTTTGGATAAATTAATAACGAAACAGATTCAGTTTTGGATAAATTAAAATGAAATTAGTGAAAAATTATTCAGTTTGTTTGTGGATGGCCCAGGAGAGGTAAGCTTATGGATAAAATTGAATAAAATACATTAAAAATAAAATATGATGGTGTAATATTGATAAAATAACAATACTTCTAATGCGTGAGAATGAAAAACATACGCATTTTAATTGCGATCTCAGTCCATGCATCTTTTACGGTATTTGGACCCCGATCTTTCGTTGGAAGTCTGTGATCCCAAATAGATGGTCTATTTTGAACCTCCAGAATTAAAATTTCTTCAAATGAACTCTCTTTCTTTTGATGTGTATTAATATATTTAATTAATTATTATATTCAGGCGGTTAACGCACTGGACTACGAAGTCGTAGGTCGTGAGTTCGATCCCCGTCGGGTGAACAATTTTTCGATTTCGTTTCCAAGCAGCAGCTCGCTGTTGGTAAGACGAGCCACGTTGTTTGTGTTTACGTTTCGAAAGTATTGTTTATCTGGCGGAAATCGACTCACGACCGCTGCTGTACTTGGTGTAGGTTTCTGCAGTCCTACATTTCATACACAAATGTGAAGTATGGCGCCATCTGTCTAAGTCGATCTGCAGCTCTCGCAAAATCCTAGTAAAATAATAATAAGCCAATAATTCAGTAAAAAGGGCGATTCCGCCCGTTAATTAATTAATAAAAAAAAAAAAAAAAAAAATATTCTATTCTAAGCCAAAAATAGACTTTTCATATAAATGTTTTCAATTAATTCTTTTATAAAAATAAAATTGCTACTCCATTAAGTAATTGATAGGTTAAGGATAAAATATGTATTATTTTAGAATATGTAATTGTTTAGGATGCGAAATTTTATTGAAATACCTCAAAATCGCTTGTTTCGGAATCATCAGCCATCGAGTTTTTTAACTTCTTTCTTTTTAAATAATTATTTCCAACACAATATTCGCCAGCGAAAATTCGCTTTCCGCTCGAAAGTTCGCAACCTGTCAACGAAAAGCGGCCGCAATCAGCGCTTGTCGCTTGCCGCTTTTCGCGATCCGCTCCCAGTCTATACGCGCCCTAAGATTATTCTGAATATAAATAAAATATGTTTATTTATTTCTTCCTTTTTGAAGATGTACCCGAAGTACATAAAGATACGGCAGTTCGATTAAATCAAATCTTTATTTAATATCAAAAATAATAAGATCGTTATTTAATACAAGAAACAAAATCTCGCAATGAATTTATATTAATTATGAATTCGGTACCTACTTGATACGCTAAATATTTCTTTTATTAAATTACCGAAAATCGAATTGAAAAGTAATTAAACTAATTTAATTAAATCGTCATTTTATTTCATAGTGCTAATAGAGTATATGGGAGGATAGAATTTGACCTCGATGTATCTTCCCAAGAAAATACACGATCTATAACTTAAACGTCACGCCCATTGACGACGACGCTAAGTTATTAGGAATAGAAGGAATATTTAAAGGATGGCCAATAACCATGGAGATAATATTGGTGTCGTACACACAATTATATCCCAAGGCTATTTCCCGGAGAGGGTATTAAAGGAAAAGATCTTCCTCCCAAGGGAGATCGGAAATAAGTGACCAATATGCCTCGAGTTCCTGAATTTATACAACTCGGTTTTCGGTTCTAATCAGGTGGGAGACGTTCCACCACTCGACAACGCTTCTGATAGGCGCGGAATTCGCGAATCGCAAATTGTGAATCCCCGCGAAAACTAAAGTGGGCGCGGTCCCCCTAGACACTTCCGCCGTCGATGCGACATCTATATTTTCGCGGTCGAATTTACGATCGAGCAAACCAGCGCAGTCGATTTGTTTATATTTACGTTACCGGCGGTCAATAAATAAATGGTACCTGAAAAATAATAGAGTTAAATTAAATTTAAAAGTGCAAAATTGAGAGCAGAAATCAGCATTACCGGCGGTCGATAAATATATGACGCTTTATTTGAGTTGAAATAATAATCATATATTGAAATTGTAATATATATGTAAAATATACAATATTTGTCCGTTACATATGTCCCCCTAAATTTTTGGGACGACGCCGCAAACCGCGAAGAACACAAAAATTTTTTAATTTATATAATTTTATCCTAACAATCTTATAAAAATTAACTTAAAATTACAGTCTTTTATTAACTTAAATAAGTCTTTTTCCTTTACGGAATTTCGGTGTCGCTTTGTTTGATGCATGCTCACGAGCAAGGCAGATTTTCTTTTCGTGAGGAATTGCATTCGGACTATCGCTTTTTATCCACTTTTCCCAAATTCTTGTTGGTTTTATGTTGAACTGCAGTTCCAGGGGTGTAAACTCCGTGGTATCGTGGACGGTTTCATTGATGCAGTTTTGTATAATTCGGACAAATTTTGCCCATGAAGTGTGTCGATCTCCAACCAGCGTACGGAAGAATCGTCCCAGTTCTCTATTTACTCGTTCTACGACGTTGCTTTGTGGATGTCGGATGGAACTGTATGACAGCTGCACTCCTTCTTCTTGCAATTTCTGGATCCATTTTTTTACCCGTAAGTTGGGAACCATGGTCGCACAATACACGTTGAGGTTTCCCAATTTCGACAGCGTATGTCCAAATACTTTTTTGATGACCGTGGTAGCATTCGCACTTTTTATCGGGTAGAGCACGACATATTTGGAAAAGCGTCGATTGTCACCAGGATATGCTTTGCTCCTGCACTGGATGTGGGCAATGGTCCATAGAAGTCGATAGAGAGAATCTCTCCAGGTGCTTGTGGCAAAACGTGTTGCATCTCAGCTGTGCAGGATCGATTCGTTGCTTTGTTCTTTTGACATGATATGCAGCTTGCCAATTGCTGACCCACGATTCGGCGTAATCCAGCGTAGTAGAATCGTTCAGCAATCATTGAACAGATTTTTCTCGATCCAACGTGTCCATAAATCTGATGCAGTTCAGGGATAAGGATAGGTAATATACTCATAGGTAGCACTAATCTGTGAAAACCACGCGTTTGATATACTAGGCCATTTTTCATGCAGTAATTTATTGAAATATTTGGCGTATCTGTTTCGCTAATTAACTTTTCTTTTATAGTAACAATTTTGGGGTCGGACCCCTGCAATGATTGGATATTTTTAAATGCATTTACGAGATTTTTGTCTGGGTTTTTAGCTAATAATGATGCGATAGTTATTTCATTATGTTTAGAAATTGCATCTTTATGACCCGGGGACATCGTTCGACTAAGCGCGTCCGCCACGACGTTTTCTTTACCCGATAAATATTCAATTTGATGGTCAAAATCTTGCAGTTTTAACACCATCTTCTAATCCTTGTATTTGTGTACTTACACGATTTTAAGAATGACAGAGCTTGATGATCGGATCGTATTTTCGTATGCGACCCTTTTCGAAATGTATTAAATTTTTCTAGGGCCCATATAACAGCCAACAGCTCCTTCTCCGTTGTAAAATAATTTAATTCCGCTCCTTTTAATGTGCGGCTAATATATGAGATCACCTTTTCATCGCCGTTATCATCTAGTTGTGACAATGCAGCACCGAGTGCATAATCACTAGCATCCGTGGTTAAAATAAATGGCCTTCGCAAGTTTGGATGATTTAAGACTACTACCTTTAAAAAATGCTTTTTTATGTTTTGAAAGGCAGTTTCTTGTTCGTCCATCCACTGCCATTTTGCACCTTCTTTTATTAATTTTAATAAAGGAACTGTATTTGTCGCGTAATTTCTTGCAAATCGTGAATAAAAATTTACAAATCCCAAAAATTGGCGGATTTGTTTGGCGTTTTTAGGTTTCGGGTAATTTTGTATTAGCCCAAGTTTGTCATTAAGAGGCGCGATTCCATCAGCTGTTATCCCAAATCCAAGAAATTCTGCTTCTTCCCTACAGAATTGGGATTTCTCTAGGTTTAATGTCAAATTATTCGCTTTAATTCGTTCGAAGAAGACTTCGAGTTGCAAGAGATGTTGCTGAAAATCGCTAGCCATACATAATATGTCATCAACAAATGTAATAACATTTGGAATGTCACGCAGCGCCTGATTCAGTCCTCGTATTAAACTAGCGCTACTGGTCTTGAGGCCAAAGGGTGTGACATTATATTCGTAAATTTTGCCCTCAAAGGAAAAGGCGGTATACTTTTTACTTTTTTCAGTTAAAGGGATTTGCCAAAAACTGTGGGTGAGGTCGAACCCTGACATAATTTTTGTCCCTTCACATTGCTGCAGAATTTCGTCAATTCCTATCGGTGCTTCGTTGTCAGCGATAAGTTTTTGGTGTAATTTTCGAGCATCCAGGCATAACCGAATAGCCCCGCTCTTTTTAACGACAATAACCATAGGATTACCGTAAGGACTATTTGATCGTCTAATTAGATTTAAGGATAGCATTCTTTTAATTTCTTCTCGAACCTTGTCACGGTACTGCATTGGCACGGGATACGATTCAGTGTAGAAAGGCTTATTATCGGTCAGGCGTAGTTCGTGAACGTAATTAGTTAAAAGTCCGGGACATTTCGTAAATATCGACTTGTATTTCCAAACTAATGCTGCTAGTTGACCCTTCTCAACTGCAGTAATCTTAAGACATTTATTTATACATGTGATTACTTCCTCGTAAGTCACATCTGTATCAATTAAATCTGGCCCTTCGGGGGAATTTCTATCCACCGGCCATTTATTATAAGTATTTTCTGACTCGTGCAGCATTGCTCCCACGGTCAATTGTTTTTCAAGTATCGGCTCCACACCAATTACAAAAAGACGATGATTGCATCCTACGATGTATACATCAACATTATTGAATGAAACGTTTACCCTTCTTCCTTTAACTTCAAGTTGCAGCGAATTACTGATGGCATCTACCGATGCCTTCCTTTCTTTAAAAAAATCATATCCTATTATGCAGGCCTTAATTAATTTAGGAACGATAATGTAATTACTATCCATATTTAAGGTTCCGATGCAGGTATTAGCCCATATTTGCCTTTTTAATTTTGTCGACTTATCGCCTGTTGCTCCCTTTGCTACTTTACCAACGATCGGTAAAGTAGGGACCTTTGCAAGTTTGTCAATATGCTTGTTAAAAAATGATAGTGAAACACAGGTGATTTCACTTCCTGTGTCCACGAGTGCTGAAACTGGCATATTCTCAATTGTAATGTCAATTTCAGGACAACGGATATCATTTTTCTTTATATTCTCTGTGTGGACATCTGGAGAGTCCCCCTGTTCTTTAAAGATGGATGAAATGCTGACCTCCTCCATTAAATTTTCATGCATGATGTTTATACTCTGATGATGGGTTGACATATGTTTTTCATTTATACTTGATAGTTCCGAGGTCCCATATTCAACCCTTCTGCGTTTCCCGAATCGTGGTCGCGTTCATTTTTTTCACGTAAATTATCACGTTCGGTTTTTAATTCACATACATTATAGGTAGAGCTTTTCGGAATGGCACCGCGGTTTCCAGATCCTTTTTGCTGTTGAAAATTTTTAGGAAACGTACATGACGTCGGATTCTTGTGATTATCTTGGTTTCTATCGCCCGAATAATGTGTGGAGTTAACTTGACTTTGCTGGTAGTGCCTAGGTTCCTTTTGTCGGTATTCTGGATTTTCCCACGGACGTCCCCATGGTTTATGTGTATCAGGCTCATGTTCCCCTTTTTGTGGCCTTGAATTTGACTGGTAATTGGTTTGAAAACCCGTCCTTTTTCCAGCTCCTGTTGGCACATTATTTATTTCTGCTTCAAAATTTGATCGCGGATTTGTCGGACGGCGATGGTCATACTGCTCCAAGATGTTGAGCACCTCGTCTATATTTTGAGGATTCCTCAACATCATTGCCGACTGCATTTCTTCCGAAAAATATCGTGCTAATTTTATAAAGAAATCAGCAGGATCTGTTGTCATTTCGACATCTTTTGCGTCATTGTATAGATTGATTGCATAGTCAACTCTGGTGCTATTTTTTCCGTTGTGCGTACCGAATTCTACATTTCGTCGCATTTCGTGTTTAATTGAATCGTTCCAAAAACGACTTCGGAAACAACGTAAAAAGTCATTCAAAGTGATAACATCCGCTTCTACGACGTACCACCAATTCCGGGCTGATCCTACAAGAGCTTGATTCAAAGCAGATTTTAATTCGGAATGGTTTAGTCGAAGCGCTTCTGAATATTGTCTAAATGCATTTAAAAATTTCATTGGTCTTTCCTTTTTACCATTCGCAAAAGTCGGTACAAGTAAATTTATTTTACTAGTATCTCGCTCATTACGGTTTACGAGACGTGGATATGCAGGTACTTGATCAATACAAATTGAATTGATTTGGTCGCTTAATCTTTTATTCTTATTAGTTAACGCAGTTATTTTTCTTAGTTCCTTTGAATGTTCCTTTATACTGTCGCTCAATGTAGAAGTTTCGAGAATATGGGGCAATTCATCTAATAAGACGATAGGTTCTGTTTCGAGATCTTTTACCTTTTCATTCAGTTCTTTTAATTGATCGGATTGTTCCACAATTTGGTTCACAAGAAACGATTTTGCTAAGTTAACATCGTTGAGTCTTTTGTATACAGCGGCAACTTGTGCGTCAAATTGTTCGTGAAAGTGATTTAATTTAGCCACCGAATTTCGAGTTTCTGCACTGTCAAACTGTGCGATTCGATTTGTGGTCGTAATTTGGATATCCTCAAGTCGTCCTAATCTCTCGAAGATCAATCTCAATGTCTCATTTACATTTTCTTGCCGTGTAAGTTCTTCCATTGGCAATTATTCGTCTCCAGGTTGCAAGGAGGAACTCTCTGGTAGAGTGCTTTTGGTGGTTTTTTTTTTGCTACGTGTTGTAACGCCAGAACCACGTCGGTATCCGCTTCCTCGCACCATTATTCTCGATTTTTTTTGTTGATTATTTTAATTAAAATGTGCAGAATTTAATTTCAATTGATCTACACCACTTGAATTGTTTTAAAACTATATTTTCCTTATTTCAAACAGTATTTATAAAGAGTATGCGAAATTTGCTTTTTTAAAAGAATTTCCTGCACAATTTATACGCCTTTTACAGAAATCGGTATAAACATTGATTATTTAAACAATGATTCCGTCGCGAATTGTTTCAAAACGATATTTTCCTTATTTCAATCCGTATCTTTGAAGTGTATGCAAAATTTTTACTTCATAAAGAATTTCCTGCACAAATTATACGCTTCTTAAAGAAATCGTTAGAAATAATGATTATTTCAACAATGATTCCATCGAGAATTGTTTCAAAATGATATTTTCCGTATTTCAAGCAGTATTTTCGAAGTGTGGACAAAACTTGAACTTTATAAAGAATTTCCTGCACAAATTAAACGCATTTTATAGAACTCGTTAGAAATAATGATTATTTCAACAATGATTCCGTGGCGAATTGTTTCAAAACGATATTTTCCTTATTTCAATCCGTATTTTTGAAGTGTATGCAAAATTTTTACTTCATAAAGAATTTCCTGCACAAATTATACGCATTTTGCAGAAATCGTTAGAAATAATGATTATTTCAACAATGATTCCATCGCAAATTGTTTCAAAACGATATTTTCCATATTTCCAACAGTATTTTCGAAGTGTGTGCAAAAGTTAAACTTTATAAAGAATTTCCAGTACAAATTATACGCATTTTACAGAAATCGTTATAGAAAATGGTTATTCAAACAATGATTTCATCGCGAATTGTATCAAAACCATATTTTCCTTATTTCAAACAGTATTTTTAGAGAGTATGCAAAATTTGATTTTTTAAAAGAATTTCCTGCACAAATTATACGCATTTTACAGAAATCGTTATAAACAATGATTACGTCGAGAATTGTATCAGAAGCATATTGTCCCTATTTCAATCAGTATTCTTGAAGTGTATGCAACATTTGAACTTTATCAATAATTTCCTGCACAAATTATACTCATTTTATTGAAATCGTTGGAAATAATGATGATCTGAACAATGATTTCGTAGCGAATTGTTTCAAAACTATATTTTCCTTATTTCAAACAGTATTTGTAAAGAAGATGCGAAATTTGATTTTTTTAAAGAATTTTCAAAACAAATTATACGCAGTTTACGGAAATCGTTATAAATAATGATTATTTAAACCATGATTCCATCGCGAATGGTTTCAAAACGATATTTTCCGTATTTCAAACAGTATTTTCGAAGTGTATGCAAAATTGGAACTTTATAAGGAATTTCCAGCACAAATTATACGAATTTTACAGAAATCCTTATAAACAATGATTATTTAAACAATGATTCCGTCACGAAATGTTTCAAAGCGATATTTTCAATATTTCTAACGGTATCTTTTAAGTGTATGCAAAATTTGAACCGTATAAAGAATTTCTTGCACAAGTTATCAGGAATCGTTATATAGAATGATTATTTTAACAATGATTCCGTCGCGAATGGTTTCAAAACCATATTTTCCTTATTTTAAACAGTATTATTGAAGAGTAGGCAAAAATTTGAGCTTTATATAGAATGTCCTGCACAAATTATACGCATTTTACATAAATCGTTATAAATAATGATTATTTAAACAATGATTCCGTGGCGAATTGTTTCAAAACTATATTTTCCTTATTTCAAACAGTATTTTTAAAGAGTATGCGAAATGTGTTTTTTTTAAAGAATTTCATGCACAAATTATACGCATTTTACAGAAATCGTTATAAACAATGATTCCGTCGCGAATTGTATCAGAAGCATATTTTCCATATTTCAATCGGTATTTTTGAAGTGTATGCAAAATTTTTACTTCATAAAGAATTTCCTGCACAAATTATACGCATTTTATTGAAATCGTTAGAAATAATGATTATTTAAACATTGATTCCGTGGCGAATTGTTTCAAAACTATATTTTCCTTATTTCAAACAGTATTTTTAAAGAGTATGCGAAATTTGATTTTTAAAAGAATTTCCAGCACAAATTATACGCATTTTATGGAAATCGTTATAAATAATGATTCCGTCCCGAATTGTTTAAAAACGATATTTTCCTTATTTCAATCCGTATTTTTGAAGTGTATGCAAAATTTTTACTTCATAAAGAATTTCCAGCACAAGTTATACGCATTTTACAGAAATCGTTATAGAAAATGGTTATTCAAACAATGATTTCATCGCGAATTGCATCAAAACCATATTTTCTTTATTTCAAATAGTATTTTTAAAGAGTATGCAAAATTTGATTTTTTTAAAGAATTTCCTGCACAAATTATACGCATTTTACAGAAATCGTTATAGACAATGATTATTCAAACATTGATTCCGTCGCGAATTGTATCAAAACCATATTTTCCTTATTTCAACCAGTATTTTTAAGTGTATTCAAAATGTGAACTTTATCAAACATTACCTGTACAAGTTATCTGTAATAGTTATATAGAATGATTATTTAAACAATGATTCCGTGGCGAATTGTTTCAGAACTATACTTTCCTTTTTTCAAAAAGTATTTTAAAACAGTATGCAAAATTGGATTTTTTAAAAGAATTTCCAGCACAAATTATACGCATTTTACAGAAATCGTTATAAACAATGATTCCGTCGCGAATGGTTTCAAAACCATATTTTCCCTAGTTCAAACAGTATTTTTGAAGTGTATGCAAAATTTTTACTTTATAAAAAATTTCCTTCACAAATTATACTTATTTTAGAGAAATCGTTATTAATAATGATTATTTAAAATATGATTCCGTGGCGAAATGTTTCAAAACTATATTTTCCTTATTTCCAACTGTATTTTTAAATTGTATGCAAAATTTGATTTTTCTAAAGAATTTCCTGCCCGAATTATACGCATTTTACAGAAATCTTAAGAAATAATGATTATTTCAACAATGATTCCGTGGCAAATTATTTCAAAACGATATTTTCCTTATTTCAAACAATAGTTTCAAAGAGTATGCAAAATTTGATTTTGTTAAAGAATTTCCTACACAAGTTTTCAGAAATCGTTAGAAATAGTGATTATTTAAACAATGATTCCATGGCAAATTGTTTCAAAACTATATTTTCATTTTTTCAAACAGTATATTAAAAGAGTATGCAAAATTTGATTTTTCTAAAGAATTTCCTGCACAAATTATAGGCATTTTACAGAAATCGTTATAAACAATGATTATTTAAAAAATGATTCCGTGGCGAAATGTTTCAAATCTATATTTTCCTTATTTCAAATAGTATTTTTAAAGAGTATGCAAAATATGATTTTTTTAAAGAATTTCCTGCCCAAATTATACGCATTTTACAGAAATCGTTATAAACAATGATTCCGTCGCGAATGGTTTCAAAACCATATTTTCCCTAGTTCAAACAGTATTCTTGAAGTGTATGCAAAATTTTTATTTTATAAAAAATTTTCTTCACAAATTATTCTCATTTTATTGAAATCGTTATAAATAATGATTATTTAAACAATGATTCCGTCGAGAATTGTATCAAAACCATATTTTCCTTATTTCAACCAGTATTTTTGAAGTGTATGCAAAATTTGAACATTATAAAAAATTTCCTGCACAAATTATACTCATTTTATAAAAATCGTTATAAATAGTGATTATTTAAAAAATGATTCCGTGGCGAAATGTTTCAAATCTATATTTTCCTTATTTCAAACAGTATTTTTAACGAGTATGTAAAATTTGATTTTTTTTAGAATTTCCTGTACAAATTATACGCATTTTACAGAAATCGCTATAAACAATGGTTCCGTCGCGAATTGTATCTAAACCATATTTTCCGTATTTCAACCAGTATTTTTGAAGTGTATGCAAAGTTTGATTTTTTTAAAGAATTTCCAGCACAAATTATACGCATTTTACAGAAATCGTTATAGACAATGATTATTCATACAATAATTTCATCACAAATTGTATCGAAAACATATTTTCCTTATTTCAACCCGTATTTTTGAAGTGTATTCAAAATTTGAACTTTATCAAAAATTTCCTGCACAAGTTATCAGAAATCGTTAGGTAGAATGATTATTTAAGCAATGATTCCGTAACAAATTCTTTCAAAACTATATTTTCCTTACTACAAACAGTATCTTTAAAGAGTATGCGAAATTTGATTTTTTAAAAGAATTTCCAGCACATATTATACGCATTTTACAGAAATCGTAATAAACAATGATTCCGTCCCGAATTGTTTCAAAACTATATTTTCCTTATTTTTACCAGTATTTTTGAAGTGTATTCAAAATTTGAACATTATAAAAATTTTCCTGCACAAATTATACTCATTTTATAAAAATCGTTATAAATAGCGATTATTTAAAAAATGATTCCGTGGCGAAATGTTTCAAATCTATATTTTCCTTATTTCAAACAGTATTTTTAAAGTGTTGGCGAAATTTAATTTTTTTAAAGAATTTTCAGCAAAAATTATACGCATTTTACAGAAATTGTTATAAACAATGATTCCGTCGCGAATTTTATCAGAAGCATAGTTTCCTTATTTCAACCAGTATTTTTGAAGTGTATTCAAAATTTTTACTTTATAAATCAATTCCTGCAAAAATTATACTCATATTATAGAAATCGTTATAGACAATGATTATTCAAAAAATGTTTCCGTTGCGAATTGTATCAAAACCATATTTTCCTTATTTTAACCAGTATTTTTGAAGTGTATTCCAAATTTGAATCGTATCATGAATTTCTTGCACAAGTTATCAGAAATCGATATATAGAATGATTATTTTAATAATGATTCCGTCGCGAATGGTTTCAAAACCATATTTTCCTTATTTCTAACAGTATTTTTAAAGAGTATGCGAAATTTTATTTTTTTAAAGAATTTACTGCACAATTTATACGCCATTTACAGAAATCGGTATAAAAATTGATTATTTAAACAATGATTCCGTGGCGAATTGTTTCAAAACTATATTTTCCTTATTTCAAACAGTATTTTTAAAGAGTATGCGAAATGTGTTTTTTTTAAAGAATTTCATGCACAAATTATACGCATTTTACAGAAATCGTTATAAACAATGATTCCGTCGCGAATTGTATCAGAAGCATATTTTCCATATTTCAATCGGTATTTTTGAAGTGTATGCAAAATTTTTACTTCATAAAGAATTTCCTGCACAAATTATACGCATTTTATTGAAATCGTTAGAAATAATGATTATTTAAACATTGATTCCGTGGCGAATTGTTTCAAAACTATATTTTCCTTATTTCAAACAGTATTTTTAAAGAGTATGCGAAATTTGATTTTTAAAAGAATTTCCAGCACAAATTATACGCATTTTATAGAAATCGTTATAAATAATGATTCCGTCCCGAATTGTTTAAAAACGATATTTTCCTTATTTCAATCCGTATTTTTGAAGTGTATGCAAAATTTTTACTTCATAAAGAATTTCCAGCACAAGTTATACGCATTTTACAGAAATCGTTATAGAAAATGGTTATTCAAACAATGATTTCATCGCGAATTGCATCAAAACCATATTTTCCTTATTTCAAATAGTATTTTTAAAGAGTATGCAAAATTTGATTTTTTTAAAGAATTTCCTGCACAAATTATACGCATTTTACAGAAATCGTTATAGACAATGATTATTCAAACATTGATTCCGTCGCGAATTGTATCAAAACCATATTTTCCTTATTTCAACCAGTATTTTTAAGTGTATTCAAAATGTGAACTTTATCAAACATTACCTGTACAAGTTATCTGTAATAGTTATATAGAATGATTATTTAAACAATGATTCCGTGGCGAATTGTTTCAGAACTATACTTTCCTTTTTTCAAAAAGTATTTTAAAACAGTATGCAAAATTGGATTTTTTAAAAGAATTTCCAGCACAAATTATACGCATTTTACAGAAATCGTTATAAACAATGATTCCGTCGCGAATGGTTTCAAAACCATATTTTCCCTAGTTCAAACAGTATTTTTGAAGTGTATGCAAAATTTTTACTTTATAAAAAATTTCCTTCACAAATTATACTTATTTTAGAGAAATCGTTATTAATAATGATTATTTAAAATATGATTCCGTGGCGAAATGTTTCAAAACTATATTTTCCTTATTTCTAACTGTATTTTTAAATAGTATGCAAAATTTGATTTTTCTAAAGAATTTCCTGCCCGAATTATACGCATTTTACAGAAATCTTAAGAAATAATGATTATTTCAACAATGATTCCGTGGCAAATTATTTCAAAACGATATTTTCCTTATTTCAAACAATAGTTTCAAAGAGTATGCAAAATTTGATTTTGTTAAAGAATTTCCTACACAAGTTTTCAGAAATCGTTAGAAATAGTGATTATTTAAACAATGATTCCATGGCAAATTGTTTCAAAACTATATTTTCATTTTTTCAAACAGTATATTAAAAGAGTATGCAAAATTTGATTTTTCTAAAGAATTTCCTGCACAAATTATAGGCATTTTACAGAAATCGTTATAAACAATGATTATTTAAAAAATGATTCCGTGGCGAAATGTTTCAAATCTATATTTTCCTTATTTCAAATAGTATTTTTAAAGAGTATGCAAAATATGATTTTTTTAAAGAATTTCCTGCCCAAATTATACGCATTTTACAGAAATCGTTATAAACAATGATTCCGTCGCGAATGGTTTCAAAACCATATTTTCCCTAGTTCAAACAGTATTCTTGAAGTGTATGCAAAATTTTTATTTTATAAAAAATTTTCTTCACAAATTATTCTCATTTTATTGAAATCGTTATAAATAATGATTATTTAAACAATGATTCCGTCGAGAATTGTATCAAAACCATATTTTCCTTATTTCAACCAGTATTTTTGAAGTGTATGCAAAATTTGAACATTATAAAAAATTTCCTGCACAAATTATACTCATTTTATAAAAATCGTTATAAATAGTGATTATTTAAAAAATGATTCCGTGGCGAAATGTTTCAAATCTATATTTTCCTTATTTCAAACAGTATTTTTAACGAGTATGTAAAATTTGATTTTTTTTAGAATTTCCTGTACAAATTATACGCATTTTACAGAAATCGCTATAAACAATGGTTCCGTCGCGAATTGTATCTAAACCATATTTTCCGTATTTCAACCAGTATTTTTGAAGTGTATGCAAAGTTTGATTTTTTTAAAGAATTTCCAGCACAAATTATACGCATTTTACAGAAATCGTAATAAACAATGATTCCGTCCCGAATTGTTTCAAAACTATATTTTCCTTATTTTTACCAGTATTTTTGAAGTGTATTCAAAATTTGAACATTATAAAAATTTTCCTGCACAAATTATACTCATTTTATAAAAATCGTTATAAATAGCGATTATTTAAAAAATGATTCCGTGGCGAAATGTTTCAAATCTATATTTTCCTTATTTCAAACAGTATTTTTAAAGTGTTGGCGAAATTTAATTTTTTTAAAGAATTTTCAGCAAAAATTATACGCATTTTACAGAAATTGTTATAAACAATGATTCCGTCGCGAATTTTATCAGAAGCATAGTTTCCTTATTTCAACCAGTATTTTTGAAGTGTATTCAAAATTTTTACTTTATAAATCAATTCCTGCAAAAATTATACTCATATTATAGAAATCGTTATAGACAATGATTATTCAAAAAATGTTTCCGTTGCGAATTGTATCAAAACCATATTTTCCTTATTTTAACCAGTATTTTTGAAGTGTATTCCAAATTTGAATCGTATCATGAATTTCTTGCACAAGTTATCAGAAATCGATATATAGAATGATTATTTTAATAATGATTCCGTCGCGAATGGTTTCAAAACCATATTTTCCTTATTTCTAACAGTATTTTTAAAGAGTATGCGAAATTTTATTTTTTTTAAGAATTTACTGCACAATTTATACGCCATTTACAGAAATCGGTATAAAAATTGATTATTTAAACAATGATTCTGTCGCGAATTGGTAGAAAACGATATTTTCCTTATTTTAAACATTATTTTTACAGAGTATGCGAAATTTGATTTTTTAAAAGAATTTCCAGCACATATTATACGCATTTTACAGAAATCTTAGAAACAATGATTCCGTCCCGAATTGTTTCAAAACTATATTTTCCTTATTTCAAACAGTATTTTTAAAGAGGATGCGAAATTTGATTTTTTTTTTTAAATTTCCAGCACAAATTATAGGCATTTTACAGAAATCGTTATAAACAATGATTATTTAAACGATGTTTTTTTCCCGAATGGTTTCAAAACGATATTTTCCTTATTTCCACCAGTATTTTTAAAGTGTATGCAAAATTTGATTTTTGAAAGAACTTCCAGGATAGATTATACGCATTTTACAGAAATCGTTATGAACAATGATTCCGTCCCGAATTGAGTCAAACCCATATTTTCCATATTTCAACCAGTATTTTTGAAGAGTATTTAAAATTTGAACTTTATGAAATATTTCTTATAGACGTTATCAGAAATCGTTACATAGAATGATTATTTAAACATTGATTCCGTCGCGAATGGTTTGAAAACCATATTTTCCTTATTTCAAACAGTATTTTTAAAGACTATGCAAAATTTAAATTTTTAAAAGAATTTCGTACGCTAATTATACGCGTTTTACACAAATCATTATAAACAATGATTCCGTCGCGAATTGTATCAGAAGCATATTTTCCTTTTTTCAACAAGTATTTTTGAAGTGTATTCAAAATTGGAACATTATCACAAATTTCCTGCAAAAGTTATCAGAAATCATTATATAGAATGATTATTTAAACAATGATTCCGTCGCGAATGGTTTCAAAACCATATTTTCCTTATTTCAAACAGTATTTTTGAAGTGTATGCAAAATTTTTACTTTATAAAAAATTTCCTTCACAAATTATACTTGTTTTAGAGAAATCGTTATAAATAATGATTATTTAAAACATGATTCCGTGGCGAAATGTTCCAAAACTATATTTTCCTTATTTCAAACTGTATTTTTAAAGAGTATGCAAAATTTGATTTTTCTAAAGAATTTCCTGCCCGAATTATACGCATTTTACAGAAATCTTAAGAAATAATTATTATTTCAACAATGATTCCGTAGCGAATTATTTCAAAACGATATTTTCCTTATTTCAAACAATAGTTTCAAAGAGTATGCAAAATTTGATTTTGTTAAAGAATTTCCTACACAAGTTTTCAGAAATCGTTAGAAATAGTGATTATTTAAACAATGATTCCATGGCAAATTGTTTCAAAATTATATTTTCCTTTTTTCAAACAGTATATTAAAAGATTATGCAAAATTTGATTTTTCTAAAGAATTTCCTGCACAAATTATAGGCATTTTACAGAAATCGTTATAAACAATGATTATTTAAACAATGATTTTGTCCCGAATGGTTTCAAAACGATATTTTCCTTATTTCAACCAGTATTTTTGAAGTGTATGCAAAATTTGATTTTTGAAAGAATTTTCAGGATAGATTATACGCATTTTACAGAAATCGTTATGAACAATGATTCCGTCCCGAATTGAGTCAAACCCATATTTTCAATATTTCAACCAGTATTTTTGAAGAGTATTTAAAATTTGAACTTTATGAAATATTTCTTATAGACGTTATCAGAAATCGTTATATAGGATGATTATTTAAACAATGATTCCGTGGCGAATTGTTTTAAAACTATATTTTCCTTTTTTCAAAAAGTATTTTAAAAGAGTATGCAAAATTGGATTTTTTAAAAGAATTTCCAGCACAAATTATACGCATTTTACAGAAATCGTTATAAACAATGATTATTTAAACAATGATTTCGTCCCGAATGTTTTCAAAACTATATTTTCCTTATTTCAAACAGTATCTTTAAAGAGTATGCGAAATTTGATTTTATTAAAGAATTTCCTTCACAAATTTGACGCATTTTACAGAAATCGTTATAAACAATGATTCCGTCGCGAATGGTTTCCAAACCATATTTTCCCTAGTTCAAACAGTATTCTTGAAGTGTATGCAAAATTTTTACTTTATAAAAAATTTTCTTCACAAATTATACTCATTTTATTGAAATCGTTATAAATAATGATTATTTAAACAATGATTCCGTCGAGAATTGTATCAAAACTATGTTTTCCTTATTTCAAACAGTATTTGTGAAGTGTATGCAAGATATTTACTTTATAAAAAATTTCCTTCACGAATTATACTCATTTTATAGAAATAGTTATAAATAATGATTATTTAAACAATGATTCCGTAGCGAATTGTTTCTAAACTATATTTTCCTTATTTCAAACAGTATTTTTAAAGAGGATGTTAAATTTGATTTTATTATAGAATTTCCTTCACAAATTATACGCATTTTACAGAAATCGTTATAAACAATGATTCCGTCGCGAATGGTTTCCAAACCATATTTTCCCTAGTTCAAACAGTATTCTTGAAGTGTATGCAAAATTTTTACTTTATAAAAAATTTTCTTCACAAATTATACTCATTTTATTGACATCGTTATAAATAATGATTATTTAAACAATGATTCCGTCGAGAATTGTATCAAAACTATGTTTTCCTTATTTCAAACAGTATTTGTGAAGTGTATGCAAGATATTTACTTTATAAAAAATTTCCTTCACGAATTATACTCATTTTATAGAAATAGTTATAAATAATGATTATTTAAACAATGATTCCGTAGCGAATTGTTTCTAAACTATATTTTCCTTATTTCAAACAGTATTTTTAAAGAGGATGTTAAATTTGATTTTTTTTTTAAATTTCCAGCACAAATTATACGCATTTTACAGAAATCGTTATAAACAATGATTCCGTCGCGAATTGTACCAAAACCATTTTCGTTATTTCAACCAGTATTTTTTAAGTGTATTCAAAATTTGATTTTGTTAAAGAATTTCCTACACAAGTTATCAGAAATCGTTATATAGAATGATTAATTCAATAATGATTCCGTCGCGAATGGTTTCAAAACCATATTCTCCTTATTTCTAACTATTTTTAAATAGTATGCAATATTTGATTTTTCTAAAGAATTTCCTGCCCGAATTATACGCATTTTACAGAAATCTTAAGAAATAATGATTATTTCAACAATGATTCCATGGCGAATTGTTTCAAAACGATATTCTCCTTATTTCAAACAATAGTTTCAAAGAGTATGCAAAATTTGATTTTGTTAAAGAATTTCCTACATAAGTTTTCAGAAATCGTTAGAAATAGTGATTGTTTAAACAATGATTCCATGGCAAATTGTTTCAAAACTATATTTTCCTTTTTTCACACAGTATTTTTAAAGAGGATGCGAAATTTGATTTTTTTAAAGAACTTCCTGCACAAATTATACGCATTTTACAGAAATCTTTATAAACAATGATTCCGTCGCGAATTGTACCAAAACCATTTTCCTTATTTCAACCAGTATTTTTGAAGTGTATTCAAAATTTGAACTTTATAACAAATTTCCTACACAAGTTATCAGAAATCGTTATATAGAAGGATTATTTAAATAATGATTCCGTCGCGAATGGTTTCAAAACCATATTTTCCTTATTTCAATCAATATTTTTGAAGTGTATGCAAAATTTGTACTTTATAAAAAATTTTCTGCAAAAATTATACTCATTTTATAAAAATCGTTATAAATAATGATTATTTAAACAATGATTCCGTAGCGAATTGTTTCTAAACTATATTTTCCTTATTTCAAACAGTATTTTTTTCGAGGATGCGAAATTTGATTTTTTTAAAGAATTTCCAGCACAAATTATACGCATTTTACAGAAATCGTTATAGACAATGATTATTCAAACAATAATTTCATCGCAAATTGTATCGAAACCATATTTTCCTTATTTCAACCCGTATTTTTAAAGTGTATTCAAAATTTGAACTTTATCAAAAATTTCCTGCACAAGTTATCAGAAATCGTTAGGTAGAATGATTATTTAAGCAATGATTCCGTAACAAATTCTTTCAAAACTATATTTTCCTTACTTCAAACAGTATCTTTAAAGAGGATGCGAAATTTGATTTTTTTGTTAAATTTCCAGCACAAATTATACTTAGTTTATAGAAATCGTAATAAACAATGATTTCGTCCCGAATAGTTTCAAAACGATATTTTCCTTATTTCAAACAGTATTTTTAAAGACTATGCAAAATTTGAATTTTTAAAAAAATTTCGTACGCTAATTATACGCGTTTTACACAAATCATTATAAACAATGATTCCGTCGCGAATTGTATCAGAAGCATATTTTCCTTTTTTCAGCAAGTATTTTTGAAGTGTATTCAAAATTTGAACATTATCAAAAATTTCCTGCAAAAGTTATCAGAAATCATTATATAGAATGATTATTTAAACAATGATTCCGTCGCGAATGGTTTCAAATCCATATTTTCCTTATTTCAAACAGTATTTTTGAAGTGTATGCAAAATTTTTACTTTATACAAAATTTCCTTCACAAATTATACTTGTTTTAGAGAAATCGTTATAAATAATGATTATTTAAAACATGATTCCGCGGCGAAATGTTTTAAAACTATATTTTCCTTATTTCAAACTGTATTTTTAAAGAGTATGCAAAATTTGATTTTCCTAAAGAATTTCCTGCCCGAATTATACGCATTTTACAGAAATCTTAAGAAATAATGATTATTTCAACAATGATTCCGTAGCGAATTGTTTCAAAACGATATTTTCCTTATTTCAAACAATAGTTTCAAAGAGTATTGCAAAATTTGATTTTGTTCAAGAATTTCCTACACAAGTTTACAGTATAATCCGCTCCTTGTTCCGTAGGAATGGGGCAGGTTACGAAATAAAATTCTTTTTATCACACGTATCATGGAATAACATATATTTTCCACAAAAGAAGATTAACACGCGTGGTCGCGGACTCCAAAAATCACTCGACGGCAGAATTACAAAAAAATATGACCGGATGTGTAAAGCGAGGGCGCTGGATTTTTGGTCGCAAAAACAACGAAAAGAATGGTACGCGGATTCACTATATAAACCGAGACCGGGGATCCCGGGACTTACAGAGGCAGGGGTGGCGATGGCCACAACGGCGACGACGACGAAGTCCTCGGCGTCGGCAGCTGGCAGCGGCGGCGGCGGCAATTTGCGGCGGCGGCTGCTGGCGTCGGCGGCGTAGAGTAGCGGGGTGCCTCGGCGTTGGTCCGATGTCGGCAGCTCGGGATTCACCCACGTTCACTCGAATGAGTGGAGCGGGATGACACGCGGCTCGAACACACGGGGTTTCTCGATGAAATTTGGCACGTATCACGTTGGGGTCCGTCCTCGATCGCGTCCGAAAACGAAGTGAGAAGTGGGAGCCGATAGCGCTTGGTAGATGCGCGCGGGAACCGTACGCGCATCTCCAGTGACCAGGAGCGGAGAATCACCGGGGGTGATACGGGGGAATTAGAGAGCGGGGTCCGAACGGGGTTTTCCCCACCTACTCGCGGTGTCGGGGAAGTCGCCTCCGTCTTCGTCTCGGGCGGCTTACGTGCTGCGATAGAGAGAGAGAGAGAGAGAGAGAGAGAGAGAGAGAGAGAGAGAGAGAGAGAGAGAGAGGCGTTCTGTGACGCAATCGAGTGCAACTTGCGGTGGCAAGAGCTGGATGGCTACTGCCGACTTAGTGGAGGCGCGTAAGGTCGCTATCCACGGGGGAAAAGAAGGGGAATATGAGACGGCTTTTTATTTAGCATGCTGGGCCTGAATGATGCAGCCGCGCAGCGACGAAAAAGGGGGGAACGATGCCGGCGCGTCAGAGAGGCGCGGTGTCCCTTCTCGACGGCCACGATGGCTCCTACCATCGGGTGGTACCTCCTGCGCTGCCGAGAGGGACAGCCAGGGGAAAGAGGGGCTCGGGCGTTTCGAGTGCTCGGGAGGTGGTGACGCTCCCGGCGGAACGCGCAACCGAGCAAATGACGGTAATGCCGTTCAGGCGCTTTACCGGCGAGTGACGGACGGGTATCCGACTTAATAAAATCGATCACAAAAAAAAGGATTGAGGAAGGTGATCTTGAGCTCCGGGACTCTTTCGACACGCGAGGGAACCGCGGCATCCACCGTGTAGGATCTGCCAAGGGGTCGATCGGTGACACCTTGTCACAAACCCCCGGGCCTGACTCGAGTACATCCTTGTTACTCGCGTCACAATAAATACGGAGGCTCGGATACAATTTCCAGACGCAAACTTTCCTTAATCGCTACTACGCAGTGTCTATACTCGGGGAACTTTACGCGAAATCACTCACAGTCCTTATTCTCTAATGCACTTGACAGTTTCTACAGGGTACGTTCCTGTATCCCTGGGAAGCCTACATTGCCCGTGGGCCTATACAAGAGAGTATCTAAATAAATGTCGCTAGCGCACGCAAATTTCACAATTCAACGGGGTCCTTTCCCCGGGTAAGCACATATGCCGGCTGGCTGATACAATTTTACCTTATGACTATTCGGTATACGACCGTACGCAAGGCTTCGGATCTTCCAGCTTCGGAGCACGCTGCCTTCAATCTTCGACGAGGGCGCGAGAAGTGGAAGGGATCCAGGTACGGAGAGGATTCCTTATTAATTATTTTGGGAGTTGGATGGTTCGCAAATTTATCTGGAAATCAATAACATGAAGGGGGGTCTGAACCGTCGGAGTGGCCTGCTCCACTCCCGGGGAGATAGGGGGCTCCACCGTTGGAGTGGCTTCGGCCACTCCCGGGGAGAGAGGATACTCCACCGTTGGAGGGGCTTCAGCCGCTACCGGGGAGAATGGTGTCTACCGTCGGAGGGTCGTTAGCCGATCCCGGTGTCGTAAATTCTCGATTTCGGCGTGGCCTTAGGCCCGGTCGCCGTTCAAACATTGGCCCCGGAACGGCTTTTACTCGCGGTCCCGGAGGATTTCGTGTGCGTCCACGACGACTTGGTACTTCCGGTAGGTTTTCCTTGTGGGATTCCCTAGCCGTTTCGGGGCTCCAACTGTTCTCCGTCGGAGGTGGTGGGGGGTTACTGCGTAGGTGTTTTGGGGGTCGACCACGGCGACGTGGGGAGACACCCTCTTGGGGTACTGGGGGCTTTGTGGGAGGTGTAGGGGCTGTTGAGCACGGGGGTTTACTGTCTCGTCGTACAGATTCAAGATCTACGGGGTCCTTTACGTTTTTGGAGCTTCCTGGAGGGGGCTCATCCTCCGGAGCGTGATAGGCTTTTAAGTCTTTGATATGGGCTCTTGGGTGTCTACGGCTGTCTGGGTCATCCAGTTCGTAGACTACTGGGGAGATAATTCGAAGAATTCGGTGGGGCCGCTGAACTTTGGCGCGAGCTTCGCGGCGAATTTCTGGGCACTAGAGGAGAGGAAACGCACGCGGCGCATGACCAGGTCGCCGACTCGGTATTCTACTTCGCGCCGGTTGCGGTTGTAGTACTGAGCCTGGCGTGCCGCAGCCCGCTCCAGGTTGCGACGTACCCAGTCATGAATGAGGGGCAATCGCTTCATGCGGTCGCACCAAAATTCAGGGTTGGTAGGAAGGGACAAGGGGGGAGGGGGAATATCTTTGCGCAGGTTTCTCATGGGGACCGGGTTACGACCATAGTTCAGGAACGCGGGGGTCATTTGTGTGGAGGATTGAACAGCAGTGTTCATGGCAAACGCTAACTCGGGAAGATGCACGTCCCAGTCACGATGGTCATGCGATACGAACGCGCTCATCATCGTTTTAAGAGTTCGATTGACTCTTTCGGCCGAGTTGGCCTGTGCATGGTACGGCGGGATAGGGGTGGGGGTGATACCTAAATCCGCGAGGTGGGAAGATATATGCTTGTTAGCGTATTGTTTGGCGTTGTCCGTCAGAAAATATTTCGGGCAACCCCATCGGTTTATTACTAGGCTATCAAAAGCATCCATAATCGCGGGACCAGTAGCCGCGCGAAGGGGTTTCACCTCGATGTATTTCTTGAACATGTCCTGAAATACGACTACAAATTGATTTTGCTTCTTGCTTGGGGGAAACGGCCCCATGATGTCGGAGCTAACCGTCATCCATGGACCTTCTGTTGTTCTCTCGGTCATTAGACCAGGGGGGGCTTGTTGGGAAACCTTAACTTTCTGACACGAAGGGCATCGGGATACGTAACGCGAAACATCCTGAAATATTCCGGGCCAATAAAAATCCTGAATTAGGCCATGGTAGGTCTTGTCCACGCCAAGATGACCGGATTGGGGACAATCATGGGCATCGCTCATGGCACGTGGACGCGACGGGGCGGGTATGACCAGCTTCCAGGCGTCCTGATCGGTCACCGCTGACTCAATAACGGGGTGCGGGCGATGGTAGTAAATTCTACCATCTTCAATCCGCCAGTTGGGGTATTTAGAGGGGAATTCTCTAATATTCGATATATTTTGGGTATACCAGGGGTCTGCATCATCTCCTATGGCGCCAAGGGCTTCTTCCACATTTTCGTACATGCGGGATAATGCGTCGGGTACAACATTGAGGGCACCTGCGCGATGCGTTATCTCCATGTCGTACGCCTGCATAGCTAATACCCATCGGGCTAGTCGACCGGAGGGGTCACGCAAGTTCCGGAGCCACTCCAGGCTATGATGGTCGGTGATGACCTTGAAGTGCGCTCCCTCTATATATGGACGATACTTTTTTACCGCCCAGAGGACGCCGAGGCATTCCTTCTCGGTGACCGTGTACTTCCGTTCGGCTTTGGTGAGGATGCGACTAGCGAAGCTAATCGGGTGCTCCTCCCCATTGACCTCCTGGGTAATCAGAACGGCGAAGGCCGTGATGGGTCGACTCTGGGGCGCACCGGGGACCTGAAAATAAGCCTGACTGAGATCTAGCGTGGTGATACACCGAGCGCGACTCAGCCCAGCCAGTATTCTGTCCATGGAGGGGAGGGGGTAGGCGTCCTTACGGGTGATTTTATTGACGTCCCGGAAGTCCACGCAAAAGCGGAACGTACCGTTGGACTTCTTTACTATCACCGGGTTGCTCAACCAAGGCCTTTCCGCTCGTTCGATGACACCCTCTCGGGCCATCTCATCGACGGCGTCCTGTGCGACCTTGAGCATGTAAGGGGACAGGAGTCGGGATTTTTGACGAATTGGGGGGTGGTGTTGGACGTCTATGTGGTGCTCCGCCAGGTGAGTTACACCTAGGGAGGGGGTGCGTCCAGGGGGGTATAACCGATTGAGAAGCCGTTTTAAACGGGGGTGGGCTTCTCGGGACGGGGCGATCAATCCTACGCAGTCGTACGAGGCATGTGCGTTGGCCGAAACCTCTCTTTCCTCTAATGCTCTAGTTTTCCCGCTACCACTAGTCCACGTTCCGTTTTCCGTGTCTAGTTTTATTCGAAATAGACGAAAAAGTCCATGCCAAGTACGCATGCGTAATCGAGGGGCGCAACTCGGATCTCCAAGTTCTCTATTTGTTCGTCAAGGGTGATCCGGAGGGTTACTAAGCCAGCGAGGGAGATTGAAGATCCGTCCGCGACTCGGACTTGCTCGCTTGTCTTTTTTAGGAAGGGGGCCACAAGTCTTTTGTAGGTAACCCCCAGATACGACTTAGAAGCGCCTGTGTCTACTAGGGCTCGTATCTGGGTCCCAAGCAACATCAACGTAATGAATGGACGCGGATCAGGGTCCAACAGGGACGCGGAAGGGGGAATTGACTCTACGGACGCGAAGGGTTCCGAGGTGGATCCACGAGGGGGTGAACGGGGGAACCGGTGAGACTTCGTGGATTGGGGTGTCGCGGGTGAAGGAATCGATTTCCTTCGGGAGTCTGTGGTGTTCGGGTGTTTGAAACTATTATGGGGGAGCCTTGGGGACTCTGTCCCTCCTATTAGTAGTTTCCCGAACGTTTCCGTGTGCAGACGGGGCAATCGTTACTCGTGCGCCCCGGATAACCGCACACTCGGCAAAAGTAGCCGAGGGGGTGAGGACATTCGCGATAAATGTGGCCGTCTGTTTACAGTTGTAACAGCGGACCATCGGGCTGGGGCTGGGTGAACCCCTAGGGCTGAGGGGAGGGGTGGATGGCGCGACTTCCGATAAGGGAGGAATTCGCTTCGGGCGCGAGAACTGAGGAGTCGGGGGGGGGGGGGGGTCGGTGGTGAAGGGCGTCGGGGCGGGGCCGACACCTTCGGGGGTTTTGGGCGCGATACCGGGACCGATGTGGCGCGCAGCAGTGGAGATGCGTCAGCCACGGGTGGTGGGGGTGAAGGTGAATCTCTTCGATTTCCCTTAGACTGTGCCGGGGGGGGGGGGGGGCACGGGGGTAGTAGCAGCTAATTTGTCTCTCTGTTTCTGGATCTTTGGAGAGTAGGCGAAAGCCGGGTAGACCGACTGTGTAGCGGGTGGAGGGGGTCGGTAAGATCTTTCCTGACTCGCTACGCTCTCGACCTGGCGGCCTTGGCGCAGCAAATCCGGAAAGTCTTGTACGGATTCGCGGCGCATGTGCTTTGCGAGGCCGGGCCTCAAGTTCTGGACACAAATGTCCAACTGTTCGTCAACTGAAGGGGGAACCGAAAGTAACCTAAATAGGCTTCTTAAAGCCACTATATATTCTCGAATGGGTTCTTCCGGCCCTTGGGTCCGTAGCGCAATTTCCCGTTTAATACTGGCTTCTGGGCTTCGTTGCCCATAAGCATCCCCAAAATAACGCACGAAGCCAGGGTAGGAGCTCCAGCGGTTCCGTTCTACCCGGAACCAGGCTAGGGCTGCGCCTCTGAAAGCTTCTGGGAGGGCACGGAGGAAGTCGTCCTCTGTGAGGTCACGGCTCGAGCTGTACTCTACGAGTTTGGTGAGGAAGTCTTCGGCATCCTCACCTTCCTCGCCCGAGAATCGAGGCCCGTGTGACCTCCAGTGCTCGATGGCGGTTTTACCCCAACGAACTGCGGACTGGGACAAGCTGGGGTGGTAGGTTGAGTTACCCGAGGGGAGCTGCTGCCCGACTCGAGTACTACTACCGGGAGGGGGGTTGGGGAATAGATTGTATGTCAAATCTGCCGGGAAATGGACTGCCGTCCTGCCCGGAGGGTTTGACAGAGGAGGGGCTCGATCATGCACACCTAGTGGCGCACGGATGGGAGGATAGGAGGGGTATTGGGACTGGTAAGAAGGTTGGGGGTAGGATGAGGCTGGGGGTGGTTGCTGAGAGTTAGGAAATGGGGAAGGATAGTGAGGCGGCGGAGGCGGGGGATAGGTTGAGGTCGGGGGAGGCTGGTAGTCGGAATGTGGGTCATTTGGATAGGTTGATCGGTCAGGGAAGACTCGGGGGAACTCCGAGGGCTGGGAGAAGAAAGAATCAGCTGGTTGTGGGGGCGGAGAGTGGGGAGTTTGTTGGGGGGAGGAAGGAGGTTGTCGGGAACAGGGAGGTTCCCGGTACGGTACCTGACCCGGTCGGGGAGCTGGGTGCTCTTCCCGAACCGTTGGCCGGGGATTATGTTCACGTGAGGGTCGGTGGGGGTATTCCCCCAATCGTGGGGGCGGGGGTAGTTATCACGCGATCCTATTTGGGGTTCATTCGGTGCGAACCCGTGGGCCCCGGGGTGGGTTTCATTCCGGGGGTCTTGACTATTTGTGAGTGAGGGGGGAGGTGGGTTTTTATTCCCAACCGCTGTGGGGGGAGGATTACCGAAGTTTTGAGATCCCGAAGAGGGTACACTTCCCCTGGTGTCTTTCGGCGGCCCAATACCTCCCGTTTGGGGATGGTAGAGGGCGCTCGCCGGATCAGACATTTGGGGTAGTCCATGGGGGAAATTTTGAGGTAAGGAGGACTCCGTTCCTAAAAAGGCGGAAGTGCCCTCTACGAATGTTAGGGGGTCACGATAGAACGCGCGGGATCTATCAGAGGGGAACTGGGTAGGGGGGGGGGGGCACGAAAGCACCTAGTCGGTCGCGTTGGGGCATTGGATCCCCGGAATCCATGTAGTTGGAATAGGTGGCATTGAGCGACCCATTGAGGACATTCCCAATTATTGGGCAACTTATTGCCTCGTATAGGGTAAAAGGGGGTAAGTTACCCCGGCCATCCACCGCGGGTTCCCGTACATCTTCCGTGTCGGGGAACCGCGCCTTGATGGTATGGCGAGCGAGACGATCGCAAATAGCGTCCATTGACCCCGAAATCAGGATCCCTGCACGATCACATCTTCTTAGAAAGTCGCGCAGGTCTACGATAGCGCGTACTTCCTCCCGGATGGCCATTTGCTGATCCGGGGTGGCTACCCTTAGTGCCAGGGCTCGCGAGGGGGAGACATGGGTCGTTGTCGACATATTGAGTGACGGTGCCGTTGTGACTGTCACCATGGTCGACGTAGTAGTTGGGGTCATGATTGTAGGGGCAACTGCCCCCATTCCGGGGTAATTGCCGGTTGGGGGAGTACCGGTGATATCCATTACTCACGCAGTAAAACCCCCCCAAAAAAAAGAAAGCGAGATTATCCAGTGAGCCTATGCACTAGATAGGAGGGGATAAGTGGGGGGGGGGGGGGTTTGTCTCCGTCACACACTAGACAAAAACAAAAAAAAAATATAAAAAGAATAGGGACGATTTCCCGGAGCAAAGCCAAAAAAAAAATTGATTTAATTAATCCCGGTTCTAGGGTGGGGGTAGCACGAGATTCTACCTCGCGACCGTCTGTCTCAGCAGAGTCCCCTAGACCGAAGAAGGGGAAATCCAGAACGCAAAACCGAAAAAAAATTTAACGGTTTGACGTGCAGTATGCCAACGCCAAAATAGGAGAAAAAAAACAAAAAAAAATAAAAAAAAAAGAGAAAAGGGGGGGGGGCTAGAGCATAAGTGACAAATTCAAAACAAAAATAAAAAAAACAAAAGAAAGGGTTTCACCGCCTTGAGGTCTCAATATCGGTTTTCGTGTACCAAAAAAAAAATTTTATCGAAACCACTTTTCGTTTGTAATAAAACATATGTAGAAAAAAAAAATAATACAAAAGGAACTTTAGCAATTACTCCAACCACGAAAAATCCAAGTTCCAAAAAAAAAAGAAACTACTAACTCGAAAACTGGTTTTCCTGTGTATATAATTATTAAATTATTATCACAGGTATCGGGGAATACTAAAGAGGAAGGTCACCATAGGGTGGCAAGGTCACTTCGAAGGTTTTTGTTAATTATTACCTTTCGAACTCGGGTTGAAATAATGTGTTACTATTTGTAACTTTTATTTCGTTTTGGGTTTTCTGTATTCTGGGATTTGCTAATTATGGGTCTTCGGGAAAGTTAAAATGGAATATTAAACATTATTAAATTCACAAGTAATCTAGCTATTGGGATTTTCCAAATTTATTATTCAGTGAATAATATTATTATCAGGTTTATAATTGAACACGATTTTCTTTTCAAAGCTGCTAATTATAGAAATAATATTGAAGTAAACAAATACACAACTTTATTGTTTTCCGGAATTTTCACCGAAAAACAAATAGTTATTAATTAACGAATTCTTTTTGAAATTATATGATTACTTTTTTCAACCGATTTTTATTTAGACACTCAAATTTTCAACTTTCTTTCCCATTACTAGAAGGTTGCGGGGGGGGGGGGAGGGAATTTCAAGGTCAGGAAGGAAAAACACAAATAGGGAATAATTATTCACAAAATTATTATAATCATAATTATCCTTAATTCTAATTATTCCTAATAACTAAGTACATATAATTATCTATATTTTTCTTAATCGCTAAATATCTTCAATATAGAATAGGGGAGGGACGCGAAACCGAAACCGAAGCTGGAAAGTCCGAGGCCGACTTCGTTTTCTTAAATCGCAAGATTACTAAACTGACACACAAAATGACGCAACCCGAGAATGTCGACGATTCGAATTCTTCCGGCGAACTCTACCGTTTCCAAAAAGTTTTAGTTAATTTTTAGGAAAATCACAAATTTGATTTTTCCCACCAGGGATGCCATTTATAATCCGTTCCTTGTTCCGTAGGAATGGGGCAGGTTATGAAATAAAATTCTTTTTATCACACGTATCATGGAATAACATATATTTTCCACAAAAGAAGATTAACACGCGTGGTCGCGGACTCCAAAAATCACTCGGCGGCAGAATTACAAAAAAATATGACCGGATGTGTAAAGCGAGGGCGCGGGATTTTTGGTCGCAAAAACAACGAAAAGAATGGTACGCGGATTCACTATATAAACCGAGACCGGGGATCCCGGGACTTACAAAGGCAGGGGTGGCGATGGCCACAACGGCGACGACGACGAAGTCCTCGGCGTCGGCAGCTGGCAGCGGCGGCGGCAATTTGCGGCGGCGGCTGGTGGCGTCGGCGGCGTAGAGTAGCGGGGTGCCTCGGCGTTGGTCCGATGTCGGCAGCTCGGGATTCACCCACGTTCACTGGGAGTCTTCTCGGTTAGCACTCCCACGAGGTCTCCACCGAACGAAAAAAACAATATTAGCGTGTAACGCTGTTTAATCGGGATGACACGCGGCTCGAACACACGGGGTTTCTCGATGAAATTTGGCACGTATCACGTTGGGGTCCATCCTCGATCGCGTCCGAAAACGAAGTGAGAAGTGGGAGCCGATAGCGCTTGGTAGATGCGCGCGGGAACCGTACGCGCATCTCCAGTGACCAGGAGCGGAGAATCACCGGGGGTGATACGGGGGAATTAGAGAGCGGGGTACGAACGGGGTTTTCCCCACCTACTCGCGGTGTCGGGGAAGTCGCCTCCGTCTACGTCTCGGGCGGCTTACGTGCTGCGATAGAGAGAGAGAGAGGCGTTCTGTGACGCAATCGAGTGCAACTTGCGGTGGCAAGAGCAGGATGGCTACTGCCGACTTAGTGGAGGCGCGTAAGGTCGCCATCCACGGGGGAAAAGAAGGGGAATATGAGACGGCTTTTTATTTAGCATGCTGGACCTGAATGATGCAGCCGCGCAGCGACGAAAAAGGGGGGAACGATCCCGCGCGTCAGAGAGGGGCGGTGTCCCTTCTCGACGGCCACGATGGCTCCTACCATCGGGTGGTACCTCCTGCGCTGCCGAGAGGGACAGCCAGGGGAAAGAGGGGCTCGGGCGTTTCGAGTGCTCGGGAGGTGGTGACGCTCCCGGCGGAACGCGCAACCGAGCAAATGACGGTAATGCCGTTCAGGCGCTTTACCAGCGACTGACGGACGGGTATCCGACTTAATAAAATCGATCACAAAAAAAAGGATTGAGGAAGGTGATCCTAAGCTCCGGGACACTTTCGACACGCGAGGGAACCGCGGCAACCACCGTGTAGGATCTGCCAAGGGGTCGATCGGTGACACCTTGTCACAACAGAAATCGTTAGAAATAGTGATTATTTAAACAATGATTCCATGGCAAATTGTTTCAAAACTATATTTTCCTTTTTTTCAAACAGTATATTAAAAGAGTATGCAAAATTTGATTTTTCTAAAGAATTTCCTGCACAAATTATAGGCATTTTACAGAAATCGTTATAAACAATGATTATTTAAACGATGATTTTGTCCCGAATGGTTTCAAAACTATATTTTCCTTATTTCAACCAGTATTTTTAAAGTGTATGCAAAATTTCATTTTTGAAAGAACTTCCAGGATAGATTATACGCATTTTACAGAAATCGTTATGAACAATGATTCCGTCCCGAATTGAGTCAGACCCATATTTTCCATATTTCAACCAGTATTTTTGAAGAGTATTTAAAATTTGAACTTTATGAAATATTTCTTATAGACGTTATCAGAAATCGTTACATAGAATGATTATTTAAACATTGATTCCGTCGCGAATGGTTTGAAAACCATATTTTCTTTATTTCAAACAGTATTTGTGAAGTGTATGCAAACTATTTACTTTATAAAAAATTTCCTTCACGAATTATACTCATTTTATAGAAACAGTTATAAATACTGATTAATTAAATAATGATTCCGTGGCGAAATGTTTCAAAACTATATTTTCCATATTTCAAACTGTATTTTTAAAGAGTGCCCAATTTGATTTTTTTTTAAATTTCCAGCACAAATTATACGCATTTTACAGAAATCGTTATAAACAATGATTCCGTCGCGAATTGAACCAAAACCATTTTCGTTATGTCAACCAGTATTTTTGAAGTTTATTCAAAATTTGAATTTTATAAAAAATTTCCTATACAAGTTATTAGAAATTGTTATATAGAATGATTATTTAAATAATGATTCCGTCGCGAATTGTTTCAAAACCTTATTTTCCTTATTTCAATCAGTATTTTTGAAGTGTATGCAAAATTTGTACTTTATAAAAAATTTTCTGCAGAAATTATACTCATTTTATAAAAATCGTTATAAATAATGATTATTTAAACAATGATTCCGTAGCGAATTGTTTCAAAACTATAATTTCCTTATTTCAAACAGTATTTTTAAAGAGGATGCAAAATTTGATTTTTTTAAAGAATTTCCTTCACAAATTATTGGCATTTTACTGAAATCGTTATGAACAATGATTCCGTCGTGAATTCTATCAGAAGCATATTTTCCTTATTTCAACCATTATTTTTGAAGTGTATTCAAAATTTGAACTTTATCAAACATTACCTGCACAAGTTATCTGTAATCGTTATATAGAATGATTATTTAAACAATTATTATTTAAAATATGATTCCGTGGCGAAATGTTTCAAAACTATATTTTCCTTATTTCTAACTGTATTTTGAAAGAGTATGCAAAATTTGATTTTTCTAAAGAATTTCGTGCCCGAATTATACGCATTTTACAGAAATCTTAAGAAATAATGATTATTTCAACAATGATTCCGTGGCGAATTGTTTCAAAACGATATTTTCCTTATTTCAAACAATAGTTTCAAAAAGTATGCAAAATTGGATTTTGTTAAAGAATTTCCTACACAAGTTTTCAGAAATCGTTAGAAATAGTGATTATTTAAACAATGATTCCATGGCAAATTGTTTCAAAACTATATTTTCCTTTTTTCACACAGTATTTTTAAAGAGGATGCGAAATTTGATTTTTTTAAAGAACTTCCTGCACAAATTATACGCATTTTACAGAAATCTTTATAAACAATGATTCCGTCGCGAATTGTACCAAAACCATTTTCCTTATTTCAACCAGTACTTTTGAAGTGTATTCAAAATTTGAACTTTATAACAAATTTCCTACACAAGTTATCAGAAATCGTTATATAGAAGGATTATTTAAATAATGATTCCGTCGCGAATGGTTTCAAAACCATATTTTCCTTATTTCTATCAATATTTTTGAAGTGTATGCAAAATTTGTACTTTATAAAAAATTTTCTGCAAAAATTATACTCATTTTATAAAAATCGTTATAAATAATGATTATTTAAACAATGATTCCGTAGCGAATTGTTTCTAAACTATATTTTCCTTATTTCAAACAGTATTTTTAAAGAGGATGCGAAATTTGATTTTTTTAAAGAATTTCCAGCACAAATTTTACGCATTTTACAGAAATCGTTATAGACAATGATTATTCAAACAATAATTTCATCGCAAATTGTATCGAAACCATATTTTCCTTATTTCAACCCGTATGTTTAAAGTGTATTCAAAATTTGAACTTTATCAAAAATTTCCTGCACAAGTTATCAGAAATCGTTAGGTAGAATGATTATTTAAGCAATGATTCCGTAACAAATTCTTTCAAAACTATATTTTCCTTACTACAAATAGTATCTTTAAAGAGTATGCGAAATTTGATTTTTTAAAAGAATTTCCAGCACATATTATACGCATTTTACAGAAATCGTAATAAACAATGATTCCGTCCCGAATTGTACCAAAACCATTTTCGTTATTTCAACCAGTATTTTGGAAGTGTATTCAACATTTGAACCGTATGAAGAATTTCTTGCACAAGTTATCAGAAATCGTTATATAGAATGATTATTTAAACAATGATTCCGTCGTCAATGGTTTCAAAACCATATTTTTCCTATTTCAAACAGTATTTTTGAAGTGTTTGCAAAATTTGATTTTTTTAAAGAATTTCCTTCACAAATTATTGGCATTTTACTGAAATGGTTATGAACAATGATTCCGTCGTGAATTCTATCAGAAGCATATTTTCCTTATTTCAACCATTATTTTTGAAGTGTATTCAAAATTTGAACTTTATACAAAATTTCCTTCATAAATTATACTTATTTTAGAGAAATCGTTATTAATAATGATTATTTAAAATATGATTCCGTGGCGAAATGTTTCAAAACTATATTTTCCTTATTGCTGTATTTTTAAATAGTATGCAAAATTTGATTTTTCTAAAGAATTTCCTGCCCGAATTATACGCATTTTACAGAAATCTTAAGAAATAATGATTATTTCAGCAATAATTCCGTGGCGAATCGTTTCAAAACGATATTTTCCTTATTTCAAACAATAGTTTTAAAGAGTATGCAAAATTTGATTTTGTTCAAGAATTTCCTACACAAGTTTTCAGTAATCGTTAGAAATAGTGATTATTTAAACAATGATTCCATGGCAAATTGTTTCAAAACTATATTTTCCTTATTTCAACCATTATTTTTGAAGTGTATTCAAAATTTGAACTTTATAAAAAAATTCCTACACAAGTTATCAGAAATCGTTATATAGAATGATTAATTAAATAATGATTCCGTCGCGAATGGTATCAAAACCATTTTTTCCTTATTTCAAACAGTATTTTTAACGAGTATGTAAAATTTGATTTTTTTTAGAATTTCCTGCACAAATTATACGCATTTTACACAAATCATTATAAACAATGATTCCGTCGCGAATTGTACCAAAACCATTTTCCTTATTTCAACCAGTACTTTTGAAGTGTATTCAAAATTTGAACTTTATAACAAATTTCCTACACAAGTTATCAGAAATCGTTATATAGAAGGATTATTTAAATAATGATTCCGTCGCGAATGGTTTCAAAACCATATTTTCCTTATTTCTATCAATATTTTTGAAGTGTATGCAAAATTTGTACTTTATAAAAAATTTTCTGCAAAAATTATACTCATTTTATAAAAATCGTTATAAATAATGATTATTTAAACAATGATTCCGTAGCGAATTGTTTCTAAACTATATTTTCCTTATTTCAAACAGTATTTTTAAAGAGGATGCGAAATTTGATTTTTTTAAAGAATTTCCAGCACAAATTTTACGCATTTTACAGAAATCTTTATAGACAATGATTATTCAAACAATAATTTCATCGCAAATTGTATCGAAACCATATTTTCCTTATTTCAACCCGTATTTTTAAAGTGTATTCAAAATTTGAACTTTATCAAAAATTTCCTGCACAAGTTATCAGAAATCGTTAGGTAGAATGATTATTTAAGCAATGATTCCGTAACAAATTCTTTCAAAACTATATTTTCCTTACTACAAATAGTATCTTTAAAGAGTATGCGAAATTTGATTTTTTAAAAGAATTTCCAGCACATATTATACGCATTTTACAGAAATCGTAATAAACAATGATTCCGTCCCGAATTGTTTCAAAACTATATTTTCCTTATTTCAAACAGTATTTTTAAAGAGGATGCGAAATTTGATTTTTTTTTAAATTTCCAGCAAAAATTATACTTAGTTTATAGAAATCGTAATAAACAATGATTTCGTCCCGAATGGTTTCAAAACGATATTTTCCTTATTTCAAACAGTATTTTTAAAGACTATGCAAAATTTGAATTTTTAAAAGAATTTCGTACGCCAATTATACGCGTTTTACACAAATCATTATAAACAATGATTCCGTCGCGAATTGTATCAGAAGCATATTTTCCTTTTTTCAACAAGTATTTTTCAAGTGTATTCAAAATTTTAACATTATAAAAAATTTCCTGCAAAAGTTATCACAAATCATTATGTAGAATGATTATTTAAACAATGATTCCGTCGCGAATGGTTTCAAAACCATATTTTCCTTATTTCAAACAGTATTTTTGAAGTGTATGCAAAATTTTTACTTTATAAAAAATTTCCTTCACAAATTATACTTATTTTAGAGAAATCGTTATAAATAATGATTATTTATAACATGATATCGTGGCAAAATGTTTCAAAACTATATTTTCCTTATTTCAAACTGTATTTTTAAAGAGTATGCAAAATTTGATTTTTCTAAAGAATTTCCTGCCCGAATTATACGCATTTTACAGAAATCTTAAGAAATAATGATTATTTCAACAATAATTCCGTGGCGAATTGTTTCAAAACGATATTTTCCTTATTTCAAACAATAGTTTTAAAGAGTATGCAAAATTTGATTTGGTTCAAGAATTTCCTACACAAGTTTTCAGTAATCGTTAGAAATAGTGATTATTTAAACAATGATTCCATGGCAAATTGTTTCAAAACTATATTTTCCTTATTTCAACCATTATTTTTGAAGTGTATTCAAAATTTGAACTTTATAAAAAAATTCCTACACAAGTTATCAGAAATCGTTATATAGAATGATTAATTAAATAATGATTCCGTCGCGAATGGTATCAAAACCATATTTTCCTTATTTCAAACAGTATTTTTAACGAGTATGTAAAATTTGATTTTTTTTAGAATTTCCTGCACAAATTATACGCATTTTACACAAATCATTATAAACAATGATTCCGTCGCGAATTGTATCAGAAGCATATTTTCCTGATTTCAACCAGTATTTTTGACGTGTATTCAAAATTTGAATCGTATGAAGAATTTCTTGCACAAGTTATCAGAAATCGTTATATAGAATGATTGTTTAAACAATGATTCCGTCGTGAATGGTCTCAAAACCATATTTTCCTTATTCCAAACAGTATTTTTGAAGAGTATTCAAAATTTTCACTTTATAAAGAATTTCCTGCACAAATCATACGCCTTTTGCAGAAATTGGTATAAACATTGATTATTTAAACAATGACTCCGTCGCGAATTGTTGCAAAACGATATTTTTCTTATTTCAAACCGTATTTTTAAAGAGTATGCAAAATTTGATTTTTTTTTTAAATTTCCTGCACAAATTATACGCATTTTACAGAAATAGTTATAAACAATGATTCCGTCGCGAATTGTATCAGAAGCATATTTTCCTTATTTCAACCAGTATTTTTGAAGTGTATTCAAAATTTGAACTTTATAAAAAATTTGCTACACAAGTTATCAGAAATCGTTATATAGAATGATTAATTAAATAATGATTCCGTAGCGAATGGTTTCAAAACCATATTTTCCTTATTTCAAACAGTAGTTTTGAAGTGTATGGAAAATTTGTTCTTTATACAAAATTTCCTGCACAAATTACACCCATTTTATAGTGCAACAATTTAATTCGAATAGTCAAGCACGTAACGATAATTTACAAATACCTCGAACAACAAATAATTCTCAAGCTTTATTTGCGGAATTTATGAATTACATAAATGATCGAGATGTTATTGACAATTCACTAAATACCGAGCGAAACCAAACTTGTTTGAATGTTAGTCAAAATAATCTGAATGAAGAATTAAAAATCGAAAATGAACGTTTACGAAAGGAATTAGGCACATTGAAGGAGAAATAGCGTTCTATTGAAAATAATTTAGATATTAATACAAGTCAAAATGCAGCAGCTCAATATTTAATTCATAATGATTTTATAAAAATGCTTCAACAAATAATTGTCGATATTCCTTCTCCAAAATTTAATGGTACTTTAAATGAAAATGTAAATGAATTTTTGGATAAATTCGATAGGTGGTGTGCATTGAAAAGAATCAATGACGACACTAAATTATATTTGGTCGAAAATTTTTTAAGGTTTTTGTGGCTTCCAGGATCTCGTTCGAAGATACATCCAAGAGGGCTATGAAGTAAGATTGTCAGTTTCGCGATAATTTCCGTTATTGTGTGAAGCTAGGAGTATTTATTAAATACAAAGTGAACCCGTTCATATTTTTGAAATCATAAGAATATGCGAATTAGTGTGCGCGCGTGAATCTGGATTGTAGTGAGATTTTGTAGAACATTCGTAATACATTAATATTTTACTTGTCCTTTTCTTTGACTCGTTCATGTACCCAAATAAGAAATATTAAATATTTACAATTGTTAATGATAAAATTTAAGAACAATTCGTTACAATAGAAATCGTTAGAAATAATGATTATTTAAACAATGATTCCGCGGCGAATTGTTTCAAAACTATATTTTCCTTATTTCAAACAGTATTTTTAAAGCGGATGCGAAATTTGATTTTTTAAAAAAATTTCCAGCACAAATTATACGCATTTTACAGAAATCGTTATGAACAATGATTCCGTCCCGAATTGAGTCAAACCCATATTTTCCATATTTCAACCAGTATTTTTGAAGAGTATTTAAAATTTGAACTTTATGAAATATTTCTTATAGACGTTATCAGAAATCATTATAGAGAATGATTATTTAAACAATGATTCCGTCGCGAATGGTTTCAAAACCATATTTTCCTTATTTCAAACAATATTTTTGAAGTGTATGCAAAATTTTTACTTTATAAAAAATTTCCTTCATAAATTATACTTATTTTAGAGAAATCGTTATTAATAATGATTATTTAAAATATGATTCCGTGGCGAAATGTTTCAAAACTATATTTTCCTTATTTCTAACTATTTTTAAATAGTATGCAATATTTGATTTTTCTAAAGAATTTCCTGCCCGAATTATACGCATTTTACAGAAATCTTAAGAAATAATGATTATTTCAACAATGATTCCATGGCGAATTGTTTCAAAACGATATTCTCCTTATTTCAAACAATAGTTTCAAAGAGTATGCAAAATTTGATTTTGTTAAAGAATTTCCTACATAAGTTTTCAGAAATCGTTAGAAATAGTGATTGTTTAAACAATGATTCCATGGCAAATTGTTTCAAAACTATATTTTCCTTTTTTCACGCAGTATTTTTAAAGAGGATGCGAAATTTGATTTTTTTAAAGAACTTCCTGCACAAATTATACGCATTTTACAGAAATCTTTATAAACAATGATTCCGTCGCGAATTGTACCAAAACCATTTTCCTTATTTCAACCAGTATTTTTGAAGTGTATTCAAAATTTGAACTTTATAACAAATTTCCTACACAAGTTATCAGAAATCGTTATATAGAAGGATTATTTAAATAATGATTCCGTCGCGAATGGTTTCAAAACCATATTTTCCTTATTTCAATCAATATTTCTGAAGTGTATGCAAAATTTGTACTTTATAAAAAATTTTCTGCAAAAATTATACTCATTTTATAAAAATCGTTATAAATAATGATTATTTAAACAATGATTCCGTAGCGAATTGTTTCTAAACTATATTTTCCTTATTTCAAACAGTATTTTTAAAGAGGATGCGAAATTTGATTTTTTTAAAGAATTTCCAGCACAAATTATACGCATTTTACAGAAATCGTTATAGACAATGATTATTCAAACAATAATTTCATCGCAAATTGTATCGAAACCATATTTTCCTTATTTCAACCCGTATTTTTAAAGTGTATTCAAAATTTGAACTTTATCAAAAATTTCCTGCACAAGTTATCAGAAATCGTTAGGTAGAATGATTATTTAAGCAATGATTCCGTAACAAATTCTTTCAAAACTATATTTTCCTTACTACAAATAGTATCCTTAAAGAGTATGCGAAATTTGATTTTTTAAAAGAATTTCCAGCACATATTATACGCATTTTACAGAAATCGTAATAAACAATGATTCCGTCCCGAATTGTTTCAAAACTATATTTTCCTTATTTCAAACAGTATTTTTGAAGTGTATGCAAAATTTTTACTTTATAAAAAATTTCCTTCACAAATTATACTTATTTTAGAGAAATCGTTATAAATAATGATTATTTATAACATGATATCGTGGCGAAATGTTTCAAAACTATATTTTCCTTATTTCAAACTGTATTTTTAAAGAGTATGCAAAATTTGATTTTTCTAAAGAATTTCCTGCCCGAATTATACGCATTTTACAGAAATCTTAAGAAATAATGATTATTTCAGCAATAATTCCGTGGCGAATTGTTTCAAAACGATATTTTCCTTATTTCAAACAATAGTTTTAAAGAGTATGCAAAATTTGATTTTGTTCAAGAATTTCCTACACAAGTTTTCAGTAATCGTTAGAAATAGTGATTATTTAAACAATGATTCCATGGCAAATTGTTTCAAAACTATATTTTCCTTATTTCAACCATTATTTTTGAAGTGTATTCAAAATTTGAACTTTATAAAAAAATTCCTACACAAGTTATCAGAAATCGTTATATAGAATGATTAATTAAATAATGATTCCGTCGCGAATGGTATCAAAACCATAATTTCCTTATTTCAAGCAGTATTTTTAACGAGTATGTAAAATTTGATTTTTTTTAGAATTTCCTGCACAAATTATACGCATTTTACACAAATCATTATAAACAATGATTCCGTCGCGAATTGTATCAGAAGCATATTTTCCTGATTTCAACCAGTATTTTTGAGGTGTATTCAAAATTTGAATCGTATGAAGAATTTCTTGCACAAGTTATCAGAAATCGTTATATAGAATGATTATTTAAACAATGATTCCGTCGTGAATGGTCTCAAAACCATATTTTCCTTATTCCAAACAGTATTTTTGAAGAGTATTCAAAATTTTCACTTTATAAAGAATTTCCAGCAAAAATTATACTTAGTTTATAGAAATCGTAATAAACAATGATTTCGTCCCGAATGGTTTCAAAACGATATTTTCCTTATTTCAAACAGTATTTTTAAAGACTATGCAAAATTTGAATTTTTAAAAGAATTTCGTACGCCAATTATACGCGTTTTACACAAATCGTTATAAACAATGATTCCGTCGCGAATTGTACCAAAACCATTTTCGTTATTTCAACCAGTATTTTGGAAGTGTATTCAACATTTGAACCGTATGAAGAATTTCTTGCACAAGTTATCAGAAATCGTTATATAGAATGATTATTTAAACAATGATTCCGTCGTCAATGGTTTCAAAACCATATTTTTCCTATTTCAAACAGTATTTTTGAAGTGTTTGCAAAATTTGATTTTTTTAAAGAATTTCCTTCACAAATTATTGGCATTTTACTGAAATCGTTATGAACAATGATTCCGTCGTGAATTCTATCAGAAGCATATTTTCCTTATTTCAACCATTATTTTTGAAGTGTATTCAAAATTTGAACTTTATAAAAAATTTCCTTCATAAATTATACTTATTTTAGAGAAATCGTTATTAATAATGATTATTTAAAATATGATTCCGTGGCGAAATGTTTCAAAACTATATTTTCCTTATTTCTAACTGTATTTTTAAATAGTATGCAAAATTTGATTTTTCTAAAGAATTTCCTGCCCGAATTATACGCATTTTACAGAAATCTTAAGAAATAATGATTATTTCAATAATGATTCCGTGGCGAATTGTTTCAAAACGATATTTTCCTTATTTCAAACAATAGTTTCAAAGAGTATGCAAAATTTGATTTTGTTAAAGAATTTCCTACATAAGTTTTCAGAAATCGTTAGAAATAGTGATTGTTTAAACAATGATTCCATGGCAAATTGTTTCAAAACTATATTTACCTTTTTTCACACAGTATTTTTAAAGAGGATGCGAAATTTGATTTTTTTAAAGAACTTCCTGCACAAATTATACGCATTTTACAGAAATCTTTATAAACAATGATTCCGTCGCGAATTGTACCAAAACCATTTTCCTTATTTCAACCAGTATTTTTGAAGTGTATTCAAAATTTGAACTTTATAACAAATTTCCTACACAAGTTATCAGAAATCGTTATATAGAAGGATTATTTAAATAATGATTCCGTCGCGAATGGTTTCAAAACCATATTTTCCTTATTTCAATCAATATTTCTGAAGTGTATGCAAAATTTGTACTTTATAAAAAATTTTCTGCAAAAATTATACTCATTTTATAAAAATCGTTATAAATAATGATTATTTAAACAATGATTCCGTAGCGAATTGTTTCTAAACTATATTTTCCTTATTTCAAACAGTATTTTTAAAGAGGATGCGAAATTTGATTTTTTTAAAGAATTTCCAGCACAAATTATACGCATTTTACAGAAATCGTTATAGACAATGATTATTCAAATAATAATTTCATCGCAAATTGTATCGAAACCATATTTTCCTTATTTCAACCCGTATTTTTAAAGTGTATTCAAAATTTGAACTTTATCAAAAATTTCCTGCACAAGTTATCAGAAATCGTTAGGTAGAATGATTATTTAAGCAATGATTCCGTAACAAATTCTTTCAAAACTATATTTTCCTTACTACAAATAGTATCTTTAAAGAGTATGCGAAATTTGATTTTTTAAAAGAATTTCCAGCACATATTATACGCATTTTACAGAAATCGTAATAAACAATGATTCCGTCCCGAATTGTTTCAAAACTATATTTTCCTTATTTCAAACAGTATTTTTGAAGTGTATGCAAAATTTTTACTTTATAAAAAATTTCCTTCACAAATTATACTTATTTTAGAGAAATCGTTATAAATAATGATTATTTATAACATGATATCGTGGCGAAATGTTTCAAAACTATATTTTCCTTATTTCAAACTGTATTTTTAAAGAGTATGCAAAATTTGATTTTTCTAAAGAATTTCCTGCCCGAATTATACGCATTTTACAGAAATCTTAAGAAATAATGATTATTTCAGCAATAATTCCGTGGCGAATTGTTTCAAAACGATATTTTCCTTATTTCAAACAATAGTTTTAAAGAGTATGCAAAATTTGATTTTGTTCAAGAATTTCCTACACAAGTTTTCAGTAATCGTTAGAAATAGTGATTATTTAAACAATGATTCCATGGCAAATTGTTTCAAAACTATATTTTCCTTATTTCAACCATTATTTTTGAAGTGTATTCAAAATTTGAACTTTATAAAAAAATTCCTACACAAGTTATCAGAAATCGTTATATAGAATGATTAATTAAATAATGATTCCGTCGCGAATGGTATCAAAACCATAATTTCCTTATTTCAAGCAGTATTTTTAACGAGTATGTAAAATTTGATTTTTTTTAGAATTTCCTGCACAAATTATACGCATTTTACACAAATCATTATAAACAATGATTCCGTCGCGAATTGTATCAGAAGCATATTTTCCTGATTTCAACCAGTATTTTTGAGGTGTATTCAAAATTTGAATCGTATGAAGAATTTCTTGCACAAGTTATCAGAAATCGTTATATAGAATGATTATTTAAACAATGATTCCGTCGTGAATGGTCTCAAAACCATATTTTCCTTATTCCAAACAGTATTTTTGAAGAGTATTCAAAATTTTCACTTTATAAAGAATTTCCAGCAAAAATTATACTTAGTTTATAGAAATCGTAATAAACAATGATTTCGTCCCGAATGGTTTCAAAACGATATTTTCCTTATTTCAAACAGTATTTTTAAAGACTATGCAAAATTTGAATTTTTAAAAGAATTTCGTACGCCAATTATACGCGTTTTACACAAATCGTTATAAACAATGATTCCGTCGCGAATTGTACCAAAACCATTTTCGTTATTTCAACCAGTATTTTGGAAGTGTATTCAACATTTGAACCGTATGAAGAATTTCTTGCACAAGTTATCAGAAATCGTTATATAGAATGATTATTTAAACAATGATTCCGTCGTCAATGGTTTCAAAACCATATTTTTCCTATTTCAAACAGTATTTTTGAAGTGTTTGCAAAATTTGATTTTTTTAAAGAATTTCCTTCACAAATTATTGGCATTTTACTGAAATCGTTATGAACAATGATTCCGTCGTGAATTCTATCAGAAGCATATTTTCCTTATTTCAACCATTATTTTTGAAGTGTATTCAAAATTTGAACTTTATAAAAAATTTCCTTCATAAATTATACTTATTTTAGAGAAATCGTTATTAATAATGATTATTTAAAATATGATTCCGTGGCGAAATGTTTCAAAACTATATTTTCCTTATTTCTAACTGTATTTTTAAATAGTATGCAAAATTTGATTTTTCTAAAGAATTTCCTGCCCGAATTATACGCATTTTACAGAAATCTTAAGAAATAATGATTATTTCAATAATGATTCCGTGGCGAATTGTTTCAAAACGATATTTTCCTTATTTCAAACAATAGTTTCAAAGAGTATGCAAAATTTGATTTTGTTAAAGAATTTCCTACATAAGTTTTCAGAAATCGTTAGAAATAGTGATTGTTTAAACAATGATTCCATGGCAAATTGTTTCAAAACTATATTTACCTTTTTTCACACAGTATTTTTAAAGAGGATGCGAAATTTGATTTTTTTAAAGAACTTCCTGCACAAATTATACGCATTTTACAGAAATCTTTATAAACAATGATTCCGTCGCGAATTGTACCAAAACCATTTTCCTTATTTCAACCAGTATTTTTGAAGTGTATTCAAAATTTGAACTTTATAACAAATTTCCTACACAAGTTATCAGAAATCGTTATATAGAAGGATTATTTAAATAATGATTCCGTCGCGAATGGTTTCAAAACCATATTTTCCTTATTTCAATCAATATTTCTGAAGTGTATGCAAAATTTGTACTTTATAAAAAATTTTCTGCAAAAATTATACTCATTTTATAAAAATCGTTATAAATAATGATTATTTAAACAATGATTCCGTAGCGAATTGTTTCTAAACTATATTTTCCTTATTTCAAACAGTATTTTTAAAGAGGATGCGAAATTTGATTTTTTTAAAGAATTTCCAGCACAAATTATACGCATTTTACAGAAATCGTTATAGACAATGATTATTCAAATAATAATTTCATCGCAAATTGTATCGAAACCATATTTTCCTTATTTCAACCCGTATTTTTAAAGTGTATTCAAAATTTGAACTTTATCAAAAATTTCCTGCACAAGTTATCAGAAATCGTTAGGTAGAATGATTATTTAAGCAATGATTCCGTAACAAATTCTTTCAAAACTATATTTTCCTTACTACAAATAGTATCTTTAAAGAGTATGCGAAATTTGATTTTTTAAAAGAATTTCCAGCACATATTATACGCATTTTACAGAAATCGTAATAAACAATGATTCCGTCCCGAATTGTTTCAAAACTATATTTTCCTTATTTCAAACAGTATTTTTGAAGTGTATGCAAAATTTTTACTTTATAAAAAATTTCCTTCACAAATTATACTTATTTTAGAGAAATCGTTATAAATAATGATTATTTATAACATGATATCGTGGCGAAATGTTTCAAAACTATATTTTCCTTATTTCAAACTGTATTTTTAAAGAGTATGCAAAATTTGATTTTTCTAAAGAATTTCCTGCCCGAATTATACGCATTTTACAGAAATCTTAAGAAATAATGATTATTTCAGCAATAATTCCGTGGCGAATTGTTTCAAAACGATATTTTCCTTATTTCAAACAATAGTTTTAAAGAGTATGCAAAATTTGATTTTGTTCAAGAATTTCCTACACAAGTTTTCAGTAATCGTTAGAAATAGTGATTATTTAAACAATGATTCCATGGCAAATTGTTTCAAAACTATATTTTCCTTATTTCAACCATTATTTTTGAAGTGTATTCAAAATTTGAACTTTATAAAAAAATTCCTACACAAGTTATCAGAAATCGTTATATAGAATGATTAATTAAATAATGATTCCGTCGCGAATGGTATCAAAACCATAATTTCCTTATTTCAAGCAGTATTTTTAACGAGTATGTAAAATTTGATTTTTTTTAGAATTTCCTGCACAAATTATACGCATTTTACACAAATCATTATAAACAATGATTCCGTCGCGAATTGTATCAGAAGCATATTTTCCTGATTTCAACCAGTATTTTTGAGGTGTATTCAAAATTTGAATCGTATGAAGAATTTCTTGCACAAGTTATCAGAAATCGTTATATAGAATGATTATTTAAACAATGATTCCGTCGTGAATGGTCTCAAAACCATATTTTCCTTATTCCAAACAGTATTTTTGAAGAGTATTCAAAATTTTCACTTTATAAAGAATTTCCAGCAAAAATTATACTTAGTTTATAGAAATCGTAATAAACAATGATTTCGTCCCGAATGGTTTCAAAACGATATTTTCCTTATTTCAAACAGTATTTTTAAAGACTATGCAAAATTTGAATTTTTAAAAGAATTTCGTACGCCAATTATACGCGTTTTACACAAATCGTTATAAACAATGATTCCGTCGCGAATTGTACCAAAACCATTTTCGTTATTTCAACCAGTATTTTGGAAGTGTATTCAACATTTGAACCGTATGAAGAATTTCTTGCACAAGTTATCAGAAATCGTTATATAGAATGATTATTTAAACAATGATTCCGTCGTCAATGGTTTCAAAACCATATTTTTCCTATTTCAAACAGTATTTTTGAAGTGTTTGCAAAATTTGATTTTTTTTAAGAATTTCCTTCACAAATTATTGGCATTTTACTGAAATCGTTATGAACAATGATTCCGTCGTGAATTCTATCAGAAGCATATTTTCCTTATTTCAACCATTATTTTTGAAGTGTATTCAAAATTTGAACTTTATAAAAAATTTCCTTCATAAATTATACTTATTTTAGAGAAATCGTTATTAATAATGATTATTTAAAATATGATTCCGTGGCGAAATGTTTCAAAACTATATTTTCCTTATTTCTAACTATTTTTAAATAGTATGCAATATTTGATTTTTCTAAAGAATTTCCTGCCCGAATTATACGCATTTTACAGAAATCTTAAGAAATAATGATTATTTCAACAATGATTCCATGGCGAATTGTTTCAAAACGATATTCTCCTTATTTCAAACAATAGTTTCAAAGAGTATGCAAAATTTGATTTTGTTAAAGAATTTCCTACATAAGTTTTCAGAAATCGTTAGAAATAGTGATTGTTTAAACAATGATTCCATGGCAAATTGTTTCAAAACTATATTTTCCTTTTTTCACGCAGTATTTTTAAAGAGGATGCGAAATTTGATTTTTTTAAAGAACTTCCTGCACAAATTATACGCATTTTACAGAAATCTTTATAAACAATGATTCCGTCGCGAATTGTACCAAAACCATTTTCCTTATTTCAACCAGTATTTTTGAAGTGTATTCAAAATTTGAACTTTATAACAAATTTCCTACACAAGTTATCAGAAATCGTTATATAGAAGGATTATTTAAATAATGATTCCGTCGCGAATGGTTTCAAAACCATATTTTCCTTATTTCAATCAATATTTTTGAAGTGTATGCAAAATTTGTACTTTATAAAAAATTTTCTGCAAAAATTATACTCATTTTATAAAAATCGTTATAAATAATGATTATTTAAACAATGATTCCGTAGCGAATTGTTTCTAAACTATATTTTCCTGATTTCAAACAGTATTTTTAAAGAGGATGCGAAATTTGATTTTTTTAAAGAATTTCCAGCACAAATTATACGCATTTTACAGAAATCGTTATAGACAATGATTATTCAAACAATAATTTCATCGCAAATTGTATCGAAACCATATTTTCCTTATTTCAACCCGTATTTTTAAAGTGTATTCAAAATTTGAACTTTATCAAAAATTTCCTGCACAAGTTATCAGAAATCGTTAGGTAGAATGATTATTTAAGCAATGATTCCGTAACAAATTCTTTCAAAACTATATTTTCCTTACTACAAATAGTATCTTTAAAGAGTATGCGAAATTTGATTTTTTAAAAGAATTTCCAGCACATATTATACGCATTTTACAGAAATCGTAATAAACAATGATTCCGTCCCGAATTGTTTCAAAACTATATTTTCCTTATTTCAAACAGTATTTTTGAAGTGTATGCAAAATTTTTACTTTATAAAAAATTTCCTTCACAAATTATACTTATTTTAGAGAAATCGTTATAAATAATGATTATTTATAACATGATATCGTGGCGAAATGTTTCAAAACTATATTTTCCTTATTTCAAACTGTATTTTTAAAGAGTATGCAAAATTTGATTTTTCTAAAGAATTTCCTGCCCGAATTATACGCATTTTACAGAAATCTTAAGAAATAATGATTATTTCAGCAATAATTCCGTGGCGAATTGTTTCAAAACGATATTTTCCTTATTTCAAACAATAGTTTTAAAGAGTATGCAAAATTTGATTTTGTTCAAGAATTTCCTACACAAGTTTTCAGTAATCGTTAGAAATAGTGATTATTTAAACAATGATTCCATGGCAAATTGTTTCAAAACTATATTTTCCTTATTTCAACCATTATTTTTGAAGTGTATTCAAAATTTGAACTTTATAAAAAAATTCCTACACAAGTTATCAGAAATCGTTATATAGAATGATTAATTAAATAATGATTCCGTCGCGAATGGTATCAAAACCATTTTTTCCTTTTTTCAAACAGTATTTTTAACGAGTATGTAAAATTTGATTTTTTTTAGAATTTCCTGCACAAATTATACGCATTTTACACAAATCATTATAAACAATGATTCCGTCGCGAATTGTATCAGAAGCATATTTTCCTGATTTCAACCAGTATTTTTGAGGTGTATTCAAAATTTGAATCGTATGAAGAATTTCTTGCACAAGTTATCAGAAATCGTTATATAGAATGATTATTTAAACAATGATTCCGTCGTGAATGGTCTCAAAACCATATTTTCCTTATTCCAAACAGTATTTTTGAAGAGTATTCAAAATTTTCACTTTATAAAGAAATTCCAGCAAAAATTATACTTAGTTTATAGAAATCGTAATAAACAATGATTTCGTCCCGAATGGTTTCAAAACGATATTTTCCTTATTTCAAACAGTATTTTTAAAGACTATGCAAAATTTGAATTTTTAAAAGAATTTCGTACGCCAATTATACGCGTTTTACACAAATCGTTATAAACAATGATTCCGTCGCGAATTGTACCAAAACCATTTTCGTTATTTCAACCAGTATTTTGGAAGTGTATTCAACATTTGAACCGTATGAAGAATTTCTTGCACAAGTTATCAGAAATCGTTATATAGAATGATTATTTAAACAATGATTCCGTCGTCAATGGTTTCAAAACCATATTTTTCCTATTTCAAACAGTATTTTTGAAGTGTTTGCAAAATTTGATTTTTTTTAAGAATTTCCTTCACAAATTATTGGCATTTTACTGAAATCGTTATGAACAATGATTCCGTCGTGAATTCTATCAGAAGCATATTTTCCTTATTTCAACCATTATTTTTGAAGTGTATTCAAAATTTGAACTTTATAAAAAATTTCCTTCATAAATTATACTTATTTTAGAGAAATCGTTATTAATAATGATTATTTAAAATATGATTCCGTGGCGAAATGTTTCAAAACTATATTTTCCTTATTTCTAACTGTATTTTTAAATAGTATGCAAAATTTGATTTTTCTAAAGAATTTCCTGCCCGAATTATACGCATTTTACAGAAATCTTAAGAAATAATGATTATTTCAATAATGATTCCGTGGCGAATTGTTTCAAAACGATATTTTCCTTATTTCAAACAATAGTTTCAAAGAGTATGCAAAATTTGATTTTGTTAAAGAATTTCCTACATAAGTTTTCAGAAATCGTTAGAAATAGTGATTGTTTAAACAATGATTCCATGGCAAATTGTTTCAAAACTATATTTACCTTTTTTCACACAGTATTTTTAAAGAGGATGCGAAATTTGATTTTTTTAAAGAACTTCCTGCACAAATTATACGCATTTTACAGAAATCTTTATAAACAATGATTCCGTCGCGAATTGTACCAAAACCATTTTCCTTATTTCAACCAGTATTTTTGAAGTGTATTCAAAATTTGAACTTTATAACAAATTTCCTACACAAGTTATCAGAAATCGTTATATAGAAGGATTATTTAAATAATGATTCCGTCGCGAATGGTTTCAAAACCATATTTTCCTTATTTCAATCAATATTTTTGAAGTGTATGCAAAATTTGTACTTTATAAAAAATTTTCTGCAAAAATTATACTCATTTTATAAAAATCGTTATAAATAATGATTATTTAAACAATGATTCCGTAGCGAATTGTTTCTAAACTATATTTTCCTTATTTCAAACAGTATTTTTTTCGAGGATGCGAAATTTGATTTTTTTAAAGAATTTCCAGCACAAATTATACGCATTTTACAGAAATCGTTATAGACAATGATTATTCAAACAATAATTTCATCGCAAATTGTATCGAAACCATATTTTCCTTATTTCAACCCGTATTTTTAAAGTGTATTCAAAATTTGAACTTTATCAAAAATTTCCTGCACAAGTTATCAGAAATCGTTAGGTAGAATGATTATTTAAGCAATGATTCCGTAACAAATTCTTTCAAAACTATATTTTCCTTACTACAAATAGTATCTTTAAAGAGTATGCGAAATTTGATTTTTTAAAAGAATTTCCAGCACATATTATACGCATTTTACAGAAATCGTAATAAACAATGATTCCGTCCCGAATTGTTTCAAAACTATATTTTCCTTATTTCAAACAGTATTTTTGAAGTGTATGCAAAATTTTTACTTTATAAAAAATTTCCTTCACAAATTATACTTATTTTAGAGAAATCGTTATAAATAATGATTATTTATAACATGATATCGTGGCGAAATGTTTCAAAACTATATTTTCCTTATTTCAAACTGTATTTTTAAAGAGTATGCAAAATTTGATTTTTCTAAAGAATTTCCTGCCCGAATTATACGCATTTTACAGAAATCTTAAGAAATAATGATTATTTCAGCAATAATTCCGTGGCGAATTGTTTCAAAACGATATTTTCCTTATTTCAAACAATAGTTTTAAAGAGTATGCAAAATTTGATTTTGTTCAAGAATTTCCTACACAAGTTTTCAGTAATCGTTAGAAATAGTGATTATTTAAACAATGATTCCATGGCAAATTGTTTCAAAACTATATTTTCCTTATTTCAACCATTATTTTTGAAGTGTATTCAAAATTTGAACTTTATAAAAAAATTCCTACACAAGTTATCAGAAATCGTTATATAGAATGATTAATTAAATAATGATTCCGTCGCGAATGGTATCAAAACCATTTTTTCCTTATTTCAAACAGTATTTTTAACGAGTATGTAAAATTTGATTTTTTTTTTAAATTTCCAGCACAAATTATACGCATTTTACAGAAATCGTTATAAACAATGATTCCGTCGCGAATTGTATCAGAAGCATATTTTCCTTATTTCAACCAGCATTTTTGAAGTTTATTCAAAATTTGAACTTTATAAAAAATGTCCTATACAAGTTATCAGAAATCGTTATATAGACTGATTATTTAAATAATGATTCCGTCGCGAATTGTTTCAAAACCTTATTTTCCTTATTTCAAACAGTATTTGTGAAGTGTATGCAAAATATTTACTTTATAAAAAATTTCCTTCACGAATTATACTCATTTTATAGAAATAGTTATAAATACTGATTAATTAATTAATGATTCCGTGGCGAAATGTTTCAAAACTATATTTTCCATATTTCAAACTGTATTTTTAAAGAGTGCCAAATTTGATTTTTTTTTTAAATTTCCAGCACAAATTATACGCATTTTACAGAAATCGTTATAAACAATGATTCCGTCGCGAATTGTACCAAAACCATTTTCCTTATTTCAACCAGTATTTTTGAAGTTTATTCAAAATTTGAACTTTGTAAGAAATTTCCTATTCAAGTTATCAGAAATCGTTATATAGAATGATTAAGTAAATAATGATTCCGTCGCGAATGGTTACAAAACCATATTCTCCTTATTTCAAACAGTATTTTTAAAGAGGATACGAAATTTGATTTTTTTTAAGCATTTCCAGCACAAATTATACGCAGTTTACAGAAATCGTTATAAACAATGGTTCCGCCCCGAGTGGTTTCAAAACGATATTTTTCTAATTTCAAACAGTATTTTTAAGGAGTAGGAAAATTTGATTTTTTTAAAGAATTTCGTGCCCAAATTATACGCATTTTACACAAATCATTATAAACAATGATTCCGTCGCGAATTGTATCAGAAGCATATTTTCCTGATTTCAACCAGTATTTTTGAGGTGTATTCAAAATTTGAATCGTATGAAGAATTTCTTGCACAAGTTATCAGAAATCGTTATATAGAATGATTATTTAAACAATGATTCCGTCGTGAACGGTCTCAAAACCATATTTTCCTTATTCCAAACAGTATTTTTGAAGAGTATTTAAAATTTTCACTTTATAAAAAATTTCCTTCACAAATTATACTTATTTTAGAGAAATCGTTATAAATAATGATTATTTATAACATGATATCGTGGCGAAATGTTTCAAAACTATATTTTCCTTATTTCAAACTGTATTTTTAAAGAGTATGCAAAATTTGATTTTTCTAAAGAATTTCCTGCCCGAATTATACGCATTTTACAGAAATCTTAAGAAATAATGATTATTTCAGCAATAATTCCGTGGCGAATTGTTTCAAAACGATATTTTCCTTATTTCAAACAATAGTTTTAAAGAGTATGCAAAATTTGATTTTGTTCAAGAATTTCCTACACAAGTTTTCAGTAATCGTTAGAAATAGTGATTATTTAAACAATGATTCCATGGCAAATTGTTTCAAAACTATATTTTCCTTATTTCAACCATTATTTTTGAAGTGTATTCAAAATTTGAACTTTATAAAAAAATTCCTACACAAGTTATCAGAAATCGTTATATAGAATGATTAATTAAATAATGATTCCGTCGCGAATGGTATCAAAACCATTTTTTCCTTATTTCAAACAGTATTTTTAACGAGTATGTAAAATTTGATTTTTTTTTTAAATTTCCAGCACAAATTATACGCATTTTACAGAAATCGTTATAAACAATGATTCCGTCGCGAATTGTATCAGAAGCATATTTTCCTTATTTCAACCAGCATTTTTGAAGTTTATTCAAAATTTGAACTTTATAAAAAATGTCCTATACAAGTTATCAGAAATCGTTATATAGACTGATTATTTAAATAATGATTCCGTCGCGAATTGTTTCAAAACCTTATTTTCCTTATTTCAAACAGTATTTGTGAAGTGTATGCAAAATATTTACTTTATAAAAAATTTCCTTCACGAATTATACTCATTTTATAGAAATAGTTATAAATACTGATTAATTAATTAATGATTCCGTGGCGAAATGTTTCAAAACTATATTTTCCATATTTCAAACTGTATTTTTAAAGAGTGCCAAATTTGATTTTTTTTTTAAATTTCCAGCACAAATTATACGCATTTTACAGAAATCGTTATAAACAATGATTCCGTCGCGAATTGTACCAAAACCATTTTCCTTATTTCAACCAGTATTTTTGAAGTTTATTCAAAATTTGAACTTTGTAAGAAATTTCCTATTCAAGTTATCAGAAATCGTTATATAGAATGATTAAGTAAATAATGATTCCGTCGCGAATGGTTACAAAACCATATTCTCCTTATTTCAAACAGTATTTTTAAAGAGGATACGAAATTTGATTTTTTTTAAGCATTTCCAGCACAAATTATACGCAGTTTACAGAAATCGTTATAAACAATGGTTCCGCCCCGAGTGGTTTCAAAACGATATTTTTCTAATTTCAAACAGTATTTTTAAGGAGTAGGAAAATTTGATTTTTTTAAAGAATTTCGTGCCCAAATTATACGCATTTTACACAAATCATTATAAACAATGATTCCGTCGCGAATTGTATCAGAAGCATATTTTCCTGATTTCAACCAGTATTTTTGAGGTGTATTCAAAATTTGAATCGTATGAAGAATTTCTTGCACAAGTTATCAGAAATCGTTATATAGAATGATTATTTAAACAATGATTCCGTCGTGAACGGTCTCAAAACCATATTTTCCTTATTCCAAACAGTATTTTTGAAGAGTATTTAAAATTTTCACGTTATAAAGAATTTCCTGCACAAATTATAAACATTTTATAGAAATCGTCAGAAATGATGATTATTTCAACAATGATTGCGTGGCGCATTGTTTGAAAACAATATTTTCCTAATTTCAAACAATAGTTTCAAAGAGTGTGTAAAATTTGATTTTTTTTTAAATTTCCTGTACAAATTATACGCATTTTACAGAAATAGTTATAAACAATGATTCCGTCGCGAATTGTATCAGAAGCATATTTTCCTTATTTCAACCAGTATTTTTGAAGTATATTCAAAATTTGAACTTTATAAAAAATTTCCTACACAAGTTATCAGAAATCGTTATATAGAATGATTAATTAAATAATGATTCCGTAGCGAATGGTTTCAAACCCATATTTTCCTTATTTCAAACAGTAGTTTTGAAGTGTATGGAAAATTTGTACTTTATACAAAATTTCCTGCACAAATTACACTCATTTTATAGTGCAACAATTTAATTCGAATAGTCAAGCACGTAACGATAATTTACAAATACCTCGAACAACAAATAATTATCAAGCTTTATTTGCGGAATTTATGAATTACATAAATGATCGAGATGTTATTGACAATTCACTAAATACCGAGCGAAACCAAACTTGTTTGAATGTAAGTCAAAATAATCTGAATGAAGAATTAAAAATCGAAAATGAACGTTTACGAAAGGAATTAGGCACATTGAAGGAGAAATCGCGTTCTATTGAAAATAATTTAGATATTAATACAAGTCAAAATGCAGTAGCTCAAAATTTAATACATAATGATTTTATAAAAATGCTTCAACAAATAATTGTCGATATTCCTTCTCCAAAATTTCCCCCCCGTTTGGATCCTATCACCTTGTCGTGGTGGGGGGGGGGGGGGGCTTAACAAACACCATACAGGAGGTGCTGAGTCGATAGCAGTGTGAGTGGTGAGTGAATGCGGATCCCTATAAACCGGGCTCTCCGATGAATGGCTCGGGGCTCTATAAACGGGCTTCTCCGATGACTGTGGGTATGAGTGAGGCTAGAAACTCAAGCCCCACCTCGACCTTCGGGCTGGAGGGGGGTTGGGCAAAGGACCTCTGAGGTGCCGTTACCAAGAATGGATCCCCCAATCCACAGGTGGGAGCTATCGTGCCTAGGGATGCATGGTACAGGGGAAGCTGTACCGCAAACGATGCCCTTGGGATACCGGGCGACCTCCCATTGTTCACAGCCTTCACCTCGTATCGCGGGGCTCTGCGAGGTGTGACCTTTATTTCCCTAGCTTCTCGTGGGACTCAAATGGACACACAGATGAAAAATAATAAAAAACAAGAGCCTCAGGTGCCTTGCACCGAGGAGATAACGTCGCATGTGGCTAAGGACACTCTGATGGAGACCGGTACGGCGGAAGACACTCGTCCAAGCCCGATCCGAATGAACGGCGCACAGAGGCGAAAGGCCAAGTGGGTAGCGTACGAGGAGGCGAAGAGAAGGGCGGAGGCTGAAGGTCTCCCCCTTCCGGAGCGTCCTCCACCGAGAGTAAGCGGTTCGAGGAAGAAAAAGGCGGCATCTTCCGTGGCTGGGGCTAGAACCCGTCTGGAAGGGCATCCCGGATCGACCTCAACCGCTACACAGTCCATTGGTCCTCCCTCTGGGGATAAAAGGAAGGCCGAGAGGAGTATTTCGGATCCCACGGCCAAACCCCGAGGGAAGAAGGCCAAGGGACAGGGGCAAGCATCCGCAACAAGGATGTCATACTCGACGGCCGCTGCTGGAGTCCCAAGGGTATTGATTGCCTTTGGCGAGGACGTAGGGGAGCGGGTCGACATGGGTGTCTTTGACCAACTCAGGGGGGTCATCATTGACCGGGTTGTGGACATCCCGGAAGGGGGGTTCATACCCAGGTTCGTGGAGTCTCACCTGAGAGGAGGAATCGCCACTTTCGCTTGTGTGGATGACGAGAGTGCCTGTTGGCTGCGGGACGCAATTCCGCAGATAACCCTTGATGGGGGCCGAAAGGTGAGGCTTGTACTCCATGAGGAACTCGTCAAGAGAGTTAAAATGACGGTACTCGCGCCACCACCCAAGAAAGAGACTAACATCGTGCTTAAGATTTTGGACAGGCAGAATGCTGGTTTGATGGTCGGGACATGGGTTGTCCACCGTAGGGAGGAGCTGCCGCATGGCACCCTTCTGGTTCTCGGCGTGGACGAAGACTCGGCCAAGCGCCTCGAGTCTCGCGGCTACCGAGCTTATCTGGGGACAGGAGAGGTTGTATTCAGGCCAACCTCTAAAAACCCGATAAGTTCGGTGACGGGAGCTTCCAGCGCGAGTTAGTTCCAATGGCTAACGGTCGTGCAGAAATTTTCCAGATTAATTTGCATCACTGCAAAGGTGCCTCAGCTCAACTTATGAGGGACCTGCAAGTGACGCATACAAAACCAGCCATGGCACTAATACAGGAGCCGTGGTGCTACAAAGGTCAGATTCGGGGCCTGAGTAGGATTGGCACAGTCTACGCCAGTGGACTTCATGAAATGCAGAGGGCATGCGTAGTTCTTAAAAACATGGACGCTGCCCTGCTACAGGAATTCTCTACTAGGGACCTAGCTTCGGTTAAAGTCTCTCAGGGAATAGGGGAAAGGAGCTTGGTGATTGCATCAGCCTACTTTGCGCACGATAGGGAAACTCCCCCAGAGGAGCTAACTAGGTTAGTCAGGTACTGCGCAAATGCGGGCCTTGATCTCCTCATTGGTTGTGATGCAAATGCTCACAGTACTCTGTGGGGGAGCACCGACACAAATGAGAGAGGGGAGGCCCTCATGGAATACCTGATATCCACTAACCTCGAAATTTTGAACGAGGGAGTTGAGCCAACGTTTGTAACGGCAAACAGAAGAGAGGTCCTTGATCTCACTCTATGTAGCCGAGGCATGCGTGAGGCTGTCCAGGAGTGGAGGGTTATTGATGAACCCTCGCTCTCGGATCACAAACTGATTCGGGCCAAACTGGAACAGTTTAACCCTGCAGAGAAATGGTCCAGAAATCCAAGAAGCACGAACTGGCAAGGGTTCAGAGAAAGTCTGCAAGCCAGGATGAAGGGCTTCAAAGGCAAGTATGGAGCGAAAAACGATCTTGAGTACACAGAGGTCTTTCTTAGGGGAGCTGTGATGAGATCGTTCGAAGCCAATTGCCCACTCAAGAAAGTAAACCCCAAAAGGGGAAGGCTTAATTGGGGATCAGCTTTGGAGCGTAGCCGAAAGGAGACGAGGAGATTATTTAATCGAGCAAAGAAAACTGACACAGCAGAAGTCTGGACGGCTTACAAGGATAGGTTGAAAGCCTACAAAAGGCAGATTAGAGAGTCTCAGATAAATGCATGGAGGGAGTTCTGTTCGGAAACGGAGAGTATACCCTCTACTGCAAAATTAGCGAGAATACTATCAAAAGGAAATGATGGTAAACTACGATTTATCAAAGGAGAAAATGGCGAGTTTGCCAAATCTCCGAAGGAAACACTGGAAAGGTTGCTGACAAGCAATTTTCCAAGTATTAAACTGGGATCGAACGGTGCCCCCGAGGAGCCTACTACGAGTAAAGGGAGGCACTGGGGGATCGCTGCCCAAGTTGTAAATCCAAACAAGGTTGTAAGGGCACTAATGGCCTTTGAGGCGTTCAAGTCACCGGGACCGGATGGCATATACCCGGCCCTCCTTCAGGAAGGCCTAGGGGCTATCCTGAGACCATTGACTGGACTTCTTCGGGGGTGCATTGCGCTTGGTTACACACCTACAGAATGGAAGAAATCACGAGTTGCGTTTATACCCAAAGTTGGAAACAGGAACTACGTGGAGGCAAAGGACTACAGACCGATCAGCCTAACATCCTTCCTATTAAAATTGTTGGAAAGATTGGTTGAGAGGTATCTTATAGAAGGTCCTTTGGTACGCTTACCTCTTCATGGGGAACAGTATGCCTTCCAGACTGGCAAATCTGCTGAGTTGGCACTTATGTCAGCCGCGGGCTTTATAGAAAAGCAACTCAGTACGAAGGGAACGTGCATCGGTGCTTTCCTAGACATTGAGGGTGCTTTTAACCGCACCTCCGTGGAAGTAATACGGAAAGGAGCGGAAGAACATGGGGTGCCCAAGGAACTCATAAGTTGGATTGTGAGCACCCTTAGAAATAGGTATATTTATACGGAATGGCAGGGTACCCTAGTGGAGGGGACGATCTCTGAGGGTTGTCCTCAAGGTGGAGTGTTGTCCCCACTTCTTTGGAACCTGGTAGCTGATAGCTTGATCAGGAAACTCAACGATAGCGGAATCTATGCGATTGGATATGCGGACGATATTGCTGTCCTCGCTAGAGGCAACTACGAGGAAGTTTTGCAGGAGCTGCTACAAGAAGCCCTGAGGGTTGTGGAAAAATGGTGCAATGAAAAAGCGCTATCGATACAACCGGAAAAAATTGCCGTCATCATTATCTCTAGAAGATATAAGATCAAAAAACTAAGGGAAATGGTGATTGGCGGGAAGCAGGTGCCATATGCCAGCGAAACCAAATATCTTGGAGTAACCCTGGATAAAAAATTAAACTGGAATGGTCACCTGGAAAACAAATGTCACAAAGCAATTGCCACTTTCTGGCATTGTAGGAGAGCTCTTGGTAACAGTTGGGGTTTAGGACCGAAACAGCTGCTCTGGATCTACCAACAGATTGTGTTACCAAGGATTACCTATGCCTCGCCAATTTGGTGGCAGAGGACAGAAAAGACCCAAGTTCAACAAAAATTGAACAGGGTACAGGCTATGTTCCTTAGGGGCATTTGCTCGGTAAGGAAGAGTACACCCATAGCCGCAATGAGGTCTCTGTTGGGCGTACCGTCCATGGCTCAGGCAGTAAAATGCGAAGCCATGAGAACTGTGTATAGACTCAAGTGCTTGGGAAGCTTGACAGGTAAGCAAGATTGGTTCAACAATCTTTTTCAAGGAAAGCTGAGAGACATGTGGTACCAACCACAAGACAAGATCCAGACACACCACACGGGGGAAAACAACTTTAAGGTTTGTTTCCCCAACAGGGAGGACTCGAAAAATAAATCAGCAATACCCAGAAATGGCATCATCTGGTTCACAGATGGGTCCAAATCGAACCAGGGTGTAGGCGCAGGATACTGCGGACCGAAGCTGCGGGAGAACTTTTCCCTCAAGCTCAACAAATTTAACACTGTTTTCCAAGGAGAGGTGGCGGAAATCATCATGTGCGCCGAGACCCTCATGGAGAAAGAAGTGACAAATAAAACGATATGGATATGCTCGGATAGCCAAGCTGCATTGAGAGCGATAGACAATCCAGTCGTCAAATCAGCTTTAGTCAGAGATACAAAGACCTGCCTACGTAACCTGGCCGAAAGAAACAAAATCAGCCTGACCTGGATACCTGGCCATATGGGCTGGAAAGGAAATGAAAGAGCGGACACCCTTGCCAAGTCGGGAATAGTAAATGGAACTGACTTGACTGGGAGGGTGGCACTGCCATTTCAAGAAGGACTCAACCTACTGGAGAGACAAATGAAATCCCAACAGGTTAGAGAATGGATCAAAAACAAAAAATGCAGCACAACCAAAAACCTTGCAGGAGAGCTGCAGGCGGACCGATGGGCTGAAAAACTGCTCGAATTAAACAGAACAGAAATAAGAATCTCCATCGAAATCCTAACCGGACATGGAAATTTAAAAAGCACAGTCACATCGTAGGAAGGAAACCTTCACCGATGTGCACTAGATGTGATGAAAACAAGGAGGAATCATCAATTCACTTCCTATGCGAGTGCCCTGCACTGATGGAGAGTCGAAGGAGATACCTGGACTCTCCACTTGTAAGCAAGGAGGAAGTCAGGGAGCGGAATCTCGGACAACTTCTGAGATACTGCAAAGCAGCTGGTTATCCAACGGAACCCTGAGTAGCATCAGGAATAGCATACAAAGGCAAACAGCTAAGTGTGCTGATTTCTGGGGTTCACCCGAGCCTGATGAAGAAAATACCAATACCAATACCAATACCAATTCTCCAAAATTTAATGGTACTTTAAATGAAAATGTAAATGAATATTTGGATCAATTCGATAGGTGGTGTGCATTGAAAAGAATCAATGCCGACACTAAATTATATTTTGTCGAAAATTTTTTAAGGTTTTTGTGGCTTCCAGGATCTCGTTCGAAGATACATCCAAGAGGGCTATGAAGTAAGATTGTCAGTTTCGCGATAATTTCCGTTATTGTGTGAAGCTATTAACTGAAGCTAGGAGTATTTATTAAATGAAAAGTGAACCCGTTCATATTTTTGAAATTATAAGAATATGCGAATTAGTGTGCGCGCGTGAATCTGGATTGTAGTGAGATTTTGTAGATCATTCGTAATATATTAATATTTTACTTGACCTTTTTCTTTGACTCGATCATGTACCCAAATAAGAAATATTAGATATTTACAATAGTTAATGATAAAATTTAAGAACAATTCGTTACAATAGAAATCGTTAAAAATAATGATTATTTAAACAATGATTCCGCGGCGAATTGTTTCAAAACTATATTTTCCTTATTTCAAACAGTATTTTTAAAGCGGATGCGAAATTTGATTTTTTAAAAAAATTTCCAGCACAAATTATACGCATTTTACAGAAATCGTTATGAACAATGATTCCGTCCCGAATTGAGTCAAACCCATATTTTCCATATTTCAACCAGTATTTTTGAGGAGTATTTAAAATTTGAACTTTATGAAATATTTCTTATAGACGTTATCAGAAATCATTATAGAGAATGATTATTTAAACAATGATTCCGTCGCGAATGGATTCAAAACCATATTTTCCTTATTTCAAACAGTATTTTTGAAGAGTATGCAAAATTTGAACTTTATATAGAATTTCCTGCACAAATTATACGCATTTTACAGAAATCGTTATAAATAACGATTATTTAAACAAAAATATTATTTAAAAAAAAACAACAAAACAAAATTTTAAAGAATTTCCGGCACAAATTATTGCCATTTTACAGAAATCGTTATAAACAATGATTCCGTCGTGAATTCTATCAGAAGCATATTTTCCTTATTTCAAACAGTATTTTTGAAGTGTACTCGAAATTTGTACTTTATAAAAAATTTCCTGCACAAATTATACTCATTTTCTAAAAAACGTTATAAATAATGAATATTTAAACAATGATTTCGTAGCGAATTGTTTCAAAACTATATTTTCCTTATTTCAAACAGTATTTTTAAAGGGGATGCGAAATTTGATTTTTTTAAAGCATTTCCAGCACAAATTATACGCATTTGACAGAAATCGTTATAAACAATGATTATTCAAACAATGATTTCATCGCGAATTGTATCAAAACCATATTTTCCTTATTTCAACCAGTATTTTGGAAGTGTATTCAAAATTTAAACCGTATGAAGAATTTCTTACACAAGTTATCAGAAATCGTTATATAAAATGATTATTTAAACAATGATTCCGCGGCGAATTGTTTCAAAACTATATTTTCCTTATTTCAACCAGTATTTTTAAAGCGGATGCGAAATTTGATTTTTTTAAAAAATTTCCAGCTCAAATTATACGAATTTTACAGAAATCGTTATGAACAATGATTCCGTCCCGAATTGAGTCAAACCCATATTTTCCATATTTCAACCAGTATTTTCGAAGAGTATTTAAAATTTGAACTTTATAAAAAATTTCCTACACAAGTTATCAGAAATCGTTGTATAGAATGATTTTTTAAATAATGATTCCGTCGCGAATGGTTTCAAAACCATATTTTCCTTATTTCAATAAGTATTTTTGAAGTGTATGCAAAATTTGATTTTTTTAAAGAATTTCCTGCACAAATTACACGCATTGTATAGAAATCGTTAGAAATAATGATTATTTCAACAATGATTCCGTGGCGAATTGTTTCAAAACGATATTTTCCTTATTTCAAACAATAGTTTCAAAGAGTATGCAAAAATTGCTTTTTCTAAAGAATTTCCTGCACAAATTATACGCATTTTACAGAAATCGTTATAAATAACGATTATTTAAACAAAAATATTATTTAAAAAAAAATAACAAAACAAAATTTTAAAGAATTTCCGGCACAAATTATTGCCATTTTACAGAAATCGTTATAAACAATGATTCCGTCGTGAATTCTATCAGAAGCATATTTTCCTTATTTCAAACAGTATTTTTGAAGTGTACTCGAAATTTGTACTTTATAAAAAATTTCCTGCACAAATTATACTCATTTTCTAAAAAACGTTATAAATAATGAATATTTAAACAATGATTTCGTAGCGAATTGTTTCAAAACTATATTTTCCTTATTTCAAACAGTATTTTTAAAGGGGATGCGAAATTTGATTTTTTTAAAGCATTTCCAGCACAAATTATACGCATTTGACAGAAATCGTTATAAACAATGATTATTCAAACAATGATTTCATCGCGAATTGTATCAAAACCATATTTTCCTTATTTCAACCAGTATTTTGGAAGTGTATTCAAAATTTAAACCGTATGAAGAATTTCTTACACAAGTTATCAGAAATCGTTATATAGAATGATTATTTAAACAATGATTCCGCGGCGAATTGTTTCAAAACTATATTTTCCTTATTTCAACCAGTATTTTTAAAGCGGATGCGAAATTTGATTTTTTTTTTTAAATTTCCAGCTCAAATTATACGAATTTTACAGAAATCGTTATGAACAATGATTCCGTCCCGAATTGAGTCAAACCCATATTTTCCATATTTCAACCAGTATTTTCGAAGAGTATTTAAAATTTGAACTTTATAAAAAATTTCCTACACAAGTTATCAGAAATCGTTGTATAGAATGATTTTTTAAATAATGATTCCGTCGCGAATGGTTTCAAAACCATATTTTCCTTATTTCAATAAGTATTTTTGAAGTGTATGCAAAATTTGATTTTTTTAAAGAATTTCCTGCACAAATTACACGCATTGTATAGAAATCGTTAGAAATAATGATTATTTCAACAATGATTCCGTGGCGAATTGTTTCAAAACGATATTTTCCTTATTTCAAACAATAGTTTCAAAGAGTATGCAAAAATTGCTTTTTCTAAAGAATTTCCTGCACAAATTATACGCATTTTGCAGAAATCATTATAAACAATGATTCCTTCGCGAATTGTATCAAAATGATATTTTCCTTATTTCAAACAGTATTTCTAAAGCGTATGCAAAATTTGATCTTTATAAAGGATTTGCGAAAGAAGTTATCAGAAATCGTTATAAATAACGATTATTTGTACTATGATTCCAGCGCTAATTGTTTCAAAACGATATTTTCCTTATTTCAAACTGTATTTTTAAAGAGTATGCAAAATTTGATCTTAATAAACAACTTCCTCCACAATTTACACGCATTTTACAGAAATCGTTAGAAATAATGATTATTTCAACAATGATTCCGTGGCGAATTGTTTCAAAACCATATTTTCCTTATTTCAATAGCTTTTCTTGCTTGCCATGGCATTCGCCCAGACGGGGCTCCGTAAAGAATTACAGAGCTCACCACTGAAGCAAGGAGAGATCGACGGTGTTGTTTTGGTCCCCCTATATTGAGCATAATATACCCCAGCACGCGAGCCACTTTTAGCGCTTTGGTGCCTGCATACTACAGATGGCCTTTGAACGACAATCGCGCGCCGAGCATAATACCAAGGTATTTAATTGTGTCCTTCGTTCTGATCCCCTTATCCTCGACTGTGAAGGTAGCGTACATTGTCTTCTTATTACGAGAGATGAGCACCGCCTCCTAAGACACTCTCGCCGGATAGCTGCGATGTCCTCGTTCTACCAGTATACTGGCGGTCTGCCGCGAGAGTTTGATTTTGCGGCCATGGAGACATCGCAAGCCGATGATATGGCCTGGGAGAGGCTTTGAGCCCTTTCTTCGGATGTTCATTCCAACACTGTATTCTCCAGTGAGCAGATAAACATCTCAGGATCTAATGTAGAGGGTGCCCATCTCTCTTTTTCCCCTCCTCTGCTGTTCCGCGCTGGCCTTTTGGTTAGCTGGAGTTGAAACACCACAGCATGATGGTCGCTGCCCGTCTATCGGTCGCTAACTTTCCATTCGTGACCCTCCCTCATCAATTTAAGGTTGATAAAGGTAAGATCGACCACGGATGCCTTATCGCCTGTGCTGTAGGTTGGTTTGGCTCCGACGTTAGCGATCTCGAGCTCCAGCGTGGCAAAGGTTTACGTTTACGTTTACTCGAGGTCCCTGTACTGCTCACTAATTATGGCAATATCGGCCTTCCGGCTGGAACAGCGGATCCTGGACCACGGCACAGTTGGAGTACTTTAGCCATTGTTATTCGGTACTCCGCCCTCATGTGCAGACTAATGTTTAGGCGCACAGTCCACTATTTTGGGGCCCTCTTTACCACATCGGAAGCACTGAGCTAACCGGCCGACTGAACTCTTGCAGTTCGTTGCCATATGCTCGATCTGATGGCATCTGTAGAACCGAAGAGGTATTTCTAGAAGCCGTACTCGGCAGGTCACCAACCAACTCTCAGCCGTCCCGTCTCTAGTAGCTTCTCTGCTACTGAGGCGGGAAGTCTGACTATGGCTGCTTGTGTGCCGACGTACGCGCCTCTAACTTTGATGGACTTTGGAATCACACTTTCCAGGCCGGTGGCCGAGGCGAGGGCGAGTGCCACCTCGTCCGTGGTTGTGGCCTCGTCCAGGTCCGTGATCTTTACGCTTTCTTTTTGGGTCAGCATCTGGATGAGAGCTGACCCGTTTAGGAGAGACGCGGCCTCAGATCGGAGCTCCTCCGTTGTTGCTCCGTCCTTGCCCAGTTCCAGGAGTAGATCTCCTGCCTTCGTGCGTCGAATCCTCGTTACCCTTTCGTCCAATTTCTTGAGTCCGAGTGCAGTTTTTACCTTTCGTAGGATGTCGACGTACGAGACTACTCCTGTCGCTTTGATCTTGATAGCATCAGGACGGTGTTGACTCAGCCCACTCTTGTGTTCTTGATTGTTTTTGTCGCTTTGTTCCCATCTTCCCTTCCCCTTTTCACCACCGTTGCCCAGCCCTTGTCGTGCGTACGGGCTTGCTGCTGGTGATTTTTCACTGGTGAGGAGAGGTCTTTGTCCTCTGCCCACTTTCTCACCTTTTTCTTCGCCGGCGTTGTTATCGGCGAAGGCTCTCTTCTCCTCGTGTACTCTGTATGGGGCCCGCGAAAGAGAGGCGAGGTCTGACTCGCCCCATCTTTGCAGTCGCATGCCGTTTTCGAAGGCTTTGCCGCCTCTGGGTCCACCGCTATGCTGCCGGAAACTTTCGGTGCGTGTGTGTGTGTGGACTTGCTTTCGAACAAGTTTGGTTTCAACAAGATGGAGCCCTAGCTCACTATGCGGTAGTCACTCGAGATTACCTAATGAACTGTTTCCTAATAAATGGATTGGTAGAAGAGGTTGAATGGCCGCCCAGATTACCTGACTTAACACCGTTGGACTACTTTTAATGGGAATACTTAAAGAGCAAAGTGTTTGAGACAAAACCTGCCAATATTAATGAATTGCAAGCAAGGATAATAAATGTTTCTAATTCAATCACACCGGAAATGTTGCGAAATGTTCAGGAAAGTATTTACATATGTATGGGTCACTGCCAAGCCGTGGACGGGAAACAGTTTGAACACTTAATATATTAAATACAACACACACACACACACACACACACACACACACACACACACACACACACACACACACACACACACACCCACACACACACACACACACACACACACACACACACACACACACACACCCACCGGAGTCTTGCTGGTTCCTTCTAACGGGCGCGTCCCCAGGTGGCGGATCGGGGAATGCTGGTAAAAGGAGAAATAAAATACCCGACGTGGACCAAAGAACTAGCTAGGAGAAGGAACCCCGAATAATAAACCAAGTATGGAAGATCAGCTGCAGATAAAAGTTTACGGTGCAGGGGTCGGATCCCCAGTACCGGCGTCGGGTACTAGTGAGCAAGCGGGCTCTCCGGCGTCGTTATCAGGCAACCGCAGTGTTGTTGGGGTTGGTCACTCGGCCCCAACAGCATTAAATGTTACAAGTGACGCTCTGTCAGGAAAGGCGCACGAGACTGTAAGTTTCGAGCGCCTGGAAGAGAAACTTCAGCTGCTTGTGGAATTACTCCAGGAAAAGAAAAATCTCCACAAGGAGCTCAAGAATATGGCCAAAGGCACACTGCGTGCCTTTAGCCATTAAGCCAAGGCACGAGAAAGTTCGGGGGCTTCGCAGGCGTCGGTCACCTGCCAGGACGGGGCGAGCCAAACGTCGCCCCTATTCCGTAAGCCCCACGAACGTCCAGAGCGTAAAGGACTCTCGCCGCTGAAGCTGCCAGCGACAAAACGGGTCAGGAAAGAAGAGGAGAAAGAGGAACGCTCCGTACCACCAACTGCAGAACAACGGCGGCAACCCTAGTCGGAAGACCAGGACTGGGTTACGGTGGTCAGAAACAGCCTAAAGAAGAAGGCGAAGCAGCAGCAGCAACAACAACCGCAACAGCATCAGCAGCAACAACATCCGCAGCAGCATCAACAGCAACAACGACGGCAGCAGCAGCAGCAGCAACAACATCAGCAGCAGCAGGGAACGGATGTCGGCAAGCGACACAGGGGGAACCCGGAATCAAAAGCCGGCCTCCGACCCTTCCGCCTCGATGCCACCAAGATCAAGGCAGCGGATGGTGCGTCATATGTCGACATCCTGAAGACCATGAAAGCTGCGCCAGAACTGCGAAAGTTAGGAGAAAGGGTGACCGCCACCAGGCGGACGAAAGCAGGCGAACTGCTCATAGAGCTTGCAACGCCTGGCGTGTGCACCCAAGAGCTCCAAGCAGCGGCCACGTCCATCCTAAAAGGGACAGCTGTCGTACAGGCACTGTCCCATAAGGAAGCCATCACCATCAAGGACATGGACGAAGCCAAAACTCGGGAGGAGGTTTCCGGATCATTGAGATGACTTCACCGGAAGCAGTGACCCCTGAGAATATCAAGCACAGGGGAGCATATAGCGGAACCCAGGCGGCCAATATCTTGCTTCCCGTCGCAGTAGCAAACACACTGCTGCAAAAGGGGAAGCTTAAAATTGGCTGGGTTAATTGCCGGGTTCGACTGCGGGAGGGACCCCCGCGCTGTTACCGGTGCCACAAGAGCGGACATCTGGCAAGGGGTTGTAAGAGCGCGGTCGATCGCTCGGCGCAGTGCTTCCGGTGTGGCAAGGAGGGCCACAAGATTGAGGACTGCGTAGCCAAACATCGTGCAACGCAGGAGGTTGGAGCACAGACCAGCAACGGCTAAGGTGCTCCAAATAAACCTCAATCACTGTGCGGTGGCCCAGGACCTGCTGTTCCAACTGGTCAAGGAGGAGAAGGCCGATATCGCCGTCGTATGATCGGGAAATATTCCACTACAGCTTGGAACAGACGGAGGTGGAGGGAACAGCAGAGGAGAGAGCCCGATGCCTCTCCCGAGCCATAACAGCGGCTTGCGATGCCTCTATGGCCGTGAAGTCAAATCCTCGCGGCCGATCCCCAGTTTATTGGTGGAACGAGGAAATCGCAGATATCCGTCGAGAGTGCCTTCGGGCTCGAAGGCTGCACCAGAGAGCAATTCATAAGCCCCGGTACTACCAACTCGCCGCGGACTATGAAAAGAAGAGGAAGAGGCTTAAGATTGCCATCAAGGCCGCGAAAAGAAAGTGCTGGCAGGACTTTTGTGAGGAGGTGGACCGCGATCCCTGGGGGCGACCGTATAAAACGGTCATGAACAAGATCAAGCACAGGGGACCGAACGCACCATCTTGTCCATCCTTCCTTGGCAAAGTCGTCGGCCATTTATTCCCAGAACAGCGGGAACGGCCGATTGGCACTGGCCTGATGGCAATTGCTGGTGCAGCCGAGCCGCCAGATATTACTGAAGCCGAAGTAATGATGGCCGCTAAGAAGATCTCCACCCGTAAGGCCCCAGGAATGGATGGGGTACCTGGAATGGCAGTGAAGATCGCAGCGCTGAATGTACCAACCATCTTCACATTGACATTCAGTGCTTGCCTGAAGGAAGGAAGCTTCCCGGCGCAGTGGAAGGAACAGAGGTTGGTGCTGCTGTCTAAGGGAAACAATCCCCCGGGCGACCCTCATTCCGACCGCTTTGCATGCTTGACATCTCCGGAAAGCTATATGAGAGGGTTATCTGTGCCAGACTGGAAGCAGCCATCGAAGATGCGGGAGGGCTTTCCGACTACCAGTTCGGCTTTCGGAAGGGACCGGGCGCCCAACCATAGACGCGATCGGCCGAGTGAAGGCAATAGCCACGAATGCCATCAGTGGCAGCCGAAACACCAGGTGCATGTGTGCCATCATTGCCCTGGATATTCGGAACGCTTTCAACACGTCCAGATGGGATTGCATTATGCAGGCAGTCGAAGATCTGAAGGTGCCGCTCTACCTAAGAGAAGCCATCTCAAGCTACCTTACAGACCGGACCCTGCATTATGGCACCGATGACGGCAGGCACTCATACAACATCACGGGTGGCGTGCCGCAGGGCTCGGTTCTGGGACCCTTGCTCTGGAACGTCTTATATGACGGACTGCTCAGGCAATCCCTTCCAGACGGGGTGTCCATGGTAGCTTTCGCCGACGACCTTGCACTAATCGTCGTCGCGAAGACCATCGACGAGGTGCAATTTAGGGGAGATGAAGCTATCGAGGTAGTAGCTAGGTGTTTGAGCAAATATGGGTTAGATCTGGCGGCTGAGAAGACGGAGGCGGTGCTCATCTCTCGAACAAAGAAAAGGGTATATGCCACCTTCACGGTGGAAGATACGCAGATCAGGACGGTGGACACTATTAGATATCTTGGAGTCACTCTAGATGCGCGGCTGTCGTTCAAACAACACCTGATGAATGCAAGCGCAAAGGCTTCCAAAGTAGCCCGTACGCTCTCCAGTATCATGCCCAATATGGGGGGGGGGGGACGAAGCAACCGCGGCAGTCCCGCCTCTCATCGGTAGTAAGCTCCGTTATCCTCTACGGGGCACCGATCTGGGCTGATGCTATGAACACCCATAATAGGCCTGTAGGCGGGCCTACCGGACAGCCGCCCTCAGAGTGGCTCACGCCTACCGGACTGTATCCGATACCGCTCTATCGGTGGTCGCGGGACTTCCTCCCATAGACCTTTTAGCAACCGAAAGAGCCGCAGAATACCAAGAAGGCAAGGGCACAAGGCAGACCATCACCGACCAGGAGCGGAACCACAGTAGATGGTCCAGCAGGATCATCGAAGAGAGGCAACGAAGATGGGATTCAGCAGAATCGGGGCGATGGACCCACTGCGTCATCCCAGATATATCTAAGTGGACGGGAAGACGACACGGACACGTCACCTTTCATCTGACCCAGGTGCTCACCGGGCATGGCTGCTTCCGCAGCTACTTACATCGCTTCCGCATCTACCAAAGCGCGGAGTGCCCGGTATGCTCTGGTGTCGAGGAAGACGTGGCCCATGCTCTCTTCTACTGCCCGAGATTCGCAGTGGAGCGAGAGCGGTTCCGGAATTCGGGAGGTGGGCCATTAACACCTGAGGGTATTGGGGAATGTCTGCTCGCCTCACAGAAGGGGTGGGACGCGGTGGTTACCATCGCTACGTCCATCATCGACAGGCTGAATTCCATTAGGAGGGAAGAAGAGGACACCAACATCGGCCACACTTGAGGAGCCAATACGTCGGCGGAGGCCTTTCTGAGGCATAGACTGCCCCCCTGGAAGTAATGCCTTCCGGCGGCTGCCGAGGGGGGAATCTCAGTCTAAGCGGTGGTGGTTTTACCGGGTGCAAGCCCCGCACCCCTGCTGGCACCGGCTGGCAGAGTTGGCTGGTAGAGCTTTCCATCGTCCCTTCAGAAAACACACACACACACACACACACACACACACACACACACACACACACACACACACACACACACACACACACGCACGCACGCACGCACCCACACACGCACGCACACACGCACGCACGCACGCACGCACGCACCCACACACACACACGCACACACGCACACGCATGCGAACACGCACGCGCACACGCACACGCACACGCACGCGCACGCGCACACGCACACACACACACACACACACACACACACACACACACACACACACACACAGGTGACACAAGGGGAACCACCTGAACAAATCACCGGATGAGGTGTAAACTCGATCATGCAACCTCCACGCGGTACATCTTGGGTAATGCTAATGCCGACGGTATTGTTAGAATAAACTGAATACATACATATTGTAGGATGTTTGTAATTGCAGTTAAAACCTCGCTATATTACTATTGCTATACTTGCATTTTTCGAATATTCACCTTGAAATGACCTTCACATTAAATTAAAGTGTGTGGTCATGGTAAGTTCTAACATAAGGCTTTCCGCTCTGGAAATAATGGTTCCCATTTCATCGTCGAGATATCATTATCATTTATACAATTTATGAGATATTCACCTTGAAATGAACTTGACTCTGACTTCAAGGTATATTCAAGGTTATGTCTTGAACGTAGAATTTTCCCCACTTTCCAAATTCGCGGTAAAAAATAGTGGTTCCCATTTGAAAAATTGAACTTGACCTTGAAATGACCTTCAAAGTCATGAACAAGGTCAAACTCAATGGTACAGTTAAATAGCCAGGGAAAAATCCTTAAACTTTTGTCTGAAACATTTTCCCCGAAAATGCACTCCCGCTGAGATATTTAACCGTTCCGGACCTTTTTCCCCATCAGTGTATATTATTGCGCATTCAAAATTTGTATCAAAAGTGTACCTCGCTATATTTCTGTCGGAAATATAATACAGGCCTGAAAAAATGGGGATTGTTCCAGGCATTATACCACTTAGATTCGATGTATTACCACCCGATGAACTACAATCTACAATAAAAAATACTGCTCTTCTCACTCGTTGTCGAGAAAACCTCTTTTAGTAGCAAATAACCACCTTGGCTGAATCATTATTTCTTCAACTTAATCTTGTGTCGAAGCGATTTATTCTGATTTTGGTTTATTTTCCGCCAGGCTTCAATTCTGAAATCTATACAGACTTTCTTGATGCAGTCGATCGAGTATCTTGTCAATTGTCTAATCATGAACTGATAGTGTGCGGGGATTTCAATCTTCCACATCTACGCTGGTCAAATCATCTTCTGACAATTGACACACTAGAGTATCTGATGCCAGACCGTCAGACCTGCGGAAATTTAATTCATCGTGCCTGCTCTCTCATGGGCCTCAGTCAGTTATGTATGAAACGCAGGAAAAAAGGTTAAACCCTCGACCTGCTATTTGCATCCAGTGATTTGGTAAAAATCAACAATTTCAAGATCAACTGCTGAAATCTGATGACCACAACGAACCATCTTTTTTCGAAGTTTCTGCAGGAGAAGTAGCAAACTTACATCACCGCGTTAGCGAATTGGATTATTTCCGTGGCAGTTATGAAGCTGTAAATAATACCATGGCGAATGCGGACTGGAATGAGCTTTTTTATGATTTGTCTGTTGAAATAAATTTTATGAAGTGTTGAATAAAGCTATTAGTGCTTTTATTCCCCGTAAAAGGGTATTTTCCGGTTCGTATCCTCATTGGTACTCGAGTGAATTAAAACCCTTTTATATTCTGATTTTATTAAATTCAAAGCATTGCATGCGAAGTGTCTTAGATTATCGTGTATTGCCTATAAGACATACATTTCGTCTATGGAAACTCATATTCCACAAAACATGAGGTCTTTTTGGAATCACATTAATAATGTAAAGAAGAACTGCGGATTGCCGTGTAATATGCATTGGTGCGATAAATTAGCGTTCTCTAGTCAAAGTATTGTAGATCTGTTCTCTGATTATTTCGCCTCCGTCTACAAGACTTCATCACTTCTCAGTTTAAATTTTGTTGAGGTCGAATCAATTGTGGATTCAGTTATTATAACGGAAGAAGGATTACAATTGGCAATCACCTCTCTCGATGATAACGTCAACTCGGGTCCGGACCAAATTCCACCATTTTTTATTAAGAAATGTAGGTCGTCGCTGATCAACCCATTTGTTTTATGCGAAATCGGGCCAACATGGACAGATTCGCTATTTCAATTTATAAACGATAGAGGTCAATGTGGAAGTGGTAATTTTTCAATTGACAACACAACTAATTTGAGCGATGTGATAAATGTTTTAATTGCTCAGTGCAGGGAAAAAGCCCGTCGGCATAAAAAACCCTTTTTTTGTTTGTTTTACAATGATCGGTTGGTCAACAACAGTTGTTCGTATAGCAAAATTGTTGCCGTTTGCACTTCACCAGAATAACAAATACACCAGATAGACCGAATAACAATATAGCGATTCCCGACGATGTGCACGTGTCAAAGACCTCGAGCTAATTAATTCAAAACCCCCCAGACCCGAAAGCCACGCCTAGTCCGGAAAAGCGCGCCATTTCTGACCCCTACTGTTCTGTCCCCACTTTTGAACCTTCTAAACGATCAAACATATTCTTCCGCGGAACCCGACATATTGTTTTTTGTTTGTTTGTATTATTAAATGCTCTTCTCGCGGAACATACTCCCCCTTGTTGAGAGCAAAGCGATCAAAATAATATGATGTGGTGTATACTAATTAAGTGCAAATTACATGAATTATGATTTAAAACAACGGACAGAGCAGTTTAGCATTGCGCTTATATTCTCCTTGTCCAGACTTCACGGTAACAACCCTAACCACGCCGTCCTCTCCAGGATGCAGTGCCAGCACCAGCCCAAGTTGCCAACGATTGCATGGTTGATTCTTGTCGATGATGAGTACTACGGTGCCCGTCTTGAGATTAGTGCAAGGTTTGGCCCACCTTTGCCTTTTCTGCATCCCTGAAAGATACTCGTAATGCCATCTGTTCGCGAATGAACTAGTCGCGAGCCAAAAGGGGCACTTCACGCTCCATCTATGCGTGTTCGCTTGAATTCTTAATACCCACAATTTGAATGCGAACTTTGTAGTCTGCGTGCTCTAAATTACTATATATTGTTCTTTCTCCCACTAGTTGGGGACTAGTTGTCAGTTTATCCGTTTTTCCGGTTCTTTTTGGCTAGGGAGAAGACACGTGGATTTACTCGCGCTCGCACATATATTTTCGCTCCGCTCACGATTCCAGAAATCGTCGCTATTATAAGTAATCGCGCTGTGAAACAATGGTACCGCACTTGAGGTTTCAGTTTGGATTATTTTAAATTAAAATTTATGTATATTGAAACGTGTGTGGATTATTTCGCCAGCCTGAACCCCTACCACAGCGCAGCGTCGATTTGGAGAGTGCACTTCGTGCATCTGCAAACCAAGCGAAACATTGGCGATCCTGCCAGGATTATCAGGCTGATCTGCACTTGGATTTATGGTTTAATCTGTGCCAGGATCACTAAAAGTTAGTGCCAATTAGTACTAAATTCAAGTGGACCATTCATGTTTACAAACACTATCAAATAAGTATAATAATAAGTATAATAAGATAAAATAGTGCGTCGAGATTGCGAGGACTAAACGGACAAAAGTGCATTCATAAGTGTATTCATAAGTGCATCAGTGCGGGAGTGCAATTTGCCGCTTATTTAGTTGGCACGGCAACCGCTTTCGGCCTCCTCGGTTCAGTGGGGATTTGGACCATTCCTTCGTTTCAACACAGGTAGCCTGCGCGGCCCTTTCCGCCCTGCTATCCCTGCCACACTTTGTCTCCTACCACATTCCCCGTGCGACGACGGCACAGAACACTAAAGGAGTCCCTTTCGTCTCAAGCACGCAGTCGCGCGAGAACGAATAAACAATTAAACTTGGGTCATTAGGCTCGCATTACTAAATTCACGTGAAAGAGAATTTTGACTTTAGGATGACGCGGAATAAAGGTCACGGGTCAACCGATGAATATCGTGAATTCATTCAAAATGTCGCTCTGCAGCACAAGGCCTTTGCATCAATAACGAGAGCCGCTGCTTTTTTAGAAACGCCCAATGTGACAGCTGAGCAAGCACGCTCGCGTATCTCGCTCATTACAAGCCAGTGAACCCAAATTGCGGAGCGTGATGAGCAAATGATGTGCTACGAAGCGCTACCGGTGTGCGCCACCCACGAATATTTTACCGAGGACTTCGTCGGGACGCACGAAGAAAAATATTTGGACACCATCGGCGGCCTCTCAGCCATAATTCATCAGACGATGTCGAATACGTCAACTCCTGTCACCGACAGTCCAGTAATTGCAGCCTTCAACCTTGCGGAGCAACCAAGACGCTCAAAGGTACCACCTATGAAACTGCCGCGATTTTCCGGAAATTAGACTGAATGGGTGGAGTTCCGAGACCACTTTCGCGCGTTGATAATTTCAGATTCGTCTTTCGATTCATTTATGAAATTTTATTATTTAAAATCTAGTCTAGATGGCGACGCAGCCAGTTTGTTAGAAAATTTGTCGGTTAACGCAGAAAACTTCGACATCGGTTGGAAGTTACTTACAGATCGGTATGAAAATCGACGTAGACTGCTCCAAACGCATTTAGTTAATTTATTTGTGATTAAACCGGTTGTACACGAAGCTTCATTAACAGAGCTACACAAACTATTAGACGCAGTTCAATCGTCTTCGGATGCACTTTCTAAATTAAATCGTCCTCTGTCTGACGACATTTTAGTTTTTTTAATTACGTCACGGCTTGACGGTGGGACGCGTGAAGCTTGGGAGTTTTCATTGGAAGGCGACGATTACGCTACCTATGATCAGTTGGTCAAGTTTCTCACCGCTAAGATTCGCTCGTATGAGGCTTCTACAAGTTTTCTTAAACCAACGCGTCAATCAGCTGTACAGCGCAGCCAAACCGTCTCCGCATTTCTCGCGCAAGCCTCGGCTAAATTTATGCCCAAAAATTCGAACGCATGCTTATTATGCTCGGAGTCGCATCCGCTATTTAAGTGATATATATTCAACGACAAAAAATCGGTTCCACAGCGCTGGGAACTTATTAGGGCACGCGCTTTATGTCAAAATTGCTCGTCGACATTTCACAGCACAGATAATTGTAAGAGTGTACGTTCGTGCACCCATTGTGGTAAGCGTCACTACACCTTGCTGCACGCTGCAGCTAAGAAAGTATCTGCACAAAAGTTTGATGCAACGAACGTCGATGCAAGTACATCAGATAAGGGGGGCTCAAACGTCGATGTTAACTATGTTCAGGCTCATCTGAGCACGCCAAACATACCCGCACACGTGATACTTGCGACGGCGTGGGTCTTGGTCACGGCCCCTTCGCAACGTGTGATTAAGGTGCGAGCTCTACTCGACCAGGGCTCGACACACACTTTCATCACTCGTAAAGTCGCTAACGATTTGCGTACCAAAACATATGCTACATCCGCTGTAGTGCAAGGCATTGTGCCGGGAGCGTCCGAGGATATAAAGCGGATAGTGCCTATTTCCATTTGCTCTACCAAAGATCGGTCGATATCGCTGTCAACGGACGCGCTTATTTTAGATACGTTGACTACATACGTACCGAATTTTCGGCACCCCCTCGAGCACTGGCCTCACTTGCATAACGTAGAGTTATCTGAACGGTACCCAACCGACGATACACCCATACACATAATAATAGGTGCTGACTTATATGCATACGCGTTACGCGACGGAATTATTCGCGGTCAACCGAACGAGCCGGTGGCACTAAATACCATTTTTGGGTGGGTTCTCTGGTAATACCGACTCTGCTCGCGATAAAGATTCCGCCCCCTCATTGCACATGCACCATGCAGTTTCGCACGAAGAACTGCATGCCTCGCTGTCTCGCTTTTGGGACACGGAAGAGGTCGCCACTTTTCGCCCATCCTCCGAAGATGATGAGCGCTGTGAAAGACACATTCTCGATACCCACACGAGATCTTCGAATGGACAATATGTTGTGCGTATCCCATTCAAGTCATCTTCCGCCCTTGACATTGGCGAAACCATGCCTAAGGCAATCCAGTGCCTGCACTCGATCGAGCGCAGACTTTCGACACGTCCGCTTGAACGCGACGCCTACGAAACTTTCATGCGCGAATATGAAATGATGGGACACATGCGAGTGGCCCCTCCGCAACCTGGCTCTGCTCCTGTCATTTATCTTCCCCACCATCCAGTGACCAAGTTAAGCAGTACAACGACCAAAACACGCGTCGTATTCAATGCATCAGCCGTATCCACTAAAGGCACATCACTGAACGATCTGCAGTTGGTTGGCCCTAGTCTGCAGTCCGATCTGTTGGTGCTGCATGTGCAGTGGCGCACCCATAAGTATGTGTACGCCGCTGACATTGAAAAAATGTATCGCCAGATCCGGATTGACGACAGAGACATCGATTATCAACGCGTTCTGTGGCGGAATAGCCCTTTAGAACCGATAATTCAATATCAGCTGCTGACCGTCACTTACGGGACTGCCAGCGCTCCGTTTTTGGCGCTCAGAGTTCTCAGGCAGCTCGCCGCTGACGAAGGGCATGCTTATCCTCGCGGTAAAACAGCTGTTTTATCGAATTTTTTGTGGATGGCGCGTTATTCGGCGCTGATTCAACTGAAGAAGCTAAGCTAATTCGTAACGAGCACACGTCTTTTTGCACAGATTCAACAAGCCCCTGCTTTAGCGAATTGCACCGTTCAACCATGGACGGATACTACAATTGTCTTAGCATGGCTTGCCGAGCAATCATCGCACTGGAAAACGTTCGTTGCGAATCGTGTTGCTGATGTCCACTCAGGTTTAGTCAATATCGCTTGGCGCCATGTTCCCGGTAAGGACAATCCTGCCGATCTAGCCTCTCGTGGTGTTGCTGTCGGTGATCTTGTAAATTCACCCCTCTGGTGGCAAGGCCCTGCGTGGCTTCGCTCTCCCTCCACTGAATGGCCCTCCGCGATCCCTGATCTGCAAGAAGATGCCACATGGGAACGCAAGACGTCTGCCAAGAGCCATCTTGGTTATGTGACGCCAGACTTTGCACAGGATATTTTCCGACGCTTCTCATCGTGGTCTAGACTTCGGAGAGTATTTGCACGTTTGTTCAGCATCTTGAAATACTGGCGGCTGAAGGCTAGGTTGGCCCCCAACGGGAAACTTTCCAAGCAAGAATTGGAGCTCGCCGTTCAACGCATTTTTTCGCTGCTTCAGACAAAGGCATTCGCTCAGGAAATCGCACTACTGCAATCAAATCCAACCAGTCATGATGGATCACGCCATCTGCAAGCAGAACAAACTCTACCGAAACATAGCCTACACGGTGGCCTCACACTGTCACTCAGTACGTTACGTGACCAAATCTAGGTTCTGCAAGCCCGGAAGACGATCAGATCTGTCATCGATCGCTGTGTAATATGCGCACGTCAACGTGCTGAGAGGCCAGCTCAACTAATGGGGTCCTTGCCATCGGCTCGAGTCAACCGACCAACTCGTGCTTTCGCAGAGTGCGGCGTAGATTATGCTAGCCCGGTCAAGCTGCGTTTGACAGGGCTAGCGGTTGCGGATCTCGCTCCCACCTGGCTTACATTGCCCTATTTGTGTGTATGGCGTCGCGAACGATTCATTTAGAGATAGTTTGCGACTATTCGACTCCGGCCTTTTTAGCGGCATTTTCAAGGTTTTATTCGCGCCGCGGACTTCCGCGTGTTATGTATAGCGACCGTGGCACCAATTTTGTAGGGGCTGACAAGGAGCTGCGAGAGGCCTATCATGTTGCAATGACATCGGACGAGCTTCGCGTTCGCGTAGCCGAAGAAGACATCGATTGGCACTTCATCCCGCCTGCTGCTCCTCACTTCGGGGGGTGTGGGAGGCTGGGGTGCGCTCCATGAAGAGTCATCTAAAGCGTGTGCTAGATCCGCACACTCCGACTGCTCTGTCGAGTAGAAGCGTGTCTTAATTCCCGTCCGCTCGCTCCTCTCACCGATGATATCGAGAGTCTCGATACGCTCACGCCCGCACATTTTCTTGTCGGCGGCCCATTAGTTGATGCTCCCGCGCCGCTTACTATAGATTACTCTATGAGTCAATCCACACGGTGGCGTCTCTATCAGGAACTCCTGGAGCGATTCTGGCAAAGGTGGTCACGCGACTACGTTACCTCATGCCAGCATCGCTCTAAGTGGGTTCACACTTCGACCTCGCTTGTACCCGGGCAGATTGTTTTGTTACGTAACGATAACTTACCTCCGGCAAAATGGGAACTGGCTCGCATTATCGAGTGTCATCCGGGTCAAGACGGCCTAGTTCGTGTCATTACAGCGTCGATTTGGAGAGTGCACTGCGTGCATCTGCAAACCAAGCGTGCACTTCGTGTATCTGCAAACCAAGAGTGCACTTCGTGCATCTGCAAACCAAGCGAAACATGTTTTGCAGATGCACGAAGTGCAGTCACCAAATCGACGCTGCGCTGTGGTAGGGGTTCAGGCTGGCGAAATAATCCACACACGTTTCAATATACATAAATTTTAATTTACAATAATCCAAACTGAAACCTCAAGTGCGGTACCATTGTTTCACAGCGCGATTACTTATAATAGCGACGATTTCTGGAATCGTGAGCGGAGCGAAAATATATGTGCGAGCGCGAGTAAATCCACGTGTCTTCTCCCTAGCCAAAGAGAACCGGAAAAACGGATAAACTGACAACTAGTCCCCAACTAGTGGGAGAAAGAACAATATATAGTAATTTAGAGCACGCAGACTACAAAGTTCGCATTCAAATTGTGGGTATTAAGAATTCGAGCGAACACGCATAGATGGAGCGTGAAGTGCCCCTTTTGGCTCGCGACTAGTTCATTCGCGAACACCATCTCTTCCAAAAATCCTGGCGGGCTCTAATAATCTACCTCCAGGATGACAGTCGGTTCTCTGGAACAGTGAGCAAATCATTTTCCGGTAGCATAAAGGGACGGCCCACGAGTAAATGGGCAGGTGTTAAGGCTTGTGGGTCATTGGGATCAGTGGATAAGGGGCACAAAGGTCTCGAATTCAAAATCGCTTCGATTTCAATGACAAGGGTGTTAAGCTCTTCAAACGTGAAGAGACAATTGCCCACAACCCGCTTCAAGTGATGCTTGAATGATTTTACCGCGGCCTCCCATATGCCTCCGAAGTGCGGTGAAAGAGGTGGGTTAAAGTGCCAGACGATAGATTTTTCAAGTGCAAAACTCTGAACGCGTGTTTGGAAATCACTCGATTCTGTCAAGGCAGCAGGAATTGCTCGGCGCGCGATGAATCTTTTAAATGCTGCGAGAAAACCTTCGGTTGTTAATTCGCTGATAGTTCGATATGCACAGCCTTTACAGTCATGCAAATGACGCCTGTGTGATAGAACGCAAATTTTGACTCTACTCTTGATTCCGGCAAGTTTCCCATCTGATAGTCGATCGGAGTAGCGCGGAAACGTATACATCTAACGCAGTCGCGGATGATTTTGCGTACTTGGTATTTTCCATCTAGGAGCCAAAAACGATGACGAATGGAGCAAAGCGTCGATTGAATGCCTGAGTGAAAGTTCCTTTCATGCGTGTCGCGAATGATAAGGTCAGTTATGTAATGACGTGATGGCAGAAGAATAGGGTGCTTGTGGGAAAATATAATGTTAGCCTTTATCAAACGCCCTCCTACGCGGAGCAAACCTTGGTCGTCAAGAAATGGACTTAATGTCGTCAAACGTCTAGTTTCGAGAACACCCGACTCGGAAATCTGTCTAATTTCCTTTCCGAAGGAAATCATCTGAATTAATTTGAAAATTCGATGCTCCATCTCTGCTAACTCTGGTACCGTTAACTCGCCGTGGTACTGATTTGTGGGACGAAATCTGAAACAGTAAGCCAAAGTTCGGAGTATATTTGAGAACGACGAGAATCGGCGAAAAATCTCTATTGGTTTGATCGTGATAGTGAGACATGTGACTCGTTTTAATCCGGGTAGTTCCTGTATTGGCTGGACAATACTTTCTGGCCACATATGTGCAGGTTTTTTCAACCACGAGGGACCGTGAAACCACGATCTATTTTTTACGAATTCATGCGGCATTTGCCCTCGTGATAATGCATCTGCGGGATTGTCCTCCGTTTTAACATGTCGCCATTCCACGGTTTTACACAAGCCCTGTATTTCGTGTACTCGATGCGACTCGAAAATCTTAAGTGTATTGGGATCTCGACGTAACCAATGGAGCACGAAGGTAGAATCCGACCAAAATATGATCTGACTTGCATTGAATTTAAAAAGATCTACCTCGCGGTATAATCGTGCTAATGTCAGCGCTGCACAAAGCTCGAGCCGAGGAATGGTAACATGTTTGATTGGAGCAACTCGTGATCTAGCGCAATAAAGTTGTACGAGAATCACCCCCTTTGCATTACTTGAACGAACATACAAACTAGCACCATAACCTAATGAGCTGGCGTCACAAAATCCGTGGAATTGTATGTCAGTTGGGTTATCTACAAACACTTGTCTATCAATCGATATATAGTTAACATCCGGAAGTTGTTTGATGAACGAAGTTCATTTGGTATGTAACGCACTAGGTAAAGATTCGTCCCAATATATCTTAATTTGCCAACACTCTTGCATGATAATTTTAGCCATAAGTATAATCGGACCTAATAACCCGAGGGGGTCGAAGATCTTTGCTATCTCGGATAAAACGTTTCTTTTTGTAATTTTGTCAGTTGCGTTTATTGATTGGATTGTATATAGTAAGCAATCGCTTCTTGGGTCCCATGCAATTCCTAAAGTTTTCAAAACTGAGGAGGGTGCTTCTAGAAAATTTAATGGGCATATCGGCTGGGGAAGTGTCTCCACAAGAATCGCACGATTGGAAGCCCATTGTCTAATATTGAACCCGTCACGACGAACTATTTCCGTAACTTCCGTTTTGATTTGTATAAGTCTGTCTAGCATATCGGCTCCGGTGAGCAAATCGTCAACGTATAAGTCCCGATTTATAATTTCCGCTCCGAGTGGAAAATTTTTAGACTCGTAATTTGCTAATTTACTTATTGTACGAATTGCAAGGAACGGAGCCGATGCTACTCCGAAAGTGACAGTGTTAAGTTCGAATGCACAAATCTTTCCGTCCTTTTTCCAAAACAATCTTTGAAACCGTCGATCGTCTGGGTGTACCCAAATCTGGTGGTACATTTTTTCGATATCAGCCGTCAGAACATACTTGTGCGCTCGAAAATTAAACAAATGGTCAACTAATCTATTTTGAATAGTCGGTCCAACTAAAAGTTCGTCGTTTAGGGATTTCCCGTTTGAGGATTTGGATCAAAGACAACACGAACCTTTGTGGTGGCACTAGACGCCTTTATTACCGCGTGATGTGGAAGGTAATATCCGTGTTCCGATTTATCTTTTACTAATGACATATGTCCCAGATCGATATACTCGTCCATTACGCGTTCATATTCTACGCGAAGCAATGGGTCCGCATCGAGTTTGCTTTCGAGTGCGTAGAATCTACGTAAAGCGATTGTACGAGATTCACCTAATTCTGGTTTAGAAGCTTTAAATGGTAATCGTACGACATACTTGCCTGTAGGTGTTCTCTGTGTATGTTGTTGGTAATGTTGTTCGCAAGCGTTTTCATCAAGAGATTTTAAATGTCCGATTGGAAATTCGTCAATTGACCAGAATCGCGTCAGTTGTTCATTCAAGTCACTCAAATTACATGAAACCTTTCTCCCATTATCGTCCGATGCTATACCACCAGCTACAACCCAACCTAGTTGTGTTTTTTGCAAAATTAAATCACAATTTCCGCTAGATAAATTGATTTGCCCGATGGATAAAAGCCCCTGAACCTATAACCACATCAACCGGTCGCGGTTCATGAAAATGCGAATCAGCTAATTGTAAATTTGATGGTATAGAAATTGACTCGCGTGGGAAAAGCTCGTAAGGTATAGAATCTGCGATTTTTGGGATCAATAAAAACGATAATTTTTTTTTGAAGTCGCGATGCATCGAAAATATAGAAGTCTCAATAAGGCCTTTGGCCATCGTGTTCATATCATCGATTGCGCCAATGGAAATTGAACATGACCTAATTGGTAATTTCAAAGCGCTTGCAAGTCGTTCCGTCATGAAATGTGCTGTAGCACACGAATCTAGCAGCGCTCGGCATGTTAAAAAATATCCTGACGCGTCACGAATTCGCACCATTGCGGTCATCATCAATTGTGAATGAGGCATGCTCGTCACCGCTGCATACACTTCCCGACCTAGTCATGAAGATTCGGTATTCGCGCTAGTTGATGGGCCCTGAGAGTCATTCGTTTCGTTTCCAGAAAGTTTAACGCTGGGATTTGACCCTTTGAAATTATGCCAGGTGGAGTTATGATAACGATTGCACGTTTTACAAGTCCCGGCGCTACACAATCCCCTACGATTCCGAAGGCAATTCTTACATATATTGGCGCGTTTCACCATTTCCCAACGTACCGTGGCCTTCGTGTACGATGGACATTGATAAGCTCGATGTTTGGCATTCCGACAAAAACTACAACACTCACGCAAGGTCCACACGAATGCGCGTATTTTAGGATCATTTTTCGATTTTTTCGAGACATGTACGTCGTCCGATTGTCTTGCGCGCTTGCGATTGGAACTGGATTTTACGCGTGTTTCTTCGTCTTCAAGAGAAGAGAGACGGAAAGCGGTTTCCGCAAGGAACTTATAGATTTGATCGAGTGTGGGCGAGGTTTCTAAATCTAAAGTTTTTTCCCACTTCGCTCGTATATCGTTCGGCAATGCGCGTTCAAGGATGCGAATTAACAAGTGCTCATCAGGATTTACCTTTAAAGACTTGAGCATATTGACATGTTGACGCATGTCATCAACAATTCGAGTAAATTCGCGATGTAAAGAACAGGGTTGAATCGTTAGGTCCAGAATCGCATCAAGATGTTTGGCAATCAATATACGACTCTTCTCATACGAATCCACCAGCAACTTCCACGCGTGCTCGAAATTTTCCGCACTATTACTGTAAATTGAGACCTTCTTTAACGCTTCACCGCTTAAGGAGTTTTTCAAATAAAGAAACCTCTCTAAATCGGTGATGTCTTCACGAGCGTTTACCATAATCTGGAATGTGTTTTTGTAAGACAATCATTTTTCTAATTTACCGTCGAATTTAGGTAACTCAGCTACTGGGAGTTTAATTCGTCGTGATTTGTCGCCTAGAATAACGGTTCCGCTCACGGATTCATTTTGTGATTCGGGCAAATTCAGCTGATCATTGTCTTTAATGTTACACACGAGTTCATAATAACGATCACGAATTTCGTCGATCTCGTCCAATCGTTCATTGTCTGGACTGATAATGGCCAATTCGTCGTGTAGCTCTTCATACGCGTGAAAAAGAGCCGTAATTCTTTCAAAACGTAATTTTGCGTTATTTGACGTTATTTTCTCCTGTTCCATTAAATTTCCCAAATTAGTAATTTGTGTCTTAAGAGTCGCCCGCTTCTGAGAAATAAATTTTATTCGATCCATTGTTTTTTTTTTCAATAATTAAATTTGTTTACATATTAATGTTTATTCTGAAAATTTATTATTAAATTAAATGGATATTCCAAGAATCAGAATAAAAGTTATCTGCGTACGTACAAGGTGTCAGTACGTAAACAATGAACGAAAGGATACGTGGAATTCGGCGAAAATCGAGACGACGCGTCGATTGAGAAGTAGGAAACGCACGATACACAAAGATGATACCCGTTCCCGTAAGCAAACGTAACCACAGGGAATAAACTTAATGAATTTGGGACGCGTGTATTTAGAAAAAATATATGAATTATACTATAAACTTTTAATAATTCTATGAAGGTTTAATAATTCATAACCATATTTTAGTCCCCATCATTTCACAAATCTTTAGAGAATCGAATGATTGATTTTGCCAACATGTGGACACAAAATAAATTATGAAAATTGTACACGCGTTACAAAATTTATTTGCAAACTATTATTAAACCTTCTAGTTCATTAATATGTATAAAAAAGGGAAAAATACTTAAATTTTCTCGTCGGTCCTGCATCAATGGCTGCTGTCTGCAGGCTGTTGTTGCACCCTGGAGGGACGATGGATTCCGACGCTCTAATGGCACGATGAATTCACAAAATCCAGACCTCACAGGAGGCACCAAAATGTTTTATGCGAAATCGGGCCAACATGGACAGATTCGCTATTTCCATTTATAAACGATAGAGGTCAATGTGGAAGTGGTCATTTTTCAATTGACAACACAACTAATTTGAGCGATGTGATAAATGTTTTAATGGCTTAGTGCAGGGAAAAAGCCCGTCGGTATAAAAAACCCTTTTTTTGTTTGCTTTACAATGATCGGTTGGTCAACTGTTGTTGACAAACCTGTTGTTCGTATAGCAAAATTGTTGCCGTTTGCACTTCACCGGTGCGACTGTTGTCGCCGGAGAAAACACTCACAAAAAAAAAACCATATAAATGTATCACCATGTGCAAAAAAATGAAACCTTTGATACGCAAATACACCAGACAGACCGAATATCAATACAACGATTCCCGACGATGTGCACGTGTCAACGACCTCGAGCTAATTAATTCAAAACCCCCCAGACCCGAAAGCCACGCCTAGTCCGGAAAAGCGCGCCATTTCTGACCCCCACTGTTCTGTCCCCACTTTTGAACCTTCTAAACGATCAAACATATTCTTCCGCGGAACCAGACATATTGTTTTTTGTTTGTTTGTATTATTAAATGCTCTTCTCGCGGAACACCATTGCTGTTTCTTTTCAATAAGTCTCTTTCCCTTGGTATATTTCCCAATATGTGGAATTCATCATTCATTTATCCAATTTTTAAATCTGGCGATAAACATGATATTACAAATTACAGACCTATATCTATTTTAAGTGCATTTTCTAAACTATTTAACTCTCTTCTGGCTAAATTTTTCTCGCAGTTCGTTTCTAGTCTTATTGTGAAGGAGCAGCATGGCTTTATCCGAGGCAGATCAACGGTAACTAATCTTCTGCTGTATTATGATTACATTTCCTCTTCCTTTGAGCAACATTATCAGGTTGATGCAATTTATTTAGATTTCTCAAAGGCATTTGATACTGTTAATCATTATCGGTTGTTCCAGAAGGTATGGAACTCGGGAGTGCGTGGATCATTATTTCAATGGCTTAAATCGTATCTGACTGATCGGATGCAGGCAGTGAGACTTGCCGGAGCCACAGCTAGACCAAAAGTAATGACATCTGGAGTCCCCTCAGGGATCTCATCTTGGGCCGGTCTTATTCATTTTGTTTATCAATGATTTGCCGGCCTGTATCTGTTCAGCTAGATGCTTAATTTATGCTGACGATATAAAGTTATTCTCAAGAATTACCTGTCCTATGGATGCCTCTAAGCTGCAAGTAGACATTGTTAACCTTTCCAAATGGATTTTTGAAAATGGATTGAACCTTAATTTTAGTAAATGTCAGGTGATGAACTTTTTATTAAACGCGAACACTTTCTGAATACATATATTTATTAGATAATTTTCCATTGGATAGAGTTGAGTCTGCTCTGGACTTGGGCGGTATTTTTGATAACTCTCTTCGTTTTGTAAGCCATGTAAATAAAATTATAGTAAGATCATTGAAAGTGATCGGTTTTATAAGAAGGGTGACATTTGATTTCGTATAGCCAGAAACAATTTTATACCTTTATAATTCATTAGTCTTACCTATTCTTACTTATGCTTCATCAATTTGGTCTCCCTATACTCAAACCTTATTTCATCAGCTTGAATTAGTTCAGCATAAATTATTAAGATATCTTTCTATTAAAACCGAGAGCCCAATGAGTTATATAGATCACGACTTTGTTCCAATTATGCGTAAATATAGCATTCTTCCCGTCCGTGAGGTACACAATTTTTATGATCACGTAGTTGCTTTTAAAATAGTTCATAAGTTGTTTGAATGCGAAGGCGTTAATTCGTTATTTTCTTATCGGTCTATTCCGTACAATATTCGCGTACCTCGTATATTAAATGAGATGTGTGTTTCCGTGAATTACAGCTTCTATTCTTCTGTTAATCGTTTACGTCGTATTTGGAACTGTGCTCCACGGAACATTGTAGATTGTGATTCTCTTAGTTTATTTAAGTCCCGTTTACGTGCTTATTTGTTATCGCTTGGTACTTCTTAGATTTTTGTATTTTCAGATGGACTTGTCCCTGTCATTCATCTCTTGTAAAGGGCCTATGCCCGTCTAATTTTCAATAAATAAATAAATAAATAAAAAAAGGGCAAACAAACGCAATTTTATAGCGATAAAGGCTTGCAAAACAAAAATATGGTTTCTCTCTGAATAATCCCATCAAAGAAAACTGAATTGATTTTGGGTTATCTACGTGTTTCTCGTCGAAACTGTGTAAAGAATTTCAACAACGCTTTTTGGTCTTTTTGTGCTGTTTCCCTTTTGAGCATCCAGCAGTAGTCCGTCTTCACATTCCCCAGTTTCCTTCCCATCTGCGTCTTGTCTTGTTGAAATCTAGTGTCTTGCACTTCACTCAAATGCCTGCGGTTTTGCGGAATGTCATCAACGTGACGCTGTAGTATATATACCGTGGGAGACTTTTGCTCCACATCATAGGGGATCCCATATTATAGCCTTCACCCAATGAGAGGTGAGCTTGGCCTTTAGGTCGGCCAATGGCGTATTAGTAATACAGCCAAATGAAAATACCTTACGAAGAAGTAAATAGATGCTTAATTATAACTATTACAACCGAATTAAATAAACAAGGAGAAAAATCCGTCACTAAATGTTGCCTGGATTAGATAAGTATTAAATTTTTAGTTTTTATATTAGACTGAAAAAACATAATCCTTTCTGTCATTTTATTCCTTTCAGGATACAAGGATAGAGGATGAACCCCATTTGTAGAGTCACGGGAAGTGCACAAGAACCAAGAGCTTCTGATTTTTTATCAAGAAGTATCAGTTGTGCAGAAGTGATGACAACTTTGTCCACATCCAAAGGTGTACCATTGAATACCTTACAAGCACTATTTGGAGTCAGGTTAGTTTTCAAAATACCTACAAATATTTATTATTAATTTTGAAAATGATGCTTTGTTTTTTTTTTGGCGTCAGGAGGAAGAGGTGCCGACGAAGATTAGATCCTGATTACGCCAGGAACTTGACAGCGCACCACTGCGATTCAAGGCGATTGCGTGTAGTAGACGTCCGAACGTGGTGCATCACACACTGGTTTCATTCATAGTGAAATAGTGCGGTTATAAAGTGCGTGGCTCCGGTGTCCCTCGGTTTCCGTCGGTAAAGCTAATTTTACATTTTTAATGATGCTCTGTTCTCCCAGTTAAATTAAATTTGACAAATTAGTCTCATTTGCTTTATTCCCGCGAAGCAAATATGACAGTGTTAATGCCGTTCCCTTCACTCGGATAAATTAGTTCTGATAAGTTTTGATTGGCATTTTTAAACATACTGTGTTCTCCCCGTTAAATTAAATTTGACAAATTAGTCTCATTTGCTTTATTTCGCTGAAGCCAATACTACAGTGTTAATGCAGCTCCCTTCACTCGGATAAATAAATTTTGATAATTTTCATCACGCTCGCTTCCCCTCGATTAAACAAATTTGACAAATTTAATCTCACTCGCTTTCCCTCGTTAAAACGAAGTTGGCATTTTTAAACGTGATCTGTTCTCCCCGTTAAATTAAATTTGACAAATTAGTCTCATTTGCTTTAATTCGCTGAAGCCAATATGAAAGTGTAAATGCCGCCCGCTTCACTCGGATAAATTAGTTTTGATAAGTTTCATCATGCTCGCTTCCCCTCGGTTAAACAAATTTGACAAATTTAATCTCACTCGCTTTCCCTCGTTAAAATGAAATTGACAATTTTTAATCATTCTCATTTCTCTTGATTAAATTAGTCGAAAGGAATCCAAAGTTCTCGCAGGCCACTGGAATGGTCCCCATCGACCTATCTACCTATTTGAGTAGATTGGGTACCTGCAGATACTTGCAATATATGCTTCGCTGGTCAAATGGTTAGTCATAAACTTTGGGCTCACGAATCGAGTACCTCAAATACCCGCCCCAGAATTAAAATGGATTCAAATGTTTACTACATTTTCATTCTAATAGTTACTGATTTTAAAATCTGGAAAATTTTTCGGAATTAAAATGGATCGACACAATAAAATTCCTATTTCGAATTATTCCTAAAAAATGCATTCATGGACTTTTATTTTCAAAAGTAACTGAATTCAATCTAATCATTTCATATTCTGAATTCCAAATGTAAAAGCATACTCCAATATATTCCATATTTACACCTGCCTATTTCCACCATGGTACTGGGATATGATAAGAAATTTTAAAATTGGCGGGGTCCGCCATATTGATGAAAGCTATAAGGTGATTGGTTCGTTCATCAAAATGGCTCTGACGCCCGCAATTTGTTTGAATTTGATGTCCCAATAGGAGAAATAAATGAAAACAATTTTTATTGAAAACATTATTCCCAAAAACCATGCTTTCAAATTTCAAATTCAAATACAAATATTTATTTAGAACTCTCTGTACATAATAAACATTTTAACAAAACATTATTAAATACATAACATTTTATAATTCGTAAATTAACAATTAACACAGTTTTCAAGTATAGGTATGTACTGTAAGTCCTTTGTTCGATTGTTTGATTTGATAATCTTTATCATTAATAAAAGGTCTCGTTCAACTTTGGGAAAACATGTACATCCGGAATAAAGTTCGTTGTTGCTAAGAGGATCACTCAATAATCTGTAACGGACAGATTCGCCGGTAGCGCTAAACAAGGCATGCGTTTGTGCGTGAGGGTAAGAAGCGTGTGAGTGTCGCGTAACGAGGCGGGACCTCAGCGTATAAATTGGGGGGAAATTTCCGAATTTTGGACAGTCGTCGTCAGACCGTCTAGCACTGTCTGTCGGTCGACTCGAGCACGCGCTCCGATTCCCTGCATTCCGAAAATGCTTTTTTTCTCCTTACAGGTGGAGTAACCAGAATAATTAGCGTTCGCTTAAAAGAAACTCAGTCACAAAGAGTTGTGAATTCTTTTGTATTCGAAAATATAAAAAGAATAAATAATAAATGTATTTTTGTATACCATTCAATCAGTCTCTCGAGTCCATTTATTTTACGTACCTGCACGTTACATTTGGCGGCCGTGACAGGACTCGAGAACGATTGGATATAGATAAAAAAAAACAAATATAAATAAATGGAAGAGTGGAAGGCCAAGGAAAAAGCCGGCCAAGTAGTGTTCGGTGGCCTCTACACAGTGAGACAGACGGGAATCAATATAGAGGAGTTCCTAATGAACTTACCTCAACCGCCTGTAAAAACCGATTACAAAATTAATAAATAAATGGTGCATTGAACAAAAATAATAACCCTGAATTGTTAGTTTAAAAAAAAACACATCCAATACAATCCTTTTTTAAACAAACCCGAGAAAAAATTCTGATAAATAAAATGCCGAGGGGCAGGCCAAGAAAGGAAATGCGAAGAAGCATTTCACACGAAATTCTACGAGAAAAAGAGGTAGAACCTGAAGGAAATGGAGAGCTCTTTTCGAGACTCAACTGGCAGTCCGAAGCAACCGGTCTATTCCGAGAAATGCGGAAAAAAGGACAAGACTGCGAGCGAAGAATAATACAATTAGAGCGAAAAGATATGAATGCTCACATCATGCTCGATCAAATGAGCATTAACGGAGAGGAATTAAAAGACTTACAAGGTTGCATTGAGGAAGTAGAAAAGGAGGTGGTAGTGCGCCCAGAGGACGTACCTGAAATACTCCAAAGTTCGAAATTAGCGGAGATCGTGAAAAGACAAAGTCACGATATTCTCAGACTAGAGCATCAAATTAAAAATCTCCATTCGCTCATACAAGAAGCACGGCAGACGAGAGATGCGCGCTTTAGTCGTCCTAATATACAAGAGGGTGAAAATGATAATACCCCGAAATTAAGGATAAATCCTCCCACATTTTCCGGGGGAAAAGCAGAAAAACCATTGAAATTTCTGCAAGCGCTTTGCAACTATTGCGAAGGATTAAAAATAAATGCGCCACAATTCAAGACGATTATGTGCCAAATTTTGAAAGGTCCCGTCCTGGATTGGTGGTATTTTGTCGAGCAAGATGTACTAAACTTAGACGAATTTGAACTTAAATTCCGGAAAAGATACTGGAATGACGAATCCCAATACCAACTCAAACGAAATATTGAATTCGGATATTACCAATCCTAGCGAAATGCAAGCCGCATAGAATACGCCATCGATTTATGTAACCAGATTAAAGGCTCGAATTTGTCATTACCGAATAAGGAAATAATTACTATGATATCTCGACATTTTGAGCAAGAAATAAGGAATGTCATTATTAATCGAGATATTCGCCAATACGACGATTTATTGGACGTACTCCAAAACCTACGACGAAATGGGACCCTCGAATTCTAGTATAGGGATGTACGAAAATAAGGGTGACAGAATGGGAATGATAAACCCGGACCGAAGAAGGAACCCGATGGAAGAAAAAAGAGAGGCATGGCGGGAAACGACGCCTTATGAGAACCCGAGCATTCAAAAGAGATACGAAAATGAAGGTGGGCAAGGAGAAAGATAACTTCCGGGTGGCGCCATCAACAGGAGAACCTGCAAAAAATTGTGCCTAGGGTGTACAATGTAAATACAATGGGCTTAAATCACGGTCGTATAGGTCCTGCAACTCGAGCCAAAATTGGGTGGTAGGGGTGTCGTAAAATTGAAGATGATTTTAATATCGTTCATGGCCGCAAGGGCGGCGCAATCGGTCATTCGAGCCAGCACACACACAGTTGAACGCATGCGTATATGTACATATGTGTGATGTACATGCTCCACAGGATATATATATATATATATATATATATATATATATATATACCTATAAGTATATCAACAAATCGTTCAACGAAGAAGAAACAAATCTAGTACATAAGTGTTCTATGAAATGAAACGAATCTTTCAACGAAGAAGAGAAGAAACAAATCGTTCTTATCTGCCGAAAAAGTGACGCTTGCGGATGTCAACAACCAACCCATATTTACATGTTAAGGTTAGTGACAATAATTTTTGCGACAATATTTGATCAAATTAATAAAATTACTTTCTTGTTAATATATAATTACTTTTCTAACCTATTATAATCGACCTAAATTTTTCTTAATAGCTTCTTTACTTTGTTTTTAACTTTTATCAATTTAAAGATTTATTTCTGAGATTTTAATTTGCTATCCCTTATTTTACATTATTCATTTTTAAGATATTTCTCAAATTATACAAATAAAATCATGGGTTTCAACTGTGGGTAATAGGGATTTTACATATTTTCATTAACTTAACAGTGTCCTAATATCGAATTATTGTACACAGTTTAACATCGGTTGAAATTTCAAATTCTCGTTCGATCTAGATAAACATGCAATTGTCCTTGAATGTTTGTTTTGAAATACACAATAAGATTTATATCCTGCACAAGTTATTCTGAGCATCGTCAAAATTATAAATTTAAATGATTTACAACCTTAACTTGCAAATTCTCAACCACATTCTCGACATGATTGTATGTGTATTTGTAACTGTATATTTTTTCTATATATTAAGTGCTCGGTTTTTTATTCCGTATACAGAAGGATTAGGTGAACCGTATAATGACACGGTGGTGTGTTGTTCCGAAGTGCGATACAAATAGTCGTGTGCACAAAACAAAACGCTCTGTTTTTCTTGTGCCAAAGAATGCAGAACGTCTACAGAAGTGGGTAGCAGCAATTCCTGGTATTGACAAACTGAATGCTACAAACGTTGTCTGTGAAAAACATTTTAATGAAGAATTCATCATTAGACATTGGATAAAGCGCGATGTAAATGGCAAAATAATAGCGAAGGTATGAACTGGTTATTTACTAATGAACTTTATGATTTTCATTCATGAATTACACTCAGTATCACTTTATGTTGCAGGCTGCATACACACGCCCCAGGCTGAGCGATTTGGCTGTGCCAGAAATATTTATCGAGCCTGATGTACCGAGCACGTAGTGATGTTTCAATTCAAACTGCTCCCGCAATAGACCAGGGTAAGCTTTTGTATTTCGGGCTCGATTCGATACCAAAAGAGCCTCAGTAAGACCCATGCTAAAGATACCCGTTTTCAATGCCCGTTTTCAGTACCTCGATATTTGAAACATTTTTTATACCAAATGGTTACCCATGATGGCCCATTAATCCCTGCAAATTGCAAGATGAGCATATGCCCCCTTTAAAAAATATAAGAAGCTAAGGTTGGAGTGTACATGCGAAACTACTATATTTCCTGGACATGGACAACATTGAGTCCCTATATTTCCTAAACGGCTCTTATGCTCATCTTGAAATTTTTCAAGGATTTTTGGTTCATCATATGTAACTATTTAGCATAAAAAAAGTTTCAATATTCGAGGTACAAAAAAGGGGCATATTTTACAGAGGCTATTTGTTTATTCATTAAAAGATGTTTGATGCAAGATTTATATTCCAGGTTGTAACACGCCAGTTACAATACTCCACCTGGAACCTCGGCGCTCGTAACTCAGACGGTAAGACACCGACAGAGCGGTCGGTAATCACAAGCGATGTGGTTTCAGGAAGGCCCACGAGACGACACGGCGCGACGATCGCGGAGCGCGGTTACGAGACGACCAGCAGTCAGTCTGGTCTCGGACCTGTGTTCACAGATTTAGTATGCATCTCGGGCACGCGCAGTACGAAGTTGCGCTGATTGGCCGCCCGACTCCCCGCGGAACCGCGGGAATTCAAACGGCACGTTGGCGGATGAGTTTCAATGCAAAATCATCAATTTTGACATGAAAATGCATTTGAAAAATTCGGTTTTTTGACCAAGTCGGTGCAAGACATGTTTCTTTCTGAAATACTGAAGAAAGAATTAGGAAATTGCAAGAAATATTCTTTTTGTAAGCATGACAGTATAAAAATGCCTGTTTTTTTATTAAAATTGTATGCGATACGTAATTTCAAGCAATAAAAATTAAAAAATACACTCCAAGATTTATAAATAAATGATTCCCTTGTATGCTGTAATGAATTTTATTGAAAATAATCTTACTAAAAGAATACGGCACATTATGTAATTGTAATATTATTCTTTATCACGTATATGGTAAAAATGACTCTTTAAAAGTATTTTGAAAGTAAATGACTGTAATTGATTAATAATAGTATAGAAAAATTTATCCGGTTGTCCGATGATCAAATGCGACATACATTCCACGATTTCCGTGTCAATCTCGTTGGCTCAGTTGATACGGTCTTTGACTGGTGATGCAGAGGTTGGGGGTTCGCGTCCGCGCCCGGTAATTTTTTTTATTTTATTTAATTTATCTTTTTTTGTTTATTTTATTTCTTTTATTCATTTTATTTGTTTTCTTTATTTTGTATATTTTTTTTATTTCAATTATTTTATTTATTTTATATATTTCATTTATTTTGTTTATTTTATTTACTTTATTTATTTTATTTGTGTTATTCATTTTATTTGTTTTTTACCAAAAATGTGGTGTCTTTATGATTTTTATTGGAAATGTAATATTTAATCCGAATTTCTATCTGACAAAATTATTATAAATTAAAAATCCTAAAATAAATAAAATAATTAAAATAAATAAAATAAACAAAATAAATGAAATATAAACCTATAAGCATTTAACCTAAAATAGCCAAACCTGGAGGAAGGCAGTCTTCATAAAATATTAGTTAAACCTGGAAGCATCTAACCTAAACTAACCAAACCTGGAGGAAGGTAGTCTTGATAAAATATTTGGAGTGTATTTTTGAATTTTTATTGCTTGAAATTACGTATCGCATACAATTTTAATCAAAAAACAGGAATTTTTATACTGTCATGCTTACAAAAAGAATATTTCTTGCAATTTCCTAATTCTTTCTTCAGTATTTCAGAAAGAAACATGTCTTGCACCGACTTGGTCAAAAAACCGAATTTTTCAAATGCATTTTCATGTCAAAATTGATGATTTTGCATTGAAACTCATCCGCCAACGTACCGTTTGAATTCCTGCGGTTCCGCGGGGAGTCGGGCGGCCAATCAGCGCAACTTCGTACTGCGCGTGCCCGAGATGCATACTAAATCTGTGAACACTGTCTAGGACGTCTGTACCGAGGCATCGCGCGCAAGGGCAAGTGCGGCCAATTGAGAGTTTAACTTAGCGAGTCTCCGAGTTTTTGAGAGTTGTTGAGAATGCATGAAGCGAGTACGAGTGGGTCCAGCACTAAGACGACCCCAGGGCCTGCAGAAGCCGCCCTACTCATAGTCGACGAGAGCGAAGTGTAAGTGGCCTTGAGCCTATTATCTTTAATAATAAGAAGTTTTGTGTGTCAATACAGAGATCTTTTTTTTGCAACCACCCTCCCTTGCATGCACCTGTTCTCTCGTCGAGAAGGAGACGGATTGCAGTGCGTGGCAATCCCCGCGAGTTTTCGAGTCCCTTTTCAGGCGCGGAAGGAGGCGAGACATCGTCCCCCTCTGGGACGAAATCTCTTGCTCTCGTGAGTGCGAGTGCGGGTCGCGAAAAGACCCCGAGTCAGCCGGGCTCGGGCAATTAATAGTCCGGACGTGCGAACGACGTCGTCGGGCCTCTACCTGGCGCAACGTCTCCGAAGACGTTAAAGTCTCCACCTGAGACGGTAGCCGGTCCCGAGACGGCGGCGGTAAAACGCCGAATAAGTAATACCAGAAAAAGGGCATTACAAGGTATGTATTTTAAGATATTATATTAATTTTGGATATTACGAATAAAACAATTAGTGCATAATAAAAATATGAAGAACAATAATAAAAACTAAAATATACTTAAGACTTAAATCTTGCATCGAGAGTGGTAAATTTCATGCATGAAAATTTTGTAAAAACACTACATTGAGCATTGAAATTTTATCGAAATGAGGTTAGAGACTTACCGCCAGGTTGTAAATTTACAACGTCCAGCATAGCGAACTTACTAGTTTGTGTACTTTTACTACCTTGTACGTAGATAATTTTTCGAGCCCATCACGAACTGTAAGTTTACTATCTGACAGGAAATAACGTCGGAATTTGTAAAAATACAAGGCCCAACAAGAAATTTTAACGCCTTAAACATGAGTAATTTACCACGTTACGAGTGGGTAATATTCGATCTCAGAATGAACATGGTAAAATTCATTTTTACTTTGTGCAGTGTAACAGTGGTCAATTTCAAACACCCTTTATAAAAATACTTTTAGTGACGGTTGGTGAATTTTAAATATAAGTTTATTTTATGAAGAATGTTTCAACATATTTGATAGATTAGTCATGAATTTACAACCTAATAAGATTCTTTTTTTTCAGATTTTTTGATAAAAATAAAGAAAATTTCGGATTTGAAACCTTTTTTCAATGAGTGTTTTACCATCGATACATGATTTTAAACCTAAAACCAATCTTTTGATAAGTCTTTTTTCATCGATACAAAATTTCAGATCCGACACCGTCTTTCGATGAGAGTTTTATCATAGGCAGTAGATTTTAGGTTTAAAACTTACTTTTGGTCACAGTTTTACCATCGATATAAGATTTTAAATTTAAACATTCTTTTGATCAATCTTTCACCTTTGACAAAAGATTTTAGCTCTAAAATCTTCATTCGACAAGACTATTGCCATCAAGAAGAGATTTTAGGTCTATAACCTTCTTTCGATAAGTGTTTTATCACCGTCCTAGCGGACCAGGTCAACCGTCAGTCAACCGTTTGTCAACCGACAGCAGTCGATTTGTGCAAAAATCAACTCTATGTCTTTTTGTATGCAAAAAGTTTTACATTCAAAGATATGGAGTTGGTTTTTCCACAAATCAACTGTTGTCGGTCGATATACGGTTGACTAGCGGTTGGGTTATTGCATAAATTGACTATTGTCGGTTGACCTGAGCCGCTAGGGCGATAGAAAATTATCGATTTGAAACCTTCTTTCGATGAGAATTTTACAAGTGATAGACGATTCTAGATCTGAAGCTATGTTGTTGGAGATTGTAGTTCTCGACAGTGCCGACATGCGCGAACTCTACTCCCGCGATTGGAGCGCTCCCCGCATCGATGTGGCGAATCGTTCGCCACGAGTCTCCCATCAGGAGACAGTCTAGCTCTGACAGTGCTCAGCAAACGATCGCTTCTAATTGCATTTTGATATCATTTCGCGCACGCCGTTTTCGCCCACGCTGGTGGATCGCGTCTATACAGTGTCGCGGCGAATTCCATTTTGTACCAAAAATAAAGGCAATTTACAGTGCAGAAAATTGTGCTCCGTTTATCTGATTCCATCCACTTATATCCAACTGAGACGCCTTTACAGTCCGCTCATCCTCTCTCTCAATCGAGCTATCCAAAACACGGTCCTTCGAGCCGGATTAAAATCGGATAAAACGAATAATTTTGGACGTGAAACTCGATCATAGGTGCATAATTTTCAAAAAAAAAACAAGGTGAAAAAGAAGCGGGAAGCGTGCATAAATTTGGATAGCGTGCTTAATCGTTCCATTTGGACAAACACGCTTGGCCTTCGAACTGTGTTGGTGTCATATGCGTTTACCAGTGCAATAGTGAGCAAACAACAAAAGGATTACGTGAATGTGTTAGTGAATAACAAAGTTTCGAGTGTTACTCTATTTTGAAAACACAGACGCGCCTTTACCCCTCTTCCTCTCGTTGTCCAAACCTCGGACCTCCCCTACTTTCGAGGGCTCTCCTGTTCGCGCTCTCCTACCTCGCCCCACCACGGCTGTGGTGTCCGGCGGTCTCACTCTCTTTTGAGTTCTCTCTCTCTCATTGGACTTCCGCGTTCCGCGGGTCTTCGCATTACAGTCGATCGAACTGTAATCGCGAAATCCTTTCTCCCACTTTCTAGCCAGTCATCTATTTCGTCATGGACACTTCCTTCGTCGACTATAAAATCAAACTGAAGCAACAGGAGTTGCTCATGCACTCGATCGTCAACGAAACCGAACACATGAAATCGATTGACAATCCGTCCAATCGACTACTCAAAGGACGGCTTAGAATTTTGGAAGACAATTGGGCAAAATGCCAAAAGTTTCATGCCATGTTGGAGACTTCTCGCCCAGCTGACGATGGCGACGATCCCGACATCGCGAGGTATTTTGCTGACGACAATCTTACAGTCGCTGAAACCGCTTTCGACGAAGCAGTCGACTACTTTCTGGACCGGATTGACGATGCACCGAACGCCACGTCGACACCGAGGGATGACCTTCAAGTATCTGACTCGATGGTAAAGCTGCCGCGCATTTCACTGCCAATGTTTTCCGGTAACTATGTTGAATGGCTCCAATTTTATGATCTGTTTAAAACTCTTGTCATCGATAATAAAAAGTTGTCTAATATAGAACGCTTGCACTATTTAAAGTCTAGCCTCACCGGCGAGGCTCTTGTTCTTGTACGAAATGCATCGGGTTCGGCGAAAACATTTCCGGAAGTATGGAAGTCTTTGATTGCTCGGTATAACGTAAATAAAATTTTAATAAATGAATATTTGAATACTTTACATTCATTACCGGACATTTCATACGATGTCTTGAGAAACTTAAAGTTAATGCGCGATACAGCAACGTCAGCCATTTCGGCGCTTTCTGCGTTAGATCGGCCGGTAGATACGTGGGACGATTGGCTTGTATTTTTACTATCAAATAAATTGGACAAAGCGTCTCGAAATGAATGGGAGATGCACACAAGCGCGGGAACCGATCCTTCCACGTATTCAGATTTTTCAACATTCTTAGACTCTCGAATTCGGGCTTTGGAAGCTATCGCTCAATTTCACAAACGAGGTCCAATGACCTCTACGTCGGCGCCAACTAAATCGTCGAAGTCATCAACCATTCATGTGCACCAACAGTCAAAGAAACCCCATTGTCCCGTATGTAAGGGCAATCATAAAATTTACTCGTGTTTGAAATTTAAGACATGGGCAGTTGATGAACGCGATAACTTTATACGTAAAACCTCTCGCTGTTTTAATTGTTTGTCTGAACATAAAGTGAATGATTGTTCAAGCAAATACGTTTGCAATGCTTGCGGTATGAAACACCATAACTTGTTACATCGTAGTGAGAATAACGGGGAAAAGGCGAACACTCGTCAAACGGACTCGTCATTTAAAAGATTGTCGATTTCTAATACGGTCGACCCTAAAACCATTGCGTCGGAGCCGTCTTGTAGTTTTACGTCTCATTTGCAAGCGTCAAACTTTGCGCCGAAAAGTGTTCTTCTCGCGACTGCGCGTGTTAAAATCGTTGGGCCAAACGGACGTTGCGTACTCGCGCGAGCTCTCATTGATCAGGGTTCGGAATCGTCGTTCGCTTCTGAATCACTGGTACAGTCAGCAGGTTTACCGCGTTTTCGTACTCATGCGACGATTTCCGGAATCGGTGCTTCTAGACCTCGAAACATTTCCTGCCTCACCAAATTTACGGTAACGCCCTGTAAGCCATCCGCGATTTCTCTGTCGGTCAGCGCGTTTGTTCTGCCAAAAATTACGGGATATGTACCCAAACGTTATGCTTTTGAGAAAATCGCTACTTACTATGGCGATCTCGAATTAGCTGATCCGCAACCCCTATCCGATGAACGCATCGCCTTGTTGCTAGGCGCGGATTTTTATGGGGATATCATTCGCAATGGAGTTATGCGTGACCACGGTGACCTTCCCTTAGCGCAACTCACAATATTCGGGTGGATTCTATCCGGCCCGATCCCTACGAGTGTGGTGTCATCTCATCTCATTCACGTGCACCATTCTGCCGATATGGAGAACCTTGACCAGGCACTTCGCCGTTTTTGGGAAATCGAGGAGATACCCTCCTCTCCGTCTCTCTCGAAAGAAGAGATTGATTGCGAATCACACTTCAAAGAATTTACTACTCGCTGCCCTGACGGCCGTTACTCCATTCGGCTGCCATTTCGCCGTTCTACCGATGATTTAGGTGATTCTCTCCAAATTGCGTTGGCCGCGTTTACCCGTCTCGAAAGGAGGTTCGAACGTGAGCCAGCTCTAAAAGGTCATTATCTCGAGTTTATGCAGGATTATCAAAAGCAAGGTCACATGTCGCCTGTCTCGCGTTTAAGAGATTTTGACGCATCTTTGGCACGGACGTTCATCCCCCACCATCCGGTTCTACGCACTCACAATTCAACGACTAAAATCAGAGTCGTATTCAACGGGTCGATCCCTACCGCTTCGGGCGTTACCCTGAATGAGTGTCTTCATGTTGGCCCGAAATTACAAACGGATCTTCCTTCTATAGTTCTTCGTTGGCGACGACACCAGTTTGTTCTTTCAGCAGACATTGAAAAAATGTTCAGGCAAATTCTGGTCGCACCTTCCGATCGCCGCTTTCAGTGTATTCTCTGGCGAGAAAACCCCGAAGATCACATTCAGATTTTTGAGCTCAACACAGTCACTTACGGCTTAGTCTGTTCGCCGTATCTAGCTATACGCGTTCTAAATCAACTAGCGTTCGATGAACGTCTCAACTTTCCGTTGATTCAGTCCGTCGTCGAACGAGACATGTACGTCGATGATGTCTTCATTGGCGGTGATGATAAAGTCCTGACCCTTGCGATGCGCAATCAAGTTATTCAACTGACCGCTGCGGGCGGCTTCCCTTTGCACAAATGGTTGAGCAACGATCCTGATTTATTGAACGGTCTGAACGAGCGGCAAGTTGGACAAGCTCTCACGCTTCCGTTCGACGAGGACCTAGGCGTAAAAATCCTTGGCATAACGTGGAACCCATTGGTCGATGCCTTTCAGTTTCGCGTGAATAACCTTCCTGAAGGTTCAACAACTAAACGTAAGATCGCCTCGGCTGTGTCAACCCTATTTGATCCTCTTGGTTGGATCTCCCCCTCACTCATCGTGGCCAAAATTTTACTGCAGTCGTTATGGTTGTTGAAGGTATCCTGGGATACAGTTCTCCCTCCGCAAGTCGTAGCAAAGTGGGAGGAATTTTGCAAAGGCCTAACTGGGTTGCCGTTAATATCAATACCCCGATGGATAGGTAAGGGAGACGACACGTTTTCTTTTGAATTACACGGGTTCGCTGATGCGTCTACGGTGGCATACGCTACCGTGATATATTCCAGGGTCACATCGGTTACAGGAGAAGTGAGCGTCCGTCTACTTATGGCGAAGACTAGGGTCGCTCCCTTGAAAACATTGAGCGTTCCCCGTCTCGAGCTATGCGCGGCTGCTCTCCTCGTCCGCCTCATGAGATATGTCTCTGACGCCTTTAACTTGTATCCCGTCGAAACGCATTTTTGGTCCGACTCCACCGTAGTCTTGTGGTGGCTGCAACAACAGCCGTCTACATGGAAAGTTTTTGTGTCCAATCGCGTTGCAGAAATACAAACTGCCTACCCGAATTCGTCTTGGCGCTATGTACCATCTGAAGACAATCCTGCAGATTGCGCTACGAGAGGTCTATTTATTTCGAAACTCATAGACTGCGGTCTGTGGTGGAATGGACCCGCTTGGCTGGGTAAAGCCGCTGATTGTTGGCCTTGCAATCCGATCGATCCCACTTCGACGAATATGGAGCGCAGGGGTCACGCGCTCACATCCCACGTCGCGGAGCCAGATTGGAGTATAACGCTTCTAGAAAAGATCTCCTCGTGGGCTCGATTACTGCGAATCACCGTTTACGTGCAGCGCTTTGCTTTGCGAGTTGGTGGTGGAGAGTATTTATCTCCGACCTTATCGGCAGTAAATATCGAGAAAGCATCGCAGTTTTGGATAAGGAAGATTCAATCGCTCGAATTTCCGGAAGAAATGAAGCTGATTTTCTCCAATCGAGAAATTTCCCGCTCGTCTCGGTTAAAGAAGCTGAATCCGTTTATCGACGACTGTGGCATCCTTCGGGTTGGTGGCCGGCTTCGAAATTCTCGACTACCGCGTCTTTCCTGTTTCCCAGCAATTTTGCCTAAGCACAGATTGTCCATGCTGATAGTACGCCAGATACACATAAACTTACTACACTCAGGAACTCAACTTACATTAGGAGTGTTACGCGAAAGGTTTTGGATACTGGGAGATCGGAACCTTGTGAAATCGGTTATCCATGATTGTGTCGTCTGCACTCGTTACTCAGCCAAGCCTTCGCGCCAAATTATGGGCGATCTGCCCACCGAGCGGTGTTCTCCTTCTCGCCCGTTTTCGCATACAGGCGTAGACTACGCGGGTCCGTTTTTTGTTCGAGCACATTCTGGCCGCGGAGTCAGGTCCCAGAAGGCTTACTTGGCGCTCTTTATTTGCTTCGCAACGCGCGCGGTACACCTGGAGCTTGTGAGTGACTACTCCACCGCCGCGTTTTTGGCCGCTCTTAAACGATTTGTGTCACGGCGTGGCAGTCCTAGCGACCTCTACAGCGACAATGGCCGTAATTTTGTTTGAGCTGATCGAGAGCTTGAACAAGCCTTTCGCAAGGTCATTCGAGATCCAGGCCTTGCAGTACGCCTGTCCGAACACCACATTCAATGGCACTTTTTACCGCCCTATTCCCCACACTTCGGTGGTCTGTGGGAGGCCGGCGTTACAAGTGTAAAGTCGCACTTGCGAAACGTTCTCGGCAAATCTACACCCACGATCGAAGAGCTCGTTACGTTGTTTTGTGAAGTTGAGGCATGCCTCAACTCGCGGCCCATCGCTCCCTTGTACGATGATCCGGAGAGTCTTGACTTCCTAACGCCAGGGCATTTTTTGATAGGGTCCGCATTGAAAAACATTCCACTTCCGTCGGTCTTGAAGTTCGATGAATCGCGACTGTCCCGTTGGCAGTACTATCAACGCGTAGTTGAACAGTTTTGGCGCCATTGGTCTCGTAATTATTTGCGCACGTTACAGCAGCGTACCAAGTTGTACACCGCGTCACCCAATCTTGTCAAAGGTGATATCGTTTTGTTAGAGAGTGCGAATTTACCTCCGTCGACGTGGGAGCTTGGGCGAGTTCTAGAATGTCATGCGGGTGCGGATTCGCGTGTTCGAGTGGTTACCGTCAAGACGGCTACATCGTGCTTCAAGCGTCCTATTGTTAAGCTAATTAAGTTACCGATTAAATCCGATTAGTTTTAAGTTAGACTTAAGATAGATTTGTAATTGTAGTGTTAGAGGAAAGGATTGATATTTCGTTTCGAACAACTAGTTCGAAAGGTGGCCGGTATGTTGGAGATTGTAGTTCTCGACAGTGCCGACATGCGCGAACTCTACTCCCGCGATTGGAGCGCTCCCCGCATCGATGTGGCGAATCGTTCGCCACGAGTCTCCCATCAGGAGACAGTCTAGCTCTGACAGTGCTCAGCAAACGATCGCTTCTAATCGCATTTTGATACCATTTCGCGCACGCCGTTTTCGCCCACGCTGGTGGATCGCGTCTATACAGTGTCGCGGCGAATTCCATTTTGTACCAAAAATAAAGGCAATTTACAGTGCAGAAAATTGTGCTCCGTTTATCTGATTCCATCCACCTATATCCAACTGAGACGCCTTTACAGTCCGCTCATCCTCTCTCTCAATCGAGCTATCCGATTATGTAAAATGAGCATTTTACAAAATTAATGTCATTACTTTCAAGTCTTTAGTAATTAATATCATTAATTAATGATTATTGTTTTTGAGAGATATATCTTCATATATTTAGTTTCTTGATATTTAGTGTTTATTCGTTAAAGAATTAATTGAGAATTACTTGCAAATTCATCAGCAATAAAGAAGTAATATTAAAATTCAATGGCATCTATTAAAGTACAATTATTAATCAGTATTAGTTACATTATATTGAATGCTAATACTGAATTAGGTAAAAGTGAAAAGTTATGCTGAATGCTTTTCAGTGCTTCGTTCATTATTCAAATGATTGTACATGAATCCTATTGAATCACCCCGGATATCTGTTAAAATGTGAATAATTTTTAATGTTCTGGATATTATATAAACCATCATCACGAATAAATCCTATGAAATCATCCTGGATTTCTATCACCAAGGTAATGCTTATTATTATTTGTGCTGCAGTAGATGTCGTTGAATTTTAATAACATGGCTATTGATGATGAATTTGTAAATAATTCTCAATTAATCCTTTACAATATACAATAATTTATAGTATTACATATAGATAAATGTATCAAAATATATTTCTCAAAAACAGTAATTAGTTTAGTAATTAATAATATTAATTACTAAACATTTGAAAGTAATGACATTAATTTTACGAAATGTTCCTTTCATATAGTTTGAGATTTAAAATCTTCTATCGGTGGTAAAACTCTTGCCGAAAGAAGGCTATAGATCTAAAATATTGTTCTTCATGGTAATACAGTTGTTAGATCTAAAATGTTTTATTGCTGGTGAAACTTTGGCCGAAAGGCGGTTTTAGACCTAACATCTTGTATCGGTGGTAAAAGTGTGACTGAAAGAAGGTTTTAAACCTAAAATCTACTGTCAATGATGAAACTACCTCCGAAAGAAGGTTTTGGGTCCGAAATTTTCTATTGATGGTAAAAGTATTATCGAAAGATTGGTTTTAGATTTAAAATTATGTGTCAATGGAAAAACTTTGATATAAAAGGTTTTAAACATAAAATCTTCTATTGATGGTAAAATGTAAGACAACAAAAGCCTCTATAAATAGAGGCTCTACTGTAAATACTATCTATCTAAATAGAATAGAATAGATATTCTATTCTATTCTATCTAAATAAGAATGCTTATATGCTCTTTATCTTAATGTTTCTTATGATTTATGTCAATCGTTTTTTTTTGTGCATTTTTGTATACTTTTAATAGGAATGGTTACGAATTATTGATCGGGTAATGGGAGGCTCAAATGATATTCTACAACAGTGACAGGGGCTTTCTTTTAAAATTGTCGAAATTTCCAAAAGCATATGAGAGCATTCGAATCCTGATACATGCATGCTTTTCAATCATTCTTTTAGGATCATGAAACAGCATTAAGAATTACTGAAAATTTCAATAATTGAATAAATAATTAAGTAATTAAATTAAAATAATTAAATTAGCATAACGTTCCATAGCTGCTGATACCGTAAATGATACGATACCCGCGTAAAAATATTCGTACTGGGAGAACGTATGGGTCAAAAGTATGGGAAAAGGTATGTGATAAGGTGTGGGGCAATGTATTACCCAAGCAAAGTTATTACGTTGCGCATAGTTTCGCCTAGAGACACCCCATACTTTGTCCCATACAATATTTTATCATATGAGGAAAATGTAGGATAAAGTATTTACAAAGAGTATGGCAGAAGGAATGGGAAAATTCAACGAAAAAATTTACGAGAAAGGGTGGGTTAAATATATGGGAAATTTTCACTTCGTTTCGTTTAGTTACAGCCCATATATTTATATATGGGATATATGAGATGTATTTACAAATAATGTTGCGTAGGAATGGGAAAATTAATCGTTAAAGTTTCATCTTTATTATTCTCACACTTTCGAATTGTATAACATGGGGCTGACCCATGGTTATATAAGATCATTGATTCATCATTTTCACCGAGGATATCATAAAAAATATAAATAGGAAAATACAGGATAAAATATTTAGAGAGAATATGGTAGAAAGAATTAAAAAATTCATTTGAAAAATGTGCGGTTTTGAATCCTAGTCAAAGTGATAGAAAAATTGGGAGGATGTGTGGTATAAATATATGAGAAATTTCGTCTCGTTTAATTACATCTTGTATTTCAACCATATTTCCTCCTGGTATCACCCCATACTTTAGCCCATTCTATTTCATTAAGTAAAGACCTGTTACGGGACTGTATATTTACAAATAATGTGGCATAAAGAATAGAATAATAATAATAATAATAATAATAATTGATATCGTTATCAGCTTTATTTTTTTCATACTATCGAATTGTGCTGGCCCATGTTTGGATAATGTCATTTATTCATCATTTTCACCGAGTCCTCCACTCTAAATTCGAATCAGCGACATTCTCTGACTCAAATTTAGAGAGTGGTAAATGATGGCCCATAGTTTTCATTTCAATAGAAACTATGAAACATCAGATTTTTAAACGGTTGCTTTGTAAAAATGAAAAAGTAGCAATTCATAGCGGGTAAAAGTTATGGAGGAACTTTGGGGAAAATAACTGCAAAATTTACTCTAAGTGAACCATACTACCGGCGCAATCCAAACTTTGGCTCACGTTATTTAATAATTTAAGGACCAATATATGGGAAGTTGTAATCACAAATTTGGATAAAATTGGGTTATAATAAAACTACTTCCTTATCTCCTTCTTTTCTGAGAATTTATTCCACGACAATCACAGTAAATTCAGTTGCTTATAGCCATAGTATCTTCCGAAATATAATAATTTAATACAATATATATTGATACATTTAAGGGCCTTGAGCCTGCAAGTCACCTTACTAAAAAAGCAAGAAAATTTTCTACTGATTCTTAAGGATTACAAATCATATTTTTTTTATTTAATTTTGTTCAACGGAAATATTTCTTATTTTATTGAATACCGTATAAGTAATTTTTAATAGATTCTAATGCTGGGAAGTAGTTAAAAAGAAATGCTGAAGAACTATAAATTGAATTGAAGCTGAAACTAGCCCCACCTTCCAGCCCCACCTTCGGTTTTATAGGCTTTATGATCTTTCACATTAGAAATCAGACGTGTGCCGAATTGATACGTATTTGGCTCTGTTCCCAAACATATATACTGTAAGTGAATGCATTTCATGGGGCCCTGGTACCGTACCAGGACTCGTCATATGACTAAAATATCACTTTTTCCTGAAAAATCGCCATTTTTTCGAATTGTATGACTTTCTTGAAGGGAAATCAGTCGTGCACCGTATTGAAATATATATAGGCCCCTTCCTAATCATATAAACTATAAATTAATTCATTTCATGGGGCCCTGGTACCGTACTAGGACTCGTCATATGACTAAAATATCACTTTTTCCTGAAAAATCGTCATTTTTTCGAATTGTATGACTTTCTTGAAGGAAAATCAGTCGTGTGCCGTATTAAAACGTATATAGGCCCCTTCCTAATCATATAAACTATAAATTAATTCATTTAATGGGGACCTGGTCCCGTACCAAGACACGTCAGGTGACTAAAATGTCACTTTTTCGAATTGTGTGACTTTCTTGAAGGAAAATCAGTCGTGTGCCGTATTGAAATGTATATAGGACCCTTCCTAATCATATAAACTATAAATTAATTCATTTCATGGGGCCCTGGTACCATACCAGGACTCGCCAGGTGACTAAAATGTCACTTTTTCCCCGTATGAAATGTATGCAGGGTGAGTCTGATAGAAGTGAACATAGGGAAACCCATGTTAAGGCTACGCGCCTCGTGATTGGTCGATTCCGGTGGAACGTTGCTTCTCGCTGATTGGCTGTATTAGAGACACAAGAATGTAAACAAAATACTGTCTGTATGTATCAAATCTCTTGTGTGATACAACGGACATAACCACGTTTTGGGCTTATGTAAAATGTGTCAAATCCGTGAAATGTGTAACACAAACTAAAATTCAGGACTCAGTTCGTGAATCTGTACTTTTGTTACAACCGGATGCAGCCGATAAGTTGAAGGGTTTTCAACAAATCAATTGGCAAGAGTAAAATGTGCTATTCATCAATGATTCAGAGATATTCTACTCCAAAAATGATATCAGATAAGTTTTTCGTTTTAATAAAATCATTTCAATTTACAGCAAAGAATCTGGTACTTTGTGTGGTGTTATTGCAGATACAACCGCTCAGATCGTCGGAAACAATCGCATGAATGATTTGTTGCTTAGTGCTCGAATATCAGAGTTGTGATATGGGCTAAATCAATTGGATCAATTGTCATAATACGATTCTTCGATGAGATTCACCGAAAGCAGGAATGGGCATGGGGATGCACAGAGTCGTGAATCGTCCTGTAAGTATTCCCGTCAATGTTATAATTTTACTCATTTTCTTCTCTTTTCCTTAGCCATGAACAGTGTTGACTCGAGTTTCTCAACGTGCAATGAAATTATTTATGTATTTTTATTTTCCTCTGTTTCGTATAATAAACAACAGCGATTGAAGTAAATTACACTGTAACAAAGTAAAAAGATCGCAAAGTACTAATATGTCTTTTTCCAGGCAGTCGTAATTGCGAGTAACCTTTCACCTTCGATACTAATTTCCTAAAAAGTGGCGCTAGCAAATTAGTCCAAAAATCAGCTCGTTTTTGGAAAAAATTCATTAGAATCTCGTTTCGATGATACCACATTGCACGGAGCAGACTCATAGTGCTGTCGAAAAGTCTGTCATGAACGATACTTTCCTCTTTTCGAATTCTCTCCAAATACAAATCGAGAAACCTGGTACAACCTTCAGTATGGAACTCATCAGCAGGTCTTGGAAATTTTCTTTATCGCTCGGCCTGATGCATGATGTTGAAAAGAGCTTCTGTCAAACCAGGCAGAAGCGAAAGTTTCCCGTATAGCAGTACCGTCCATTCCCATGCAAAAAATTAATTTCATTTTATTTACAAATGTACACGGAAAAAAATAGTACGTCGCTCCAGCCAGATTGCCCAGCTAAAACAGCTTCCCACTGCCCAGCAGGTCGCGATGTAAGTCGCGAGTGAAGACGTAAAATGACAATTAAAATTCGAAATCCTTAAAATTTTTTTTTCTATAAATAGGTATACTTTTCTTATGTCTTTAAGAATATTTCTACATAATTTCTAGACGATGTGGTTATTTATATTATTTTTATATGATTTTTTTAAAGTCGTTAATAGTGAAAAAAAATCACTACTTTTTTCATTTTAAGGCTTCCGTATTGATTACCGTGTTAGATACGACAAAAATTCACTGAACCTTTTTTGTAGAGCACAAAATTTCCTACAAAAAAGTCACTGAGAGCCATAGTCTAATGTTAATAGATACGTCACGAATAAGATAACTATCTCTGTTCTAAAATTTAAATGATTTATTCAATAACTTCCGATGTTTTTCATGCCGTACATATTAACATTAGACTATGGCTCTCACTGACTTTTTTGTAGGAAATTTTGTGCTCTACAAAAAAGGTTCAGTGCATTTTTGTCGTATCTAACACGGTAATCAATACGGAAGCCTTAAAATGAAAAAAAGTAGTGATTTTTTCACTATTAACGACTTTAAAAAATCATATAAAAATAATATAAATAACCACATCGTCTAGAAATTATGTAGAAATATTCTTCAAGACATAAGAAAAGTATACCTATTTATAGAAAAAAAATTTAAGGATTTCGAATTTTAATTGTCATTTTACGTCTTCACTCGCGACTTACATCGACCTGCTGGGCAGTGGGAAGCTGTTTTAGCTGGGCAATATGGCTGGAGCGACGTACTATTTTTTTCCGTGTATGTTATAATGACAACGTAAGTGGAGTGAACAAAATCAATTTGATGTCATTTCATTTATACAATTAGGATTAAGGTTACGCGATGAAATAAGCCATTTTACTGGACCGAACATACCCAATCAACGTTCCTGAAAAATGTTGTTAAGATCGTTCTTAACCGGTCTGACACCATGCGCTTAACCGGTCTGTCCTGTCGAAATCAGATCGCCCGCTCTCCCATCGAGCTGAAGTTGGCATACGCAGTCCAGCATACGTGTAAGCGCACAAATGTCTTTTTTATTTTTTAAACGAAGTAACTTGCATTTATTGTTAATTGGACAAATTTTATTTTACTCAGTAGTTCAATAAGTATTTATTAAAAAATTACAAAGTTCGCTCGATCATGCTACCTCATACGTATGCTGGACTGCGTATGCTAACTTCAGCCTGATCGCTCTCCCTGCAATTTATTGAAAGACAATAAATATTACCTAACCAAGTTTAGTTCAAGAAATAGGCTAAATCTAACAAGTGATAGCATAATAATTCGCAAGCTTCCAACGAACTTCTCAGCAGCGGCATCCAACCTGTCAGCCGATAAGCAGGGTTTATCAAATTTTTAGAAAATTTTTCATTTTATACGTAGTTTTTCCTTTTACATTGTAATGAAAATTAAATTGTTTTCGTATGTTTTTAATGTGCATTCATGTGAAAACACATTTTATAAGTTTACATTATTTTCCTAACTAATCTGAGACTATTGTTGTTATTATTAAGATTTACTTAGTTATAAATAGGTAGCGAGCTATCAACTTTACTTGGCTTATTGATATTTGAGCGAACCCAAGTTGCCTTGCAATTTGCTTTCGAGACGAGGGTATGTACTTGTATGTATGAAATAATGACAACGCAAGTGAAGTGAACAAAATCAATTTAATTTCATTTAATTTATTTAATTAAATGCTCAAATTGTAAGCCGCCAGCAGCTGTACAATAGCCTAGCCTATTATAAAACTCGTTCATTGTATTTTGTAACATGTTTAAACCCAGACAGCCAGATCTGCTGCATATTGCCGCATATAAGGGGAAAAGTCAGGCGGAAGATATGTCGGCAGAACTACGGAATATGCGTCATCACATTTCTGCGGTAGAGATTAAAAGGGTCGGCGAAGGGATTAAAGATGCATACAAACACGGAAGCCGCGGCGGTGAACCCCCACACATGTGCACGCATGCATGCTCGAGGCAAGCGCGATAGGGGGCGATCGGCGTGACCAGGAGAGAGGGGGCGAACAGGAGAAGAGAGGTGACGGACGCAGCCATTTTCTCTCGTTTATCAAGTATCGAAACTATTGAATCGAAAAGATGTGGCAGCGGCATACCCGAAAAACGTGTAAAAAATTCGAATTTTTGAGCAAGTCAGCGCAAAACTTGTGTCTTTCGAAAATCCTGAAGAAGTAATTTAAGTTTTAATAAAATAACCTCCTAGCAATAAAAACTATTTATAATAATCATAAATTACGTCCAATTTGTCACAGCTATAACGTCTATATTAGACTATAGACGAAACTCCAATTCTGTGAAAGTGTGTAGATTGTGTGCAGCATTCATTAAAAACAGTTGAAATTAAAAAAAATGCAGTTGCGATTAAAAATTGTAATTGTAAAAAAATGTAATAAGTTCGAAGTATTTGTGGAACTATATTCGGAGTTTTAAAAACGATGAATTTAACATTTTATTAACAGATTAAATGTATTTAGTACCAACTCTATTTCTTCTTACGGTGTCATAGTATTATCCGAAACCTGGTTACATGCAGTTACGGATAAAGTTAATGTTGTCCCTGTATAAATGTCTGCAAACTTGGATACGAATCTCATTATAGAAATCACGCAAAATGATGTTCTCAAAGAATGGGGTTCACCAGTAAAATTTTTGTATTATTTTTTATTATTTTAAATAATAATTTAGGTCATAAATAACACAAATAAAATCTAAAAAACAATTAATTCAATAATTTGGGTATTTTATTTGTCAATTAAAAACTCTTCCGTTTAAAAGCGCGCCAGTTTCGTATGACATCACTATGCGGGTTCGGCTGTCAACCAATCCCGTTCGCATATTCTGCTGTGCCTTGTATGTCATGTTTAACCCCAATAGTTTGCTTGCTTCAAAGTTTTTAGTATGGAAAAAAGGGACATAAGACCTGCTGATTAGATCGATACACTTTATTATGCCGTTATTTGCGTTTTCTTAATTGCAAAAATAGCTTTAAAATCTATGTATACATTATGTATAGGTAACATTTATCAGCTACAAGGATGCACCTTTGGACGAACGTCGTGACGTTACTGTTTGTCGTCTCGTGTATGTATATTGAACCTATTTGTAAAATAGCAGAACTTTGTCCACATTAGAAGTTTGCTTGTTCCGTTTTAAAATTTCGGAGCAAACTTTTGAGGTTAAATATGACATAAATGCAGAGTATAGAATATTCGAACGGAATTGGTTGACGGCCGAACCCGCATAGTGACGTCACACGAAACTGTTTTTAGTTTTTTAATTGGCAAATAAAATACTCAAATTAATAAATTAAATTTTTTTTCGGTTTTATTTGTGTTATTTATAACCTAAATTATCATTTAAAACAATAAAAAATAATACAAAAATTTTACTTGTGAACCCCATTCTTTGAGAACATCATTTTGCGTGATTTCTATACTGAGATTCGTATCCAAGTTTGCAGACATTTATACAGGGACAACATTAACTTCATCCGTAACTGCATGTAACCAGGTTTCGGATAATACTATGACACCGTAAGAAGAAATAGACTTGGTACTAAATACATTTAATCTGTTAATAAAATGTTAAATTTATCGTTTTTAAAACTCCCAATATAGTTCCACAAATACTTCGAACTTATTACATTTTTTTACAATTACAATTTTTAATCGCAACTGCATTTTTTTTAATTTCAACTGTTTTTAATGCTGCACACAATCTACACACTTTCACAGAATTAGAGTTTCGTCTATAGTCTAATATAGACGTTATAACTGTGACAAATTGGACGTAATTTATGATTATTATAAATAGTTTTTATTGCTAGGAGGTTATTTTATTAAAACTTAAATTAATTCTTCAGGATTTCCGAAAGAAACAAGTTTTGCGCTGACTTGCTAAAAAATTCAAATTTTTTACACGTTTTTCGGGTATGCCGCTGCCGCATCTTTTCGATTCAATAGTTTCGATACTTGATAAACGAGAGAAAATGGCTGCGTCCGTCACCTCTCTTCTCCTGTTCGCCCCCTCTCTCCTGGTCACGTCGATCGCCTCCTATCGCGCTTGCCTCGAGCATGCATGCGTGCACATGTGTGGGGGTTCACCGACGCGGCTTCCGAGCTGGAGCTCCGTCCTGTTGGAACCACATCATCCCACGCTCTCCCTGCAATTTATTGAAAGAAAATAATTTTCCTTTTATAGTGCGATAAAAATTAAATTGTTTTTGTACGTTTTTAAAGTGCATTCTTTTAAAAATACATTTTTTAAATTTACATTACGTTGTTATTTAGTCTAAGATTATTCTTGTTGTTATTATTATTTTATTAGTATTATTATTATTTATTATTAAACTTTCCTCTTCCTCAATGTTTTTTAAAGTTGGAGTAACTATTCCTTCGAGCATTTGCAGATATAATTCTCCATTCAAATTATCTTCGATGAAGATGGGTCCAATTATTTTATCGCCTATGATACCAGCCCATACTTGTATCTTCACTTTATACTGTGTATGGATCTCCAACATTTCTCGTGGATTATGTCGAGCCCAATACCTATAGTTTTGCCTGTTTGGTGACGATACTGCGAAAAAAATACATTCGTCACTAAAACAAATGTTTTGCAGCACTTGTGGATTTCGATGAACAATTTCCGTCATTGTTTCACAAAATGCCATTCGGTATTCGCAGTCGTCGGCAATCAGTTCCTGGTATCTGTGCACCTTATAGGGTTTATAACCATTTTTTTTAAGCACTCTGCTTATTGTTACTTGGAAGAACCCAAGCTGCCTTGCAATTTGCCTTGACGAGAGATGAGGATTATTTTCAACTGCGGCACAAATCTGTATTTGGTCATCTTCTGCAACACGTTGCGTTCTAATTTTTGTGTGTGCAGGATCGAAACAACCAGTTTCTTTAAATTTATCAATTATGCCTTTAATCCCAGCTATTGAAGGGATAGGGTTTTCCTCAAATTCTACAGATAAATAATCTTTAATTTATCGTAAACTATGATCACGGTAATGAAGTTCGATTATTTTTATTTTTTGTAATAATGTTAACATACTGAAAAATGCGATATGAGATTTGCAAAGCAGATTAACTATTTGCAATTTTAAAATTGAAATAATAAAATAGTTCAAAAATCACCGCTAGGAGGCGGGAAATTCAATTTGAATTTCCTGCCGCTTGTTGGCGGGAAGATCAAAATGAATTTCCAATTTTAGGCATGCATTGCGCCACATTCCATCAGAGTCTGTGATTAGAGAAATAATCGTTGAATTTACACACAAAAATTAGGAGGCAATATATCACAGAAAATGACCAAATAATGGTTTGTGCCGCAGTTGATAGTACATACCCTCATCTTGAGGCAAATTGCAAGGCAACTTGGATTCGCTCAAATATCAATAAGCCAAGTACTTTAAAAAAATGGTTATGAACCCAATGCATAAACACTAGGAAATACAGATGACTACGAATACCTAATGTAATTTTTAATGGAACTCAAACAGAACAAAGTGAAAGTACAAGTATGGGCTGGTATCGTAATCAACAAAATAATAGGATCGATCTGCGTCAAAGATAATTTGAATGGAGATTTATATCAGTAAATGCTCGTAAGTTTTATAATAAATATGCTGAATAATAATAATAATAATAATAAAAATACTTATATAATAATAATTTTCTTGTGTTTTTTAATTTATTAAAATATCAACGAGTAAAAACCCTTAACAAAAATTAGAATGTAAAGTTGATAGCTCGCTACCTATTTATAACTAAGTAAATCTTAATAATAACAATAATAATCTCAGATTAGTTATGAAAATAATGTAAACTTATAAAATGTGTTTTCACATGAATGCACATTAAAAACATACGAAAACAATTTAATTTTCATTACAATGTAAAAGGAAAAACTACGTATAAAATGAAAAATTTTCTAAAAATTTGATAAACCCTGCTTATCGGCTGACAGGTTGGATGCCGCTGCTGAGAAGTTCGTTGGAAGCTTGCGAATTATTATGCTATCACTTGTTAGATTTAGCCTATTTCTTGAACTAAACTTGGTTAGGTAATATTTATTGTCTTTCAATAAATTGCAGGGAGAGCGATCAGGCTGAAGTTAGCATACGCAGTCCAGCATACGTATGAGGTAGCATGATCGAGCGAACTTTGTAATTTTTTAATAAATACTTATTGAACTACTGAGTAAAATAAAATTTGTCCAATTAACAATAAATGCAAGTTACTTCGTTTAAAAAATAAAAAAGACATTTGTGCGCTTACACGTATGCTGGACTGCGTATGCCAACTTCAGCTCGATGGGAGAGCGGGCGATCTGATTTCGACAGGACAGACCGGTTAAGCGCATGGTGTCAGACCGGTTAAGAACGATCTTAACAACATTTTTCAGGAACGTTGATTGGGTATGTTCGGTCCAGTAAAATGGCTTATTTCATCGCGTAACCTTAATCCTAATTGTATAAATGAAATGACATCAAATTGATTTTGTTCACTCCACTTACGTTGTCATTATAACATACATTGTAAATAAAATGAAATTAATTTTTTGCATGGGAATGGACGGTACTACTATACGGGAAACTTTCGCTTCTGCCTGGTTTGACAGAAGCTCTTTTCAACATCATGCATCAGGCCGAGCGATAAAGAAAATTTCCAAGACCTGCTGATGAGTTCCATACTGAAGGTTGTACCAGGTTTCTCGATTTGTATTTGGAGAGAATTCGAAAAGAGGAAAGTATCGTTCATGACAGACTTTTCGACAGCACTATGAGTCTGCTCCGTGCAATGTGGTATCATCGAAACGAGATTCTAATGAATTTTTTCCAAAAACGAGCTGATTTTTGGACTAATTTGCTAGCGCCACTTTTTAGGAAATTAGTATCGAAGGTGAAAGGTTACTCGCAATTACGACTGCCTGGAAAAAGACATATTAGTACTTTGCGATCTTTTTACTTTGTTACAGTGTAATTTACTTCAATCGCTGTTGTTTATTATACGAAACAGAGGAAAATAAAAATACATAAATAATTTCATTGCACGTTGAGAAACTCGAGTCAACACTGTTCATGGCTAAGGAAAAGAGAAGAAAATGAGTAAAATTATAACATTGACGGGAATACTTACAGGACGATTCACGACTCTGTGCATCCCCATGCCCATTCCTGCTTTCGGTGAATCTCATCGAAGAATCGTATTATGACAATTGATCCAATTGATTTAGCCCATATCACAACTCTGATATTCGAGCACTAAGCAACAAATCTTTCATGCGATTGTTTCCGACGATCTGAGCGGTTGTATCTGTAATAACACGACACAAAGTACCAGATTCTTTGCTGTAAATTGAAATGATTTTATTAAAACGAAAAACTTATCTGATATCATTTTTGGAGTAGAATATCTCTGCATCATTGATGAATAGCACATTTTACTCTTGCCAATTGATTTATTGAAAACCCTTCAACTTATCGGCTGCATCCGGTTGTAACAAAAGTACAGATTCACGAACTGAGTCTTGAATTTTAGTTTGTGTTACACATTTCACGGATTTGACACATTTTACATAAGCCCAAAACGTGGTTATGTCCGTTATGTCACACAAGAGATTTGATACATACAGACAGTATTTTGTTTACATTCTTGTGTCTCTAATACAGCCAATCAGCGAGAAGCAACGTTCCACCGGAATCGACCAATCACGAGGCGCGTAGCCTTATCATGGGTTTCCCTATGTTCACTTCTATCAGACTCACCCTGTACAGGCCTCTTCCTAATCATATAAATTATAAATTAATTCATTTCATGGGCCCTGGTACCGTACCAGGACTCGTCATATGACTAAAATGTCACTTTTTCCTGAAAAATCGTCATTTTTTCGAATTGTATGACTTTCTTGAAAGAAAATCAGTCGTGTGCAGTATTGAAATGTATATAGGCCCCTTCCTAATCATATAACCTATAAATTAATTCATTTTATGGGGCCCTGGTGCCGTACCAGGCTCGTCACGTGACTAAAATGTCACTTTTTCCTGAAAAATCGTCATTTTTTTGAATTCAAGAGAGTCATTCAATTCGAAAAAATGGCCTTTTCGGCATTGTCTGAAATATATTATATATGTGGAATCACAAAACGTAAAGCTTAAAATTTCTATAATTATGATGAATGTTCCTATTATTTATATATAGTTTAAAAATTGTTGGTACTTATTGCAAAACAAAACACTATTATAAACTGAAAAACATTTAGAACATTGATCAAATTTGAACGTAAATTCATGAAAACTGTTAAAAGATGGAGAACAAATGGACTTATTCTAACTTAATAGAAAATAGAAATTATAAAAGAAAATCATATAAAAATGTTATAATTTCGTTAAATAATAACGTAAATCATATGAAGATATTATAAATTTCGTCAAAATTGTAAAAATAATGATGAAGTTGGTAAAATTGCATAAGATATTAAATTTTGTTGAAATTATAAAAAATCGATTGAAATCTAGTTGGAAATAGTTATATGGCCGTAAATTGACGAACGTTTTAAAATATTTTAATGTCCAGATTTCACACAATTCATGAAAACCTATGATATGAAACTTTTGGTTGTTATTCACAAAATAAATCACCCAGATTTAGTGATTTTACCACCAATATATTGGTGAAATTTCTTTATTGGTATTCTGAGATATCATGAAAATATGTTAAAATTATATTCGAATTCAGAAATATTCAGTGCATACTATGGTACAATCCGCGTAAAATGTAACATGGCATTGATATACAATCATAGATCAAAAACTGTTACAAATATTGACGAAAATTGAAAAAAATTAGATGAGAATTAACGAAAATATTTTTAAATGTAATTAGAAACAACTTACTACAAAAGGAACATTACACATCTGTGGTAATCATAGCAAGTCGGCGAAATTTTAAAAACATTTCGATGTTAAAATAACTGATGTCTAAACTCGACAATTCCAAGTATAATAACCGTAAATACGCAATACTGCTGCATTGTTATAAAATAAACAAATGTAAAGGAAAATCGTTGAAAATCTAGCAAAAATTCTAAAGTATTCCTGAACGATACTAAAAAATTGGAAAAACAAAGAAATTTTTCAAAATCATTGCCAGGTGTGATTAATTATGTAGACTATAGGGCATTTCCATTTTAAATCGAACAGCGAAAAATAGTTTGAAATTCAAAACTGTGTTTTATATAGTTTATATTGTTTTATTCCATAAATAAAGAGATACGTGTTTTGCCGTTTTGCGAAAAAAAATTTTTTCGCACAGTTACGAGCGATCGAAAATTTTTAGGGTTCGACCGGTTTTCGCGCGAAACAGGCACACAAATTTCTTGAAACCTCTCTCTTTTCCTCAAAAATCAATATTTTACCCATCTATTTCTTGCTCTTAATAGTCATTTGGACGCTCTTTCTTTTCGCGTTGGAAAATTTAAAAAATTTTGAAAATTAACAAAATGGCGGCCATTTTTTTATTAAAAAAGAAACTCAATTTTCTCAAAAACATAATTTTTTTTTCAACGAATATTTTTTTAGGAGTAGATGACACAAAAAAGAACGTTTTCCAATAAGTTTGCTTTACGCCAAAACGCTGAAAGGGGCGAAGCAAATTTTTGTTTGGATTAAATAAAAACTCTTTTTTTTTATTTTTGGTTTATATTGCACCGTCTGTCAGTCAAAAAAATTAAAGAAAAATTGTTTTATATATGTTCTTTGGAAGCATAGAACTATACGCAACGTATACCTATAATTCTTTATTCCGTAGTAAAGCACGGGATAATTTTCTAGTTGTTAACCTTTTAAGGACGGAGATTTTTACGTTGATATTCGACTTTTTTTGACACAATATTTACGCATAAAATGAAAAAATTTGTCACGTTGAGTGCCTGACAGTATTGGTGGTCGATATATCGACCAGTCCCGTTTGCAGCGTAAACTCCAATGTTAAACATTTTATTCGTCAAGTTAGGAGTGTTTTTCTACGTATTTAAATGCGCTAAATACGAAATAAATACAAAAAAATGTTCAGGAGACATCCTTGACCTTGAAAATTGCATTTCAACGTGAAATTCATTATTTGTACTATTTTAGCCTGAAAGATAGTTCGATGTAATCAGAAAAATCGAGTTTTTATTTAATCAAAAAAAAATTTGTTGCGCCCCTCTCAGCGTTTTGGCGTAAAGCAAACTTATTGGAAAACGTTCTTTATTGTGTCATCTACTACTAAAAAAAAATTCGTTGAAAAAAAAATTATGTTTTTGAGAAAATTGAGTTTCTTTTTTAATAAAAAAATGGCCGCTATTTTGTTAATTTTCAAAATTTTTTAAATTTTCCAACGCGAAAACAAAGAGCGTCTAAATGACTATTAAGAGCAAAAAATAGATGGGTAAAATATTGATTTTTAAGGAAAAGAGAGAGGTTTCAAGAAATTTGTGTGCCTGTTTCGCGCGAAAACCGGTCGAACCTTAAAAATTTTCGACCGCTCGTAACTGCGCGAAAAATTTTTTTTTCGCAAAACGGCAAAATACGTATCTCTTTATTTATGGAATAAAACAATATAAACTATATAAAACACATTTTTTAATTTCAAACTATTTTTCGCTGTTCGATTTGAAATGGAAATGCCCTATATAAAAATCTGTCAAGAAATAGGAAAATGTAACAAAATTATTGAAAATTGACGTAAATTGAGAAATCTATTGAAAATTGTGCAATTGAAGTTTTTCCTGCCGAACAGTGTAGGTTAATTTTCTTACGATATCCTTGGAATGCTGGTAGTCAAGCTGATGTCGACTCTCGTTTTCAGTTACAATATTTTTTTGTATAATGTTGTTCTAAAAGAAAAAATCGTCAGCTTTAATTGCAGCATTCCAAGGACAGCATAAGAAAACGATTTCCTTTTATGCCGAAGTTTTACAGAATATGCATTTAATAAAATCTTAGCCAATTTTTAATAGTTTTAAATAATTTCGTTAATTTACGACACTGCCGTGATTCTGTGACACTTGTCAACAAATTTGTAACGTTTTTGTGTGATTTACTTTAATTATTTACTTTTAGTACAAATTTAATAACTTATTTTACATTTATCAACTTTTAATAGCTTTCGTCAATTCTGGTTTAAATTTAGTAAAAATGTAATAATATTTTGTTTTGCAACAATTATCAACAATTTTCCAATTTTGGTCAGTTTTTATTCCTTAATTTTTGACGCATAGCAATGATATTACATATTTTCGTTAACTTGTTGGAAATTTGACAAAATTTGAAAAGAATAGATCCATAAATTTATATCAATTTTTATTTATATTCAAGATAATATTTAATAAAACATAAAATCAAACATAATTGCATATACTTTTGTTATTTTAATTCATAAATAACTAAATGAAAATATTATATTTTACCTTTAGCTTAAAACGACCATGATTGGTGCATTAACTTGCGACGTTAGTGTTGTTAAATTTGAGAAAATCCCATGTTAGAGTGAAGAGTATTTAGTAATACCGTATGCTAATTATCGTTTTTACTGCATCTGTAATTTTGTATAAAATTTATAAATTTGTTCAAAATTAATAAATACTTGACACTAAACAAGTTTTCGTTTTTTTAGAACATGTGTTTCTTCATTTTCTTCGTCATCAACACATTTGCAGGTTTCTTCATTATCGCTCGGATATTCTTCAGATTCTTCGGAGAACTTGTTTTCTGTTAATAAAAGGCCGCGCTGCTCAATTTCAAAACTATCCTCTGATTCTTGTAAATCTTCTAAAATTTCTTCAACATTCATGCAATTGCCTGAACTGTGACATTTTGTACATAAATCAGTACATCGAAGTCCATGTTTTCGACAGCCACATCTGTTGCTTTCGCAACTGGTTTCGCAGCTACAAGAAATGATTTTTAATAATTCTTCAGGTATAAGTAAATCTGCGGTAAAACGTGGCACAAGAATTTTTGAACGGTCTACTATCACTTCTTTCCAACCCCACTTTGTTGATGTTATTTCGTTTCCATGCCATTTTTGAAGCTGATGGTAAACTCTGTAAGAATGTTGTGTGGCTGCTCCATCAGTTGGTGGTAATTTGTCCAGTTTGAATGTTGACTTAGCAGTTGATGTCACATACTGCTGAAATCTTAAGTCGTTCAAAGATAATTCGTGTTTGCCTTTGTAAATTGATGCAATTAATTTACAGCCATTCTGAGCAATAATTGCTGGATCTGAATCACTCTCATAAAAAGGTATCTTCTAGCAAACTAAATACCGGCAGCGGGAAATTCAAATCATTACACAAAGTATGTTTTCTAATTTTCTTCGTAAAATTCAATGGTGTAATAAGTCATTTTTTGGGTTTTCCAATTTTTGAGCGTGTTTTTAAATGGAGACTACTAATTTTTTTTATTTACTAAAAAAGTATAAGCAAAAACAAAGAAATTAAGCCCTTATTCAAGTCGATGCGACAATTCCCTCAAGGACAAATTTCACTTGAAAAAAACTTTTTTTTGCTGAAAAACGAGAATATCTCGGAAACCCCTGAATATTCTTATCTGAAAAAATTTCTGGATGTTTAGGAAACCAAAAGGTATGTTTTCACCAAGATTCGTCAAAATAAATTTTGTGGAAATGAAAAATAAAAAACAGAAAAAAACAGTTTTTAGCATTTTTCTCGGTTATTTTGAGGTTGTGTACAAAATTTCTATAAACATAACTTGTAGATTTGTTGTTTATCTACAACTTCTCTATTGTACACTTTTCTCTCAGACTTCAATTTTCGCTGGAAACCGCAATAATGCATAGTTGACCCCTTTTTACCCCCCTCGAATCCCCCCCCCCGAAACATTCCTGCTGACGCATTTATGTTTTTACAATTATTTATGCCGCATTTTACAATTTCTAACTATAATATCTCTGTTAACAATTTTTTCCTTCTCAAAGTGTAATTTGACTGGTCTAAACTTGAGTTTTCCTTATATACAAATAAATCTAAAGTTTCATCGATATTAAAAAATTATGTCAAATTTGTAACAGTTTTAAATAATTTTTGTCAGTTTACATCAATATTCAATAATGACAATTGTTGTTTTCAAATGTTTTGGCCCATTTAAATAATTTTTTATAAATTTAGAATTGTTTCTAAAAATTTAAGAGTTTAACAGGTTAAAAACCGTTCTCGTAAACTTTCATGTATTTTCAAAAATGTCGCGATAGTTTCGATATCTGTTGAACGCTTTCAACAATTTCGTCACTTTTTACCTATTTTCAGCAAACATTAAATATTTTTATATGATTTTCATTTATTATTTTTATTAACCATAACCTTTGAACAAGTGCACTTGTTTTAGCTTACTTTTAGCATTGTCCCGTAATTTATGTCTAACTTTATTGTCTTTTATACTGTATCAGTTATATTTATGTAGAATTATCGGCTTCGTAGCTCAGGCGGTAGCGTGCTGGACTACGAAGTCGTAGGTCGCGAGTTCGATCCCCGGCTGGGCAATTTTTCGAAATTGTTTTCAGGCAGCAGTTCGCGATGTGTAAGACGAACCGCGCTGTCTGTTTGGCATTTTCGGGGTGTTGTCTTCAGGCAGAAATCGAGCCATGGCCGATGCTGTACTTAATGTGGGTTTCTGCAGTTTCCTACATTCTCGACAAATGTGAGTATGGCGCCATCTAAGACGACCTGCAGCTCTTGCAATGGTACTCACCTGTACCCGGACAAGCTCCCTGAGAGCTTTTGGGACACCTCGATCGAGGTGGAAGGTTGAGGGTAAAAAATAAAAAAAAAAAGAGAAGAATGTATGCATTAATTTTTTGGACCGAGTCAAAGACCACTACAGTCCTGAAAGTCTCGGACCTTCCATGTCCTGTAGTAAAAGGAAGCGAACTCCCCATTCCCTGCAATAAAAAAAAAAGTATAATGGGCGAATATTAGAATTAAGTGGTACGTAAATTTCATTATTTAATCATTACTGAGTCATTTTTTATCATACTGAACTGATTTTAAATTAATTAACATGCAGAAGACAAAGGTTGGTTGCAGGCCCTATACGTAGATGTAAATAGAGATATAAAGAAAAATAGAAAGAAATGTTCTACAAAACAGAAATTGTCGCATTCACATTTACTAATAGACAAAAAATATGAACATAATAGCAAAAAGGCCCAATTGAAAAAAATAGAATTAGGAATTTTGCAAGCCGAACGTAGAAACGAAAATGTAATAATGCCAACAGGTAACGATAGTGTTTTAATTAAAATATATATATATATTATATACTATCTATCACTAATAAAAACAAACACTCTTAATCAAATTTTTGTTAGTTCAAGGTCCTGAAGTTCAAGGTCTCGAAATTCAAGGTCCGGAAGTCCAATTTCCCGAAGTTCAAGGGCCTAAATTTCAAGGTCCCGAGGTTCAAGGTCCCAAATCATCCGGTAAAGTGCAGCCGCAAATCAATCGTGTTAGAAACATTCCTGACAATGTAGCAGAAATTGCTATGAGCCAATTGAAAAGGTTAATTAAGAATATAAAATAAAATAATCATATATATTTTTGGGAATTAGGTGCTCAAAAGCCAAGAATCACTATTAAGAGAATAGTTTTTTGTACCCGATACAATAATTTTGCCGTTGAGCCTTTTGTTTGGGATGCAAGATAATTTTTTTTCTTATCGTTTAGAATTTGTACACATTATTTAAGGGGTTATATATAGTTGTACCGCGCAAAAAGGTGAAATTTTCTCGATTTTTTTTACATATAATTTTTTGATGATAAATTATTTAATCAAAACCTTTTGTCAACGTCGATGAGTACATGTTTCTAAGTGCGTGTTGAAATTTTTGTATAAAAAATCGTTCAATAATAAAAAAGTTACTGGTGAATTCCAGGAGTGCCTTTTTTCTAAATGCACTGAGAAAAAGGATTGTTTACTATATAATGAAACATTCAAAATTATAACATTAAAAATGATTCGTTAAAATTTTATAAATTTAGTGTTGATCAGATTAATAGTTTTTAAGTAATCCTGTCCACCGCAAAGGTAATTTCGAAAAAACAGAAGTAGAGGGGCTAGGAGTGTTCTGGATCCCCCCACCCTACCTCCCATCGATGATAGCATGATGAAAAAATTGCGCAAGTGGGCCGTCAGAAGGTCAGGAGTGAACGGAGGTTATTATAAACAATTTCATGCATTGTTATTACAAATTTCGAAAGCTGTAAAGGTCGAAAAACATAGGTAATTTAATGCATTACATTGTCTAATCAAAAGAGAAGGTAAAGGTCAACCAATATTTATTATTTCATTAGATATTGTTATTAATAAAATGTTTTTACATTATCATTGAAAACGACATCGTTCTAATGCGTGATCTTTCTAAAAAATCTTACAAAATTCAATCAGAGAGATTGAAAAGTGTTGACCGTTACACATTAGTATTGCCATGTGTCGAAAATCAAATTTAAAATGTCACCTTCATTAAAGGTCAGATATTGCTACATTATAGTCGCTTATGGAAATACAGCGTATTCGGTAGGAACCGTATTGAGAGTGAAAGTAAAATGACCTTTTCCTCGTGCGTCCTACTACCATCTCTCTCGCTCTCGCATACTCTTTGTTAGTTCCATTAACATTAGCAGTATACCGTTTTCATGGTCGTCGATTATCCGTCGATCATTTATTCACCGTACATTTGTTTTCCCGAAACTGCATACAAGATTAATGATGTCGCGTTATGTATATATCTTTCGATCTTTTAAATGCCCCTGTTGGGAAATCTCACTGTTCACGTATGAAGTCAACGTTGACTGTAAATGGCAAAACCGACATCGTCGCGCCATCGCTGAGCTTCCGTGCGAACTGTATTTCGCTGCGAATGTTATACCGACAATCACGATGCTTGCGCTTAAACCCTTTTTATCTCGCGCCTTGCAACCCTTTAAATTTAATTCGAACACTATCCGATAAGCGGATCCTACTCCCGCCTTCTCGTTTCTCGGAAATCGTGTTCCGGGATTCTTCAGATTTTCCACGCGGTCTCCGCCATGAGAGCAACTGTTCTCCGCTAAATTTCTAAGTATTTGCTCCGAGGCAAATCGCGCACTTAGAAATTCGAATTTCACCACATCTCCTGAAAGATCTCTTCAGATCTACGCGATTAACATTTACGTTTTTTTGATTAATTGACATCAATTGTTTGTGAACTGTGTGAAATAAATCTCCGTTATTAATTTATTGCTCCCACGTGTGGATCGAACTTCTCCACGCTGCGGTTCGAAGAAGTGCCGGCCGCATGTATTGTACTTCGAGAGCAATAAATAGTGCAATTATAAATTTCATCTGTAGACGTTTTTTTTCAAGTGACCTTATCCGGTGCAAGTAATTATTCAGCCTGACGATCCTGGACCCACGCTGTCTGCCATTGCGGTGCATTATTAGTATGCACACAGTCAAAGACGAACAATTTGGCGATCCTGCCAGGATCTCAACATCATCTTCGCTAAAAAACGGACAATTGCGACTTTAGTGCAAGGATAAGTGAAATCGGTCAATTTGGTTTACAGTGTAAGGACAAGAAAGTTCTCGTGAACATCTAATTGAAAGTGCCTCTGCTCCGCATAAGGACAAGAAATTTCTCGTGAACATCTAATTGAAAGTGCCTAAAACATTAAGTGAATGCATATATTTAAATGCCTGCACGCGCGCCGCGCTAATTATATTAAGTAGTTTCCTACTTAAAACGCGCGCCTTCAGCTGCTGTTGGTCATTTCCGGACACATCCGACTCCAATTCTCTCGGGTCGACTCATGACGTCACGGCCCCTCGAGACGTAAATACCTCTCGGGAAACGTCGGATTCTTTCGGCATATCCAAAGGAACGTTTCGGGAAGAGTGTCCCTTCGGTCCCGCGGTGCCTAGCAACCGACACGCCTACTGCGCTATTGGCCGCGCGTCAGCCAGTCAATTTCATTCACTCTTCAGCATACGAGTCGCGCGGATGCCACACGGTTCTATTGAATCGTTTAATTAATCAATATGACGCGAGGAAAGCACCAAAATGCCGGAGACGAATACCATGACTTCGTCCTCCTAACTGCACTTCAAAATGATGCGTTACAGGTGCTAAAAAGAGCAGCTGCAAGACTGCAACAACCTGACTTGACATACGATCAAGCAGTAACCCGACTGCAAATGATCGAAAGTAAATGGAAAATAATGACTGACCGTCACGAGGAAATGCTGCCTTATAAGGATCTAGCCAGCTGTGCCACCGTTCCATATTTTTCGGATGATTTCTTAGCCGCCGCAGAGGAAATTTACGTTGATACAGCGGCAGGACTGTCAGCTGTCATCAGACTGTCAAAGCCCACTTCAACATCGCTGGATAACGGTGCAACACCTGTCGCAGCCACTACATCAACGCGCACGCAAGTACCTGCGATTAAGTTACCGAAATTCTCGGGTAATTTTTCCAACTGGATCGAATTTCGCGATCATTTTCCGCGTTAATTTTAAAAGATAATTCGTTCGATGCATTTCATAAACTGTATTATTTGAAATCATGCCTCGACGGCGAGGCCGCGAATATAGTAAAAAATGTAGCTATCACAGCCGAAAATTTTGAATTAGCGTGGAAGTTATTAGAAAACCGCTATCAAAATAAACGTAGACTTCTAAACTTGTACTTATCGAATTTGTTTTCGCTGAAACCTGTTATTCACGAAAATTCAGCAATAGAGATTAGACGTTTGCTAGATTCGGCTCAAGAATCGCTTGATGCTCTTATCAAACTGGACCGACCAGTCTCCGATGACGTCTCCGTATTTTTGATAGTCCAACGACTGGACCGCGGAACGCGAGAAGCCTGGGACTTTTCCTTAAAGGATGACAGTTACGCGACGCTCAAACAGCTGACTGAATTTTTAACAGCAAAAATTCGGTCGTTAGAAGCCGCTTCGGGATTTGATACAAATATTAAATCACAACAGTCGCAATCGCGATCCAAACCCACCGCTTCTCGCGCTCAAGCGCTTCACGTCAACGCAGATTCGCTTACATCGTCAAAATGTGTAGTGTGTAAGTCGGCGCATATCTTATTCAAATGTCCAAAATTCGGAGAAATGTCACTTTCTCAGCGCTGGGACATCGTAAAAATGCATGCAGTGTGCATTAACTGTCTGTCAGTTTTTCATAAAGCGAAACAATGTAAAAGTGAGAAGAGCTGTATCCATTGTTCTGAACGACACAACTCACTTTTACATAACCATAATAATAATACAGCGCAAAAATCAAAACCGCCTGTTTCGACAATCGAAGCGACAACTAGTACCTCGCCGGACGTTAACCTAGTTCAAACTCATTTGAGTACGCCCAGTATTAAGTCGCATGTACTATTGTCCACAGCTTGGGTCGTCGTAACAGCGGCTTCGCAACGAACAGTAAAGTTACGTGCCTTGCTCGATCCCGGATCAACGCGCACTTTTATTTCGCGTGAAGTCGCTAACGCTCTACGTACGCGTGAATATGACGCGAACATTCAAGTCACTGGACTTGGCCAATCTGGCATGGACCATGTCAAAAAAGTGGTGCCAATTTCGATAATGTCCGCGCATAACAATGACATCAGACTATCATGCGACGCTCTTGTCATCGATAGTTTGACTACTTATACGCCACATTTTAGATTTCCAATTTCGCATTGGTCACACCTACGTGGTCTTGATTTCGCCGATGGCAACCCCACCGACGATACCAAGATTCATGCACTGATCGGTGCAGACGTGTACCCCTACGCACTGAGCGATGGTATCGTACGCGGAAACCGCGATGAGCCGGTTGCGGTGAACACCGTCTTCGGGTGGGTCCTGTCGGGCGTCAGCGCGGATGGGAGCAGCGAGCGACCTGAAACCTCTTCCGTACAGGAACATCGCGCCCACGCACATCATGTGCACGATTATAAAAATTTAAATGCTTCACTAAATCGATTTTGGGAAATCGAAAATGTGACAACGCATGCTGTGATATCGGATGAAGACCTGCAATGCGAAGACCATTTTTTGAAAACGCATTCGCGTTCACCTTCCGGACAATACATTGTTCGAATTCCAATGAGAGAGACTGAACGTATCGCAATAGGCGACACACGCGGTCGAGCCCTCCAGTGCCTCCAGTCCATGGAGCGTCGATTTGCTTCGAAACCCTCGGAACGCGATGCTTATATTGAGTTTCTTGATGAATACGTTAGATTGCGTCACATGCGTCCCGCACCAATAGAAGCAACGCATCCCCCAATCGTGTATTTGCCACATCACGCAGTAGTGAAATCCTCAAGCACTACTACGACAACGCGAGTAGTTTTCAACGCCTCGGCAAAATCCTCGAACGGAAAGTCGTTAAATTCGTTGCAACTCATCGGTCCTAAACTGCAAGCAGATTTGTCGACACTGCATCTGCAATGGCGTACGCATCGGTACGTGTACGCAGCCGACATCGCAAAGTTGTACCGACAGATTCTGGTCAACGAACAGGACTTGGATCTACAGCGTATATTATGGCGCCGAACGCCAACGGATCAGCTCTCTGAGTTTCAGTTACTCACAGTCACGTACGGAACTGCGAGTGCACCCTATTTGGCCCTGCGAGTACTTCAACAATTGGCTGAAGATGAAGGAGCCAGGTTTCCATTAGGAAAACAGGCACTCTTAAATAATTTTTTTGTAGACGACGCGCTTCTCGGTGCCGACACCGAAAACGAGTTGAAGCACATTCGCGATGAATTGAATGAGTTGCTTGCCACTGCGCACTTCCGGCTGCGAAAGTGGATAAGCAATTCTGCCAACCTACTCAATGATATTGATGGGAGCGACCATGGTCTTTCATGCAGTAAAACCCTGCAAGACGATGAAAGCGTGAAAGTGTTGGGTATCCGATGGCATCCTCTATCAGATGGGTACTCATACTATTTTAATGTATCTCCGCCACCCGAGTGGACTAAGCGAACGGTCCTGTCGCATATCGCTCGCATGTTTGACCCATTGGGTTGGATTGCCCCAATTGTGATAGTTGCGAAAATCTTCATGCAACGCTTGTGGCAATTCGCAGCAGATTGGGATACCCCACTCAGGCCTGAACTAAGTTCCTCATGGCTTGAATTTTTTGAAAATCTACCATTGCTAGCTCAAGTTAGCATTCCTTGCTGGCTTGGGATGTCGAAGGCAGGTACCTGCGAGTTGCATGGGTTTTCCGATGCATCCGAGAAGGCGTATGCAGCCGTAATTTATACTCGATGCACGGACAGCCACAACAATGTTCAAACGTTTTTGCTAACCGCAAAAACACGAGTAGCACCTCTTAAAACGCTATCCATTCCCCGACTAGAACTCTGCGGAGCAGTGTTACTAGCGCATCTTCTCTCTCAAGTTAGAACCATACCTGCGTTCGCCAATTGCAAATTAAATTGTTGGACATATTCGACGATCGTCCTTGCATGGCTTCAAAGTTCGCCATCACAGTGGAAAACGTTTGTAGCGAACCGGGTGTCCGAAATCCATACTTTGCTCGACGCTCCATGGCGGCATGTTTGTAGCGCAGACAATCCTGCAGATCTGGCATCGCGAGGTACCTCAATAAATGACCTCATCTCATCGAAGTTATGGTGGGATGGCCCTGCGTGGCTACAGCAGCCTGAGGTAGATTGGCCAACCCTTTCACCCAACCTTGGTTCTGATACGCCACTAGAGCGAAAAGTCCCAGTTTTTCACACCAACCTTAATCCGGTATGTGAATCAGTTGCTGAGGATATTTTTCGCAGATTTTCCACCTGGACAAATCTATGTCGAGTTATTCGCCATATTTTGAGATGGTCCAACGCTTGGAATCAGGACATGCGTGACTGTTCCCCCGTCGAGCAGATAGAGCGCCTCACGAATCGCATTTTTTCCATCCTTCAGGCTGCTCCCTTTAAGAATGAAATTGAGTTACTCTCACACAATCAACCACAATCGGATGGTACCCGTAAGCTATCGATAGGTCAACGAATCTCGAAAACGAGCCCGCTCAAACGGCTCGACCCAATTTTAGACGCACATGGACTTCTTCGTGTTGGAGGTCGTTTGTCACAAACTAACCTCACCTTTGCTGAAAAACACCCCGTGATATTACCGTCCGGACACGTTTCGCGTCTGATAATAGAGCAGGCACACATTAGGTGTCTCCACGGAGGTATTACGCTTACGCTAAGTACCGTACGCGATCGAGTGTGGATTTTGCAAGCGCGCAAAACGGTACGATCAGTGGTCGCTCGTTGCGTTCGATGCGTTCGATACGCCGCTGGTACGTCATCGCAATTGATGGGTTCACTGCCACCGGCTCGCGTCACGCGCCCCTCTCGTGCCTTTGCGAAATGTGGCGTGGACTACGCGGGTCCAATTAAACTGCGCTTGGCGGGCAGTCGTGGTCATAAGTCGACACTTGCGTATATCTCAGTTTTTGTGTGCATGGCGTCACGTGATGTGCATTTGGAGGTAGTATGTGATTACACCACAAATGCATTTATCGCTGCCTTCGAACGATTTTGCTCGCGACGCGGTCTCCCGAGTGAAATGTTCAGCGATTGCGGCACCAATTTTCAGGGTGCCGATAATGAATTGCAAGCTGCGTATCGCGCTGCGGTTAAAAGTAATGATTTCCAACAGCGCATCGCTGAGCACGGTGTTGGATGGCGATTCATTCCTCCAGCTGCTCCTCACTTCGGTGGGCTGTGGGAAGCAGGGGTAAAATCAATGAAGCACCATCTTAAGCGATCGCTCGGAACTCAGACGCCTACGTACGAGGAGTTGAGTACGTTACTTTGTAAAATCGAAGCGTGCTTGAACTCACGCCCTTTAGCCCCGCTTACCGATGACGTTGAGAGTCTCGACGCACTAACACCAGCACACTTCCTTATCGGTGGACCTATACTGGCGCATCCGATTTCGATTACCGTCGACTATTCGAAAGGACGACGGTCGCGCTGGAAAGCGATTCAGCAAACGCTAGAACGGTTCTGGCATGACTGGTCCAGAGACTACGTCATGTCCTGTCAGCATCGTTCTAAATGGTTTAAACGCACGCCTAATATAAGAATCGGGCAACTTGTACTCGTGAGAGACGACCAGCTACACCCATCTCAATGGAAAATGGCTCGCGTTCTGATATGTCATCCAGGTGCCGATGGCTTAGTTAGATCAGTCACTATACGTACCGCTACCAGAACGATTCAACGACCCATCGTAAAGCTCGCGTTACTGCCGGTAGATATTGAAGCTGAGTCCTAACTCACATGCCAGTCGCTAACTACATGTATTAAGAAAATTAGTTGTAACATATCCTAGAAAGATTTTGCATCATGTTGCGATTGAATATCGCAAGGCGGGCGGTAATGTTCACGTATGTACGAAGTCAACGTTGACTGTAAATGGCAAAACCGACATCGTCGCGCCATCGCTGAGCTTCCGTGCGAACTGTATTTCGCTGCGACTGTTATACCGACAATCACGATGCTTGCGCTTAAACCCTTTTTATCTCGCGCCTTGCAACCCTTTAAATTTAATTCGAACACTATCCGATAAGCGGATCCTACTTCCGCCTTCTCGTTTCTCGGAAATCGTGTTCCGGGATTCTTCAGATTTTCCACGCGGTCTCCGCCATGAGAGCAACTGTTCTCCGCTAAATTTCTAAGTATTTGCTCCGAGGCAAATCGCGCACTTAGAAATTCGAATTTCACCACATCTCCTGAAAGATCTCTTCAGATCTACGCGATTAACATTTACGTTTTTTTGATTAATTGACATCAATTGTTTGTGAACTGTGTGAAATAAATCTCCGTTATTAATTTATTGCTCCCACGTGTGGATCGAACTTCTCCACGCTGCGGTTCGAAGAAGTGCCGGCCGCATGTATTGTACTTCGAGAGCAATAAATAGTGCAATTATAAATTTCATCTGTAGACGTTTTTTTTCAAGTGACCTTATCCGGTGCAAGTAATTATTCAGCCTGACGATCCTGGACCCACGCTGTCTGCCATTGCGGTGCATTATTAGTATGCACACAGTCAAAGACGAACACTCACCTTCAATATGATATACCGTTACCGACGTATTTCAGAACTTACTTACTTATCTTTTTTTGATGAATTGAAAGTTTAGATTTCCTCCAACCTACGTCACAATTAGTCTAAATACCAGTTTGAAGGTGTCTAGCCCCATTACAAAATTTATTCCATCTAGCATCTATATTTCCCGTTGATTATCCATCGATCACTTATTTACCGTACATTTGTTTTCCCGAAACTTTCGAAAATGTATACAGGTCCAGACGCGTTTAAAAGGTCATTGCACCATTTCTTAAAAACATTTTCTCTTTCCCAAATTTCGGCAATCCGTGACGTAATAGAAAGGAGGCAGCCTAATTCAAATATTTTTAAATCATCGTTTCAAAGAAATGTCGCGTTCCTGTGTCTATGTGGATACCGTTTTCTTTCCCTCTTCAAGATGGACTGTGTATAAATGCTGTGTGCTTGGGCAAATGGAAGACAGTATTTGACAGCACGTACGCAGCTATATTTCAAATATTGTATATCTACATCAATATGGTAGATGTTAAGAAAATTTTTTCCTCGTGGGAGGAGGCTTTGAAGAGGATTTACAATACTCTTGAAGAAGACGCTACTGCGGATCAGTTTTCCAAATTCATTCGCGAAGCCACCGAAAAGATTGAAAAAATCAACTCATTCTTAAGGACCAATCCTCACAATCCAAATGGGGTGAAGTTATCATTGGAGACGAGCATTCATCGGATCACGGTACAGAAAGTTACAGCTGCTGACAGATTAATGCAGAAGAAGAGTAAAGCACCTCAAGGAAATCTCGTTCTCGAGGAAAACGTTCAATCCGCCTTCAACAATCGCCTTCGTACTGGACTGATTGTGAATTTAAAATATTTGGACCCCGCAATGTTTTTCGAAGCGGCAAAAACTACCATCATTAACTATGTGCGTGAGGTAGTAAAGGAATACCGCTGTGTCAAGGTGTGCACGGTGTTTTCTGGGCAATTTGCACTCGGTATGCAGGAGGATGATAACAAATTCTTTTCAAATAAATACGAACAATTGTGCGAGACTACCAATTTAAATGAGTGGTATGATGACAAAGTAAAGAGTGTCATTCTACCTCAACTTGAAGAATTTCAAGAACGGGGCAGTGGTTGGACGTTATCCGCCATAAATTCACTCGCTATACAAGCAGCAAAGTACAACCCAATGCGTGCCGGATCGTGGATAGATTTGCCAAAGTGGATCAAAGATAAAAAGGCCGTGATTAATGTAAAAGTATTTGGGGATGACTGCTTCGCTTGGGCGATAATGTCTGCATTATTCCCATTTAATACTAACCCTTCAGACAGACCAGCATCGTATCCGGATTATGCACAACATCTTAAATTTGACGGCATCAGTTTCCCGGTTGCACTCAAAGATATACCGAAGTTTGAAAAACAAAATGACATTTCGGTGAATGTCTTCATCGTACCCGATGAAAAGAAAGAAGTACTACCCGTACACTTAACCATCGATAAAAAGGAGCGCCACGTGAACCTGCTTCTCGTGTCGGAAAAACAAAATAAAGTACTATGCCCATCTTCGTCTTTGGTGTCCGATGAGGTTGAAGTCGAGGAGGATGACAGCAGTAATTATCATTACTGTTGGATTAAGAATCTATCTCGGCTAGTGGGTACACAGTGCAGCAGAAAAAAGGGGGGGGGGGGGAAACATATCTGTAATCGATGTCTTCACTATTTTCATAGCGATGAGAAATTGTGTGCTCATAAAATCAATTGCTGTAAAATGAATGAATGTGCAGTTAAAGTACCGGAACAAAACACTTTAAAATTTAAAAGTTTCGGTCGTGCGATGCAGGTTCCTTTCATAATATATGCCGACACCGAGTGTCTCCTCGGGAAAGTTGAATTAGAGACAGCCCCAAAAACCGCCTACGAGCAACACAAGATTTATAGTGTAGGATACTACCTGCATTGTAACCATGACTCATCGTTGTCCCGATACCGCTCACATCGAGGATTCAACTCAGCTTCCTGGTTTGCTGAGGAATTGAAGGAGTTGTCCGAGGAAGTCAATCAGGTAAACACTCACTTTATATAATTGATTAGATTCTTTATTCTTTTTTTTTTTACATCATAACGATTATACATAATTTAAAAAATAATTAATACAAATTAAACTTAAACTAATATAAATACATTTTATATTTTCAATTATTCGTCAATCTTAATTAATAGTGGATGACTTTTGTTTGTTCCAGATTTTGCTAGACACGAAGCCGATGAACTTGACTCCGAGAGAAGAGAATGCATTGCGGTCGGCGACGATATGCCACATCTGCGGAGGCTCGTTTACCGACAAAGATGTTGCAGTCAGGGATCACGATCACCTCACTGGCCAATTTCGAGGTGCTGCGCATAATAGGTGCAATATTAATTATAAATTTACTTTTAATATTCCTGTCATATTTCATAATTTAAGTGGCTACGACGCTCATTTTTTAATTCGCGAAGTTACCAATTGTTTCGAGGGAGACGTGAAAGTCATTCCTTGCAATATGGAAAACTATATATCCATTATAAAGCGTGTACAAGAGACAAAAATTAAGCTCGCATTTTTAGATTCCCTTAGATTTTTAAACTGCTTTCTCGAAAACTTGGCGTCTTATTTAAGTAATGATAAAAAACAAATTTTAAAGTCCCACTTTCCAAATGAGGAAAAATTCAATTTATTAATACGTAAAGGGGTTTTCCCTTATGATTACATAACCGAAATGAGCGTCCTAGATCAATCATATCTTCCTTCACGAGACAAATTTTTTAATAAACTGTACGAGTGTGATGTCAGTGAGAATGATTATGTGCATGCGATGAATGTGTGGAACGTATTTAAGTGTAATACTCTGAGTGAGTATTCAGACTTGTATTTAAAAACAGACGTCCTTCTACTTGCGGATATCTTTGAAAATTTTCGCACAACTTTGTTAAAATCGCACGGGTTAGATCCGGCACATTATTACACTCTACCTGGATATACCACGGACTGTGCTCTCAAGCATACTCGAGTAGAGTTGGAATTACTTACCGATATAGACATGATAATGTTTATCGAGAGCGGTATAAAGGGAGGTCTTTCTCAATGCTCAAATCGGTACGCAAAGGCCAATAACAAATACATGCCCGATTATGACCCGTCTAAAGAGTTAAAGTACTTAATGTACTTCGATATAAACAATCTGTATGGGTGGGCAATGAGTCAATCACTGCCTACCGGAGGTTTCGAATGGGTGGAAAACGTTGACTTGGAAAATGTCCCCGATGACTCGGAAATTGAATATATTCTCGAAGTCAACTTGACCTATCCTGGAGAAATACATAATAAGCAGAAAGATCTCCCGCTACGCCCCGAGCGAGCAGTTCCACCCGGTTCAAAACAACCGAAATTACTCGCTACATTAAATTACAAGGAACGGTATGTCATACATTACCGAAATTTAAAGCAAGCGCTCACCCACGGTATTATTTTAAATAAAATTCATAGGATACTAAAATTCAAGCAGACTCCATGGTTAAAGTCGTACATTGACTTAAATACCAAACTCCGCACAGTTGCGACAAATGATTTCGAAAAAAATTTGTATAAATTGATGAACAATGCGGTATTTGGGAAAACCATGGAGAATGTTCGTAAAAGAGTGGATGTAAGTTTAAAATCGAAATGGGATGGAAGATATGGCGTTGAAGCGTTCATTTCGAACCCAAATTTTCATCGAATAGTAATATTTGGTGAAGACTTGGTCGCGATACAACTAAAAAAATTAGAAGTAGTTATAGATAAGCCCGTATATGTCGGAATGGCTATTTTAGATATTTCTAAGACTAAATTGTACGAGTTCCATTACGATTATGTTTTAGAAAAATTTAAAGAAAAGGCGAAATTGTTATATACCGATAGTTTAATTTATGAATTTAAGTGTGATGATGTATATGATTGTATGAACGCGATATTAATATGTATAATACGAGTGATTATTCCAAAAATAATGAGTACGGTATGCCGCTAGTCAATAAAAAAGTTTTAGGGTTAATGAAGGATGAATGTAGTGGAAAGATAATGACCGAGTTTGTCGGACTCAGGTCAAAAATGTATGCGTTGCGTGTGTTAGGCGAAGGTGAGAAGAAGAGAGCGAAAGGTGTAAAAGAAGTCGTCGTCCGAAAAACAATCACTTTCGACGACCATCTGAACTGCCTTCAAAATACGTCTACAGTTACGCGCGAGCAAAGATGTATTCGTTCAAAATTACACAACGTATACACCGTATGTGAGAAAAAAATTGCTCTAAGTCCCCATGATGATAAGCGATATTTAATTAAAAATTCTACCGACACTTCTACCGTGGGGACATAATGATGTAATGGAGGTAGATGTATGATTTATGTACTTTTATATGTAAATATGTACATGCAAATGGATTTATGTATAATACACATAGAAAAAGATTAATAAATTAACCAATATAAGTTTATTCTTACCTTTTTTCTTTTTCCAACCTTCTTTCTCCGTAAATTCCGACGAAGATGTGGACTTCGTAAACCACAACGACGTTGCAATATCCTTGTTGCCCTTGTACAATAATTGCATCTAACTTTATATTAAGTAAAACTCGCTTCCAACTATTAATTCATCATTTATTCCACCATCTTAGTCTTAAAGTATTGTATCTTCCTTGTCGATCCAGGTGTTATGCTTATCTTCAAAGCCCAACCATTTAACAAACACTTTAGAATCTTTATGATGTAGAATTTTTTCAATAAGATAACCCTGGTGAAAATTTCTCATTCAATCCGATTGGGCAATCCGCAATTTGTTCCCGACCTAATCAGTTCTAAACGGACCTAATCAGACACCTTTGCACCCTCTCGAAACGGACCTAATGAGACCGAAACGGATTCAAACTGTTCTAAACGGACCTAATCCGACAATGAAATTTTCCAAAATTTTAAATTTACATAAAAATTAATTTCTTTTTATTTTTTTTAATATTTTAAAGTTTTTTTTTGATAATTTAATTATCTTTAAAAAATCTGTTCTCAAGCGGTCACCCATCCAAGTAGTATTCCCCAACAAGAATGCTTAACAAGGAAGAATGACCACGCGCGTCACGGACCACTGGTCTACTACTGTCGATCACTACTTATATCGTAATATGATATTTGTGTCACACGTTAAAATTTTTAAAAATTCTTCAATATCTCGAAAACGGTGAGAGATACGTGAAATCTGACAAAATTTGAAGTTCAATCGGAAATTTTTACCAGGGAAACGTCCGGATTTTTAGTACGTTGCAGTTCAAATTCGTAGAATCCACCTGATATTGCGTTTCCTGCATTGTCTTCTAGTAAATATGTTACTGGATACGCTTTTTTAACTTTTATGATTTTAAAAACTTCAGTCGTCCAATTTAGTGTATATCCCTTTTCAAATATACGTTTGAATTTACTAATACGAACTTGTTGACCTACTTTAAACTTTGGATGAATCTTTTCGTTCACAATTACATTATACACACGTTCCAATAGTTCTTTTTCATTGTCTTTATTCACATCTTGCGGCTTCATTTTAATAGTACGATGTGTGCTATTGTTATAATCATTAACCAAGTCTGGTAAGATATGGAGCCATTGATAATTACCATGAAGGCTAAACTGTGGCCACATTTTATTTTTCAAAGTACGATTAAAGCGTTCGCAAATTGATGCTTTTACATTACTGTATGTAGAATATAAATTGATGTCATGTTTTTTCATTAAATTTGAAAATTTTGAATTATAAAATTCTTTTCCATGGTCGGTATGTAGATTCTCTGGAATTCGACCCATTTCAAATATCGATTTCATGGCAGCTCTGACGTCATCGCCAGTCTTTCTTTTTACTGGGCGGGCCCATGCATACTTAGAGAATACATCGATGACAGTTAACAAGTATTTGTAACCCTTATTTTCATCTGCATATGGAATCATTTCTACAAGATCAGCTTGCCAAGTTTCATCTAATCCGCGAATATCTATTCGCCGCCTTGTATAATTTTTTCTTGCTGGTTTATGACTTCTCTCTTCTCTTTAGAAGTCATTGTTGTTAAACAGATAAGACAACGTCTTGATTAAAACTGTTGGGTAGATTGTTGCAGATAGTCTATTTATGCACATTTTTCAGACTAACTAATTAATTCTCCCGTAAACAACATCAGTTATTCCATTAATCTTCTTTATGGCTTCACTGTTTTTATTGACATTTTGTTCTAGGAGAAAAATTAATGTCTTAGCATCGTGAGCTACAGTACTACTCTCCCTTATGTCATAGGTGTGTTTTTTCAAGTCTCCTTCTATATTGGCAATATCTACCGTAAGACTATCAATCAAACCATTATTTTTATTCAAATCATCTTTATTTTTCTTTACTTCCCGCTTTAAGACAGTGATATTATTCGTAAGATTGCTAAGAGTGTAATTATTTTTATTTAAATTATTGTTATGTTTAGTTATTTCCTGATGTAATTCAATAGTATAATTTCCGATATCTGAAGATATAATCCGCCTCTTTTCTATTTCATTGTAATTTTTATTTATATCTTGTTGCATTTTATTTATACTTTTTTCAAAATATTCAATCGTCTCATTATTTTTAATTACACCTTTACACAGCTCATCTAGTTGCTGTTTAATATCGCAAATAGATGTGTGGAACATTCTCAAAGTAATGGCATCATCCGAATCCGTCGGATTTCCGATATTGCATAACTTTCTTTTCTTAAAATCATAAGAACCATCTGTAGCAATTTCGACACGTTGAAATACTTGCTTCCGTGCTCGTTGAGACGAACGTCCAAATACATCGATGCTCATTATGATACTGACGTAATTATCACGCAATCAATAAATTATATTAGCTTCACGCAACTCGTCAATAATCGATAAAATTTCATTCGAAAGACTTGAATTACCAGCAGCTTGCGATGCTATTAGAAGGCGCAAACGATCGACAAGTTCATTTGGATCATCCCAATGCACGTAGTCAATTTTGTGGTTTTGTTCAACAGTCATGTATTCAGGCAAATTACCACCCTTTTTCGGAACATCTTTGAACATTTCCTTGATATAGTTTCGATACTTGTGGGAAGCATTATACCGAATAGGTTTTTCCTGATTCCAATCTTTCCTATGTGCATTAGTTAAGGTTAGTATACTTTTGTAATTGTTTAAATCAGACTGTTGGATTATAGCTATATCAGCTTTTTTCTTAAATAATAACTCTAGCAAACCTTCAGTAATAGCAAATTTGTTATCCTTAACAATGACATTTTTATTCTTAAATTCTATTGTCGAATCACCGATTCTTGTAGTACCACCTTCTATGCGAACACCATAAATTGTATCAATAATATCACTTTTCTCATGAATATTTCTCACCAGTAAAGTTAGAAACTTATTTGATAACCTTTCTTCAGTATGATATGTAGGTGTTTTAATATCACTGCTAAATGTCTGCTCCAAAGGGGTATTATATCCATCAAGCATATCATCATCATCATCAAAATCGTTAACATCATTAATTTCTATGCTATCTGTTACTTTATTCTGTACGTTTATATCATCAATCGCATTTTTGTTGATTGACATTGTTGTAGTGTCTGCTATTTTTTCCAATGGACTTATCAGAGGTTTGAGCGTTTCACTTATCGCAAGGTCATGGGTTTCTTTACCCATTTTTAGTAATCGATGTTTTCGGCGAATAGATTCGCTAGCTTTGACAATTTGACGTAAAACGTCTTGCTGCTGTTTAAGAGGAGAAGACATGTTAATGCATGCAAGTCTCACTCTGCACTGACTTGTTACAACACTTTTTGTTTGTTCTTAAAATCATTTATGCTTATAAAACAATCAAAACCTTTTCGATACCTTCCCTCTTCTATTTCACTATCTTTATCGATTACAATAAATCCATGCTTTTCTGTCCAACATTGTGTGCATATATCTTTAAAGGTGTTGTATGGCATATCTGTATTTACATGATCATTATAGACGTGCTTAAGATTCATTTCATCCTGTCTAAAGAGAATCAAAAAGTTTACGTTATCTCGAATAAGATGCTTGGGGACACGAGCGTACGTTTGACTGAGATAACAGCAATCGACGCAATTATGTCTACCCATACAAAAGAAGGATCTAATGTTATCTTGCTTCTCGCACGCAACATCATCAAATATAATAATAGAGTTTGGCCTGGCCTCGGCGGGTGGTACTACCTGTTCATTATCGTGAAAAGGAAAGTATCCTATACCCTCCACAGAGTCGAGTAAGTTTTGTAAAAATTGATATTTCGGTTGATTTAACGATTTCGAATATGCATATATATTTTCAAACTTTAATCCATTCTGATCGATGATTAGACTGAGTAGTGTATTTGTTTTTCCGCAATTAGACGGGCCACAGAAAAGTGCACGTATACTATTTGGCAGCAACTCCCCATGTCGTTTATGATTAGTTGCATTATTTTGTACAGACGATGTTAAATCATCAAAATTGATGATCGGGATTTTTGTTGGTTGTTTATGAAATCGCATTTTGATAATAACTAATCATAAAAGTATAAGTAGCGCCTTTATATGTAATGTCAGTCATTAACTGTTTGTTACTTGAATGATGCACATCTTAAAATGATTACATATGTGGGTAAAAACAAGAATCAAAGACATATAAAGAGTGGGAAAGGATTGGTCAATTCTTTAATTAATAAATTGCCGGTAGAACTTCATATACCCGGTTATCGGTACTGCGGACCTGGTACAAAATTAAAGCAACGATTAGCAAGAGGGGACTCAGGGATAAATCCGTTAGATAAGGCTTGCAAGGAACACGATATTCCTTATTCCAAAACTCGTGAAAATCTCACCGGTAGAAGCGAGGCTGATCGAATATTAGCGGAGCAGGCTTGGATGCGAGTTTTTGCAAAAGACGCAAGCATTGCAGAAAAGGCGGCAGCTTGGGGTGTTGCAAACACAATGAAACTAAAAAGTAAATTAGGCATGGGACTGAAAAAGAAGAAGAAAAAAGTGTCAAAAAAGAAAACAACATCATTGAACAGCATTATTGCGGCTGCTAAAATGTCAATGTCACCAAGTAATAATGTTCAAAGTGTTATATCGAGCGCTTTGAAAGGGGCACGTAAAGCCGTAAAAGAAGCAGGTGGTAAACGATTCATTCAAAAAACTCGACAGCTATCGATACCTTCAAAGGTTGGAGGATTCTTACCTTTCCTAGCACCCATATTTGCTGGATTAAGTGCTGTAGGTGCATTAGCCGGTGGCGCAGCGGGTATAACCAAGGCTGTTAATGATGCAAAAGCTGCTCAAAAGCAGTTACATGAAAGTGAGAGGCATAATCGTGCTATGGAGACAATAGCTATAGGTAAAGGGTTATATCTTAAACCTTATAAAAATGGTCAAGGTTTGAAATTAAAACCATATAAAACGGGTTTAGGTGTTAAATGTAGAAAAAATCACTCACCGATGTAGATATATTGAGATATTCGAAAGAAGCTGGAATTCCGAATTTTAGAGGTGTCTTTATGCGTAATAATTTACCAAAGAATCCCCAAATTAATGAATGTGCAGTCATAAATTTAGACGATGCAAGCGGTCCGGGGACACATTGGGTAGCATATCGAAAAAGTAGTTCTAAAGTCGTTTATTTTGACAGCTTTGGAAACCTTAGCCCACCTGCTGAGTTGGGAAAATATCTCGGTGTAGGTAGCATTATGTATAACCGTGAAAAATTTCAAGACTATGCCACTTTTGATTGTGGACATTTATGTCTCAAATTTTTATGTAATCAGCTGTTTTATCCAAACAAGTATCAGTTGTATAAATATATCGCATAAAATATTATGATAATCAGTGTAATTTGAACAATCAGTATGAATGATTCTTTTACGTTGACGCTCTCGGGGCAGTCATCAGTATTGGAAGCGCAATACTTTCCACCTATTGAACTTTCACCGCAGAAGAATTATGAATTGGGTTTGATAGAACTTTTAACGTTTAATTCAATCCCAAATGTTGACCTTAATAATAAATTTCATATTGGTAACCATGAAATTATTGTGCCGATCGGTAGCTATGAAATTGAGGATATAGCAGAATATATTAGAAACAAGCTGTCGGAGTATAGTGATATTACGCTAGATATAAAACCGAATAATAATACACTACGTAGTGAAATCGACGAACATTGGGCTTTAATAGACGAATTTTGGAAGCAAACATGTTGCACATTTCAGATTTGCCAGTAACCATAATTAAAGTTAATGCACTTCGCGTGGAATGCAATATAACTACAGGCGCTTATATTAATAGCAGTAGAGCGCACACGATTCATGAATTTTTTCCTACTGTGGCGCCCGGATATAAGATTGTGGAAGTGCCGAATCACGTCATTTACCTACCTGTTGCCGTCAGATTAATAGATCATATTCAATTGCGTATTGTTGATCAGAACGGTGAATTGGTGAATTTTCGTGGTGAAACAATTACGATACGACTCCATCTTAAATCTACGTAACAATGGGTATTATGTACAATGGTCAGAACCTTAATAGTTACTATAATAATAACCCATCATGGAGAAAACATATCAGTCGTCGTCAAATTCGCAAGACGTTAACACGTCGGAACGCTCTATTTCTGAAAAGCTTGGGACTCAAGTTACATTATCATCACAATATCAAACAGTGAATAATAATAATAATAATAATAATTGTTATTGCCGTTGTTGTATTTGCATACTTATAGCACGTTATTATAATAGCAATAATGGAGGATCCAATACTCAGCATTCAAAACCCAGTCGTTTTCGACGAATCTATCGCTCATTGCGAGCTGCATTCACATCAATCTTACAATACAAGTTCTTTTGGTAAAAATTATGAAATTCGCATTGCTGTGCAAAATCAAGATTTATGTATTTTACCGTGTAAAAGTTTGATACATGTTAGTGGAAGGTTGACGAAAACCGACGGAACTAAAGCAAATAATACTAATCTAACGTCTAACGCAATCTGTCATTTATTTGATGAGGCGCGATATGAATTGAATGGTGTTGAAATTGATCGAAATAGAAATGTTGGTATTACTAGCTTGATGAAGGGGTATCCTTCTTACACGCCAAATGATGAACCCGTTTTAATCAATGCAGGTTTGATATCTAGTTCAAATCTAAAGATAACAAATGATAATGGTTATTTTGACGTGATCATGCCTCTGAGTATGATTCTCGGATTTGCGGAAGATTATCGTAAGATAATTGTAAACGCGAAGCACGAACTTGTTTTAACAAGATCTAAACATGATGATAATGCAATTATACAAAATGCAGAAGAACATTACAAAATTGAGATGAATAAAATAGAATGGTTAGTTCCATATGTGACGTTGGCTGATAGGGAAAAGATACAGCTGTTACGTTTTATTGAAAAAGATCCTTGCATATCTTTAAGTTTCCGTACATGGGAACTTTATGAATATCCTCTATTACCGGTAACATCATCCCACGTGTGGTCCGTGAAAACAGCGACGCAACTAGAAAAGCCACGATATATTATTATCGGCTTCCAAACAGCACGAAAAAATGACAAGGCAAAAAATGCTAGCCTGTTTGATCACTGTAACATTAGTAATGTTAAAGTATTTCTGAATTCAAAATATTATCCGTTTGGTAATTTAAACCTTGATATTGCAAATAATCAATTTTCTTTATTATACGATATGTATATCAATTTTCAAGCTAGTTACTATAATAAAAATGTTAATGGTAAACCTATATTGAATAAATCAATATTTTTAGAGAAAGCTCCATTAATCATTATTGATTGCTCTAAGCAGAATGAAGCTTTAAAATACGCACCTGTCGATGTGCGGCTCGAATTTGAATCAAATGAAAATTTTCATGCAAACACTTCGGCTTATTGTTTAATTTTTCATGATCGTATTTTAGAATATAATCCCATAAGTGGAAATGTAAAGAAGTTGGTTTGAGAGGGGGTTAGCCATTATTGCGCATGCGCTAATTAATAAATAAAATATAGTCATACTTTAATTGCTAGTGAATCAGTATCATACGAAATGGAATACATTGTAGACGTGCAGGGATTCCGTGGGCCTGGTAATAGGTTTATACCGAAGGAAATGTCTATAATGAATATTTTCGTCGGTGAAATTGAGACTCGTGTCTTTAAAGCGCCATATCAATGGGTGTGGTTACCTTTACACTATAAAAGAGTGAATAACTGGTTAATGCATAATTACCACGGCTTATCATGGCAATCTGGCGACGTTCCCTTTGATGCTATAAACGAGACTTTGGAGGATATCATTAAATGTGCCAACAAAATTTATGTAAAAGGAGTCGATAAAAAATGTTGGTTGGAGGATATATTAAACACTGAAAATGTTATTGATCTCGACGTTTTGGACTGCCCATCTCTGAAAAAACTGAAGCAACAGCAGCAATATGAATTGTCGGAGAAGTGTGAAAATCATTCGCTTAATGGAACTTGCACTAAAGAAAATGTGCAAATACTTAAAAATTGGGTATTGGGAATTCTACTTGAACAGCCTGCATCTCTTCAATGTTCATTAAGGATTTATTACGAGGTGAAACGTCTCGCATTGATGGAAACAAAAGATATAGAATGTCTACCGATCGATTTAATCTGCATGTTTGCTGAACGACAAATTGAAGAAGCATGGACCTGCCTGCCACCTGCTATGCAAATGCATCCTGAAATACGTGAATGTCGAAGATGCTACACACATTTTGAGGCCAGCGGCGACGTGCCAGATGGACAACCTCTTATGATTAAGGATTGCGTCAAGTGTCATTTTCAATGAGAGGAAACGTCTTTTTAATTTTACGAATAATAATATGTATTCTCAATATATTCATTAACTATTGTAATGTTTAATTATGAAATATGAAAATAAAGTTTATTGAATATAGTCCACGAGTACTTATTACATAAATATCCCAAACACCCTAAAATGGAAGGTTAATAAAATAGTAAACTTATATTAGCATTTTTTTTATCGTATATTGTTTTTTATTTTTTCTATTTTTAAACCGTTTTATAATATAGTAATGACAATAATAGTAATAATAATAATAATAATAATAATAATAATAATAGCACTCTATTTTTAATATAATTGTGTTATCCTTGTTATTGCCAATGATATTTTAACGCATCATCAGATGAATAGAAATAAGGTGGCAGCCACGAATATGTTGGCCGTATCACCAGTGCTCTATTCTTTTGGAGCACTGAAGTGGAACGTTGACGAGCTAAGGGATCTTGACCGAAGCACACGGAAGATGATTTGTATGCAACGCAGTTTGCATCCAAGATCTTCCGTGGAACGTCTGTATTTGCCCCGAAATATGGGAGGTCGTGGCCTTTTAAGCCTGGAGTGTATGCATGACCGATTGGTCCTCGAAACAGCTTGCGACGTGATTAATCGAACGGAGGATCCCCTGATGATGCTAGTACATCAGCATGAAATTCAGGGGAAGGGGGCGTTTTTGTACAACGCGGCGGAACGAGCGGCGCGAAACCTCGGTCTGGTTTTCAACGTGGGACGTAGTGGTGCACAGGAGGCTGAATCAGTCATCAATCTGTGCCCAGTGCGTCTCAGGGCTAACATACGGAAGGAACAACTCCGTATGTTGGAGGGAAGGCATATCGACAAGCCGTTGCATGGACAATTCTTTCGAAATGTCCAACAACTTGGCTTGTCGGCAGAGATGACCTTCTCCGTCTTAAGATCAGCCGGCTTGAAATCCGAGACCGAGGGTTTTATCTTCGCGTGCCAGGATGGGGTCATCAATACCTTAGCGTACCGCCAGAACATCTTACACCAGGCGGTACAGAGTACGCTTTGTAGATTGTGTAGATGTCATGCTGAGACACTAATGCATCTTTTGGCAGCATGTCCAATATATGCAGTTTCAGCATACATCGAACGTCACAATGCGGCTCTTCGAGTGCTGTATTACCATCTTCGCAGCACTTATGGTATTGATGCAACCCCAGTTTTGCCGTACGTCCCCACTGATATTGAATCCGTAGTCGGGAATGAGTCTTGCCGAATATACTGGAATTACTCATTCCCGACGAGCAGGCAAATATCAGCCAATAAGCCTGACATCGTCCTTGTTGACTTCGATGACAAATCCATCTTCGTCATCGAGTTTTCTGCACCAGCAGAAACAAATATAGTCAGCAAAGAGGACGAAAAACGGATGAAATATCAGGAACTCCTGTTCGAGATTCGCAAGCTGTATCGAGGGTTCAAAATCAAGCTCGTCGTGCTGATAATTGGAGTGCTGGGAGGAATGAGACCAACTTTCCTCCAAAACATCAAAAGCATTCCGGCCTGTCGAGAACATGCAAATTCCATCTCAGGCCGAATGCATAAAGCAGTGCTACTGGGATCTCTCCGTCTACTGAGGTCACACGAGATCCTGTAACCACTTACCCAATGGTAGAGGGAGTGGTTACAGTTGCAAACAAATGGCCCGGTGCAGTCTGCAGCGGAGGAGATGGATATCGGAGCCACTTTTCTACTGCAGAATGCACACGTGAATTCTGGAGGGCCAAGGGAGGTTAGGGTTTTAGTCGGTAAACCTTGCCGTTAATATCAAAGGTGAGGGAGTCCGACACACGGGGGCTTACACAACATCTTCAACCCCCTATGGTGCCTAATGCAGTTCCCCCCTCCGTCAAAAAAAAAAAAAATAATAGCACTCTATTTTTAATATAATTGTGTTATCCTTGTTATTGCCAATGATATTTTAACGCATCATCAGATGAATAGAAGATTGATCCTTGTGTAATCGCCATGTTCTCGAAGATGTCTAATGACGTGAAACAGACCAATCACCAACCTATGGTAATAAGAGTAATAAATTATAAAAATATTACATTATATGGATTACTTAATAATTGAAGACAAATATAAAGTAAGAATATATATATATATTTTTTTTAATATTTATGTAATATGTAATATACATACCATTCCCATTCCTTCTTCGTTTTGGCAGTCATCCTCGCATTAATTGCTAGAAAATTTTAAACTATTCATACGTCCTCCGAGATACTCCATGTATAAATGATTATCCGCGACCATTTGCTAAAAGTTTTTGAATGTATTGGAATCCATTTGGAACATTGATGCATATCTCGCAGGTAGGAAGCATGATAATTCTCCGTTAAGGTCAACGGTAATGCGAGATCCATAACGTGTTATGACTTTCCGCAGTTTTGTAACTTTGTATAATTGTCCTACTTCTAAGTCAGACAGCTTTACAGTAGGCAAAAATTTTATTGATGCATCTATATTATTAATTTTTTCAATTGCTGCTACTACTGCGTCTGAATTCATCTTGTCAAATGTATACATTTTTTACTTTACGATGAATTATCAATAGATCAGATTGGAATTTAAGTTCGGACTTTAATTTTTCCAATTTTTTTAAAAATGTGTTAATTTGTTCTTGCAATTTACGAGCTTTAACACGAACGTCTTTCGAGTATATAGAATGATGGACTGTAAGTAACTGACATAAAAGACATCTACTCAGCCTGTATTTAAACTGAAAAAAAAATCCCACCAAATCGCAGTAAAATGAAATCAGTAGATAATTGAGAAAAAAAATCATAGAAATTATGACATTGGAGTATTTGAATTAGAATGCCTCCTTTCTATTACGTCACGGATTGCCTAAATTTGGTAAAGAGAAAATGTTTTGAAGAAATTGTGCAATGACGTTTTAAACGCGTCTGGACCTGTATACATTTTCGAAAGTTTCGGGAAAACAAATGTACGGTGAATAAGTGATCGATGGATAATCAACGGGAAATACAGATGCTAGATGGAACTAACAAAGAGTATGCGAGAGCGAGAGAGATGGTAGTAGGACGCACGAGGAAAAGGTCATTTTACTTTCACTCTCAATATGGTTCCTACCGAATACGCTGTATTTCCATATGCGACTATAATGTAGCAATATCTGACCTTTAATGAAGGTGACTTTTTAAATTTGATTTTCGACACATGGCAATACTAATGTGTAACGGTCAACACTTCAATCTCTCTGATTGAATTTTGTAAGATTTTTTAGAAAGATCACGCATTAGAACGATGTCGTTTTCAATGATAATGTAAAAACATTTTATTAATAACAATATCTAATGAAATAATAAATATTGGTTGACCTTTACCTTCTCTTTTCATTCGACAATGTAACGCATTAAATTACCTATGTTTTTCGACCTTCACAGCTTTCGAAATTTGTAATAACAATACATGAAATTGTTTATAATAACCTCCTTTCACTCCTGACCTTCTAACGGCCCACTTGCGCAATTTTTCCATCACACTATCATCGATGGGAGGTAGGGTGGGGGGATCCAGAACACTCCTAGCCCCTCTACTAACAGATTCTGGATTAATCGCGTTTAAAGTTTCAAGTTTGTTCCTTTCATATTTCTAATAAACATATTTCAACGTATTTATAAACGTATTTCAATCGAGTCGTGTCAATCATTATGAAATTTGGTGAGAGCATTCTCGAGAGAACATACTTAAAAAATATGCAATAAAAAACATACATTTTTTTATCCATCACAACCGTATATAACCCTTTAAGTAGTATAATGAAAATCTAAAAAAAATTTACGTCAAAAAGTATTGGAAGTATAAAATGTAATAATAGCATTCTACATAATAGTACTTACAAATATTAATCATAACTAGGTCCAGTTAGATCCAGCATCAAACATTCTCGTTGATAAACGAGAGCTTCTTGTCCTTAAACGATATAGGAAGCAACCTAATCAAATCGTACGTAAGCTTCTCATAATGTTAGTTGGTGAAGATACATTAAAAACTATGAGTTGTTTGGGATTGAAACGAGGAAAGTGCGACCCGAAGCCACAAGTTCCTGAAGACATTAGAAATGCAGTATTCAGTACGTATAATAAAAGAAATATCAGCATTATAACTTTGAATTATAACTTTGGACGTATATAATTACATATGGGTAAAAACGGAAATACCGACCAGTGATATAGCGCCCACTCTCCAATTTCATTGTTATGTTTTAGTACTAGATAACAATTGGCTTGTCCTCCAATTAGAGCTCTCTAACTCTAGCTCTACAACCTTTCGAGATATGTCTGATTTCATTATTTTGCGGAAAAAATAAAATCGTCTCTAAATAAATAGACAAAATTGTAAAAAGATCGACATAACATATTTCATTGGAAAAGTTCGGAATTTAAAAAAAAAAAATAAAATAGGTAGTTGTAAACAATTTTTCATGGTCAAAACCTAAATTGTCTGTTTCAAAATAGAAACAATCTCTGTTCTCCAAACTTTCTTGTCATTTCATTTTTTATTCTTTTTTTTTTAATTTAAATATAATTTTTTTTTGTCATTTATTAAAAATGAAAAAACATATCCCTCGCATGGACTTCACGTTCAAATATTAAAATTAAGGTGGAAGAACAATTTTTTCAAAAATAGTACATATCACATTTTGTCTAAAAAATTCTCAATTTAAAAAAATAAATAAATAAACACAAAAATTATTAGCATGTTTGCATGGGCAAAACGCAATTTTTCTGTTTAAAAAAAAAACAGAAATCCGCGATTTTCGAAGCTTTTGCGGATTTATTTTTTTTTTTTTTAATTTCAAAGTTGTAGTTTTGTTACTTTTATTAGAAAAATAAATTAATATAAAATCCCTCTCCGTACACTTCACCTTTAAATATTAAAATTAAGGTAGAAAGAAAATGTAAAAAAATGATACATATCATATTTCATCTGAAAAACTCTCAATTAAAAAAAAAATAAACACTTTATTTGATAACATGTTTTCATGTGCAAGACTCAATTTTACTGTTTATAAAGCAAAAAGTCGCACTTTTCCAAACTTTCTATTAGGTTTTTCCCTTTAAAGATGAAGCTTTTATGTTTTATAAGATAAAATATAAAATCCCTCCTCCTCCATATTGCATCCGCCATGTTCAATTTTTACAAACGCAAAAATCATAATCATAAATAGCGACTCCATAGACCCCGAATTAGAAATTACAAATGATTTCAATATTTTTTCAAAAATTTTAGCACCATATCTGTCTTGTGGACTATTTTTCGAGGCTAGGACGCCATGATGTCCGCGGTCATGAAGTTTTAATAACGTTGCTGTAAGGCGATTCCAGGCGGAATAATCGATAAGGTAGTAATTGAAACTAACAAATTTAAATTAAAAATGATTGAATCGATTTTGCATAACTCCGGCTCTGTACTGAAAGTTTTAACTAATAAAGACGATCCTTTAAAAAATATGAGAAGTTGAATAAAAACCTATCGAGAATTATCCTAAATAAGCAAAAAACCCATCTATTCCGGATAATTCTCGATGGATTCCTAACCAACACGGTTCATATTTGTTAGGAGATCTTACATATTGATTACAATTTTTAGTCCAGAGCCCGAATTTTGAAAAATTTATACATTCATTACTAATTTAAGCTACTAATATAGCTACTAAGCGCTACTACTAATGTAGCTCCAACAGCAGCCGAGTTATCGTAATTTTGATAAAAAAAACACGTTTTATAGCGTCCTTAAAAAAGCTATCACTTTACAGTGGTGTAAATCTAGAGTTATGTTCTCCTTGACCTTTGTAAGATAAAAAAATAAAAAACCGTATTTTTTCACTTTCTTTTATGAATGTACTATTTGACTGGGCTATAGTTAAAGCGCAGGAGGCGGGGGCTTTTATATTTTTTTCTAATAATAGATAAAAACTTCATTTCTGAAGAAAAAGAAAAAGTAACTACAAAAAACTGCTTGGGAAACAGAAAAATTGCGTCATGTCTATGAAAAAATGCTAAAAATTGAAGTGTTTTTTTAGCCGCTAGATCACTGGTTGGTATCTTGCGTTTTTGCCCATATAATTATATATAACGATACATAATTGTTAATTATTTAAATGTTACATTTATATTCATATTTATTTCAGACTATGTATGCGCAAAAACACCACTGCCATATACAAAAAGCAATTTCCATTCAGCTATTAATGCCATGATTGGGAGTCTACGTAATCCAAATAATAGATATAAAAAGAAAGCAAGTAAAGAAGATTCTGCACTTTTTTCTCCTCCTAAAAGCATAAACAGTCTCGTGTTGTCACCTAAACAATCCGCGATGTCAGCCAAATCACCGACACTTGAGTCATTTTCTGTACCATCTACGCCTACTAAACTTCACAAAAATCATTCACCGCTATCATCTGGAAATTATCGTTACCGAAGTCCTTCTACGGACTTATCTGAATCTGATACTGGCATAGAAGCACCTCCCACCCGATCACGTTCCTTAAAACGGACCAATAAATTATGGCGTATTCCATCACTCTTACCATTTTCGAAACCAAGTACTCCAACCAAAGAAGTGCGTAGTCGGTCATTTTCGCTCATACGTTATTCCAAAACCAGCCGTGCATCTTCTGCATCAGATTCACAGTTTGATATACGCATAATTAAAGCTCCGTATACTGATTCCACTCAGTCTGAACAGCTCCATAGCCAAAATTATACAGCCCCACTTTTACCTCTTTCGAAAACACCCGCAGACGCAGAAAAATCATACATCCGTTCGCCCTCGCTAAAACAGCATAGCCAAACAAGCCGCGTCCAGTACAAAAAACGGAATTGTCATTCAATCTCGTATTCAGAACGTTCGCGCTCACCTGTACTGAAACAGTCATACGTATCCAAATATTTACCCCCGCCGAAACAATCCAAAGACACAAAACGTTCAACATCACTCATGCTTAAACGTTTGCCCGCCCTGAAACAATCATCCTCAAGTTCACGCTCTTCTGAACATCCATCTTCGTCTAAACGATCGTTAAAAATACGTTCACGCTCTCCCATACGTGAACTTTCATCCTCGATGAAACGTCCTTACACATCAAAACATTCGCCTTCTCCAAAAAGACATAAACACGCAAGACGCCCCCCATCGACCATGTTTAAACGTGTTCCCTCCACGAAACAATCCTCCTCAAGAGGCTCAATTTCACGCTCTTCTAAACATCCATCCTAGCCAAAATGATCGCCCAAGTCAAGGCGTTCACGCTCTCCCATAAATGAAAGTTCATCCTCGATGACACGGTCTTACCACTCTGAATACTCTCCGGCTCCGAAAAGATTTAACGAGACACATCATGCACGTCTACCTATGCCCAAACCTACATCTTCACCGAAACGGTCATCAAAAAAAAAGGGTTCATGTTCGTCCATGTCGAAACATTCATCCTCGTTGAAACGGCGGCACAGATCAAAACATTCTCCATCACCCAAACGGTCCAAAAAGAGAACTCATTCACGTTCCCATGCGCTAAAACGATCACCATCATTAAAACATTCATCCTCCTACGATTTGAGCTCACCCTTTCACAAAAGTACATCTTACTCGAAACGATCTTTCAAGAAAAAGCGTTTACGCTCACCCAAATGTTCACACTCCCCGAGACGGATTTACACGCCAAGATATTCGCTCTCCCCAAAACGATCTAAGAGCACGAAATTGTCACATTCAGAAATGCCTAGACGGTCGCATTCTCGAACGCGATCAAACATGACAGAATATTTGCCTTCGCTTAAGTGGAATCAAAAATCAACACGTTAGTCTTCTAATACATCATTGTGGTGCTGTGGTTTCTTTACGTTCGATTTGTTTGTCAACAAAATAGTTTAATATTATTAATTAATTAATGTTTATTTAAAGTTCTATATTCACGTTATATTAAAATTAAAAAGTGAGAATTCGATTCGTCCTCAGTACATAGATTTAAGTGGTTAAATAAAATTTTTACCGCTTGGAAATTCATTTAGTGTGAAAAATATTGGTCAGATGTTAAGGATCTTCGAGTATGTGGCTAAAAAGCAAATTTTGAGCCGATATTTGAGAGTTATTAATCATTTGTCCTATCATCTAGTTTGACGAATAGTATATTATGTATCTAGTGCGTAAAGAGTTTATTTGAAAGAGGAGCGGAAAGTCCGCACGAGGCGCCGTAGGCGCCGAGTCGGACACTTTATGCACGAGTGAAAAAAATGACTTTACGCACTATCTTTACGCACGCCCGGGAATAATAGTATATTTCGATACAAGGGCGTAAAAGTTTTTTTCCTAACTGCGTGCGCAAAATTCGATTTTGCGCACTGAAATGCGTGCGCAAAATAGCCCATTCCCGCACTGGTCCGAGAATGTATTTTGCGCACTCAGTTGCGTGCGAAAATCAAATTTATTTTGCACATTCGTTAGGAAAAATAGCATACGCAACATGTGCGCAAATAGTTGATGGCCCGCACGAGACGAAGTCGAGAATCGAGTTGGGAATCACCTATTTTGCGCACTTGTTGCGTAATGTACTATTCCACTAATGTGCGAGGTTGCGGCCCGAGCGAAGCGAGAGAACCATTTTTTCAATTTTGGTCAATTCTGTTACAAAGAAGTGATTAAAAAGAAATGCAGAAATAATGAATTGAATGACAAAGAGATAACGGTTATACGACAGATCAGAGGTTTCCTAACCTGGTATTCAATTTATAATTTCTGTAATTATTGTTAATTACTTTCAAAGTTTCAAGTAGAAGAATTTATCAAAAATCACTGATTCGATTACCAATAAAATAAGAATAGTTATTTTCGTACGGTGGGCGTAAAGTCTTACGCCCCACGTACGAACATTATTTTTGGTCATAGTAGGCAGACATTCACACTTTTTTGCGCCACCTTTTGGAGGGAGTAAAGTTCAACTTCCTGCCTAGTTGGTGTGAAGTGGGACATAGGGTGCACGAATATACGTCAGGAGGCGAGTGACCGCGCCCGAGGAACAGCGCAGCGGTAACGACAGTACTCTGGATCGTGGATAGTTGAAATTGACATGACGTTGAAGACGTTATTCGTAATAACGAGTTACAGAATCCGTGCACAGGTGACTTGCAGGCTCAAAGTCCTTAAATGTATTATTGTATGTTGTATTAAATTATTACATTTCGGAAAATTCTGTAGCTATAAACGCCTCAATGTACTGTAAATGCCTTGGAATAAATTCTCAGGAAAAAAGGAAATAAAGAAGTAAATTTATATTATACGCCTAATTTTATATAAATTATGTTTTCTTTGTAGTTTTATTTCTTATATAAAAAAAGCTGAAATTATATACTGTACAAACTGTGGGATATCATTTAGCTGGCTTCTTCGAAAATGATGAAAATACGATGTTACTCAAAACGTGGGATAGCCTAATTCGAAAGCATGGAACGCAAAAAAAAGATGAAAACATTATCAATTAATTTTTCTATTCATCTTGACACATTATTTGTGAATACAACTTCTCATATAAAAGTCCTTAAATTATTAAATAACGTGGGCCGAAGTTTGGATCGCGCCGGTAGTACGGTTCACTTAGAGTAATTTTGCCGTTATTTTCCCCAAAGTTTCTCCATAAATTTTACCCGCTATGAATTACTACTTTTTAATGTTTACAAAGCACCGGTTTAAAAATTTGATGTTCCATAGTTTTGACTGCAGTAAAAACATTGGGCCATCATTTACCTCTCTCTAAATTTCAGTCAGGGAATATTCACTGATCCTCAGAAGTTTTCGCTGATTCGAATTTGGAGATGAGGACTTCATGAAAAATTAATAAATGAAAGTAGCCAAACATGGGCCAGTTCAATTCGATGGTATGAAAAAAATAAAGCTGATAACGTTATCAATTAATTATTCCACTCTTTATGCCACATTATTTGTAAATATACATCTTCCCATAACAGGTCTTTGCATAATGAAATAGCATGGACTAAAGTATGAGGTGATACCAGGCGGAAAGATGGTTGAAATAGGGGATGTAATCAAACGAAACGTAATTTCCTATATATTTATACCACATGTTTCCTCCCAATTTTTCTGCCATATTGTCTAGGACTCAAAATTTGTAAATACATATTCCCATATATAAATATATCGGATGTAACTAGACGAAACGAAGTAAAATTTCCCAAATAACCCACACTTTCTCGCAATTTTTTTCGTTGAATTTTCCCATTCCTTCTGCCATACTCTTTGTAAATACTTTATCTTATACCGGGATGAAACGCCAGAGAGAGATTCTCACCATTTTTAATGAGAAGAATCTTTCTCCGTCCATCTGATGATAAAAATAATTTTCGAAAAAACTTCTTTGTTTATCAAAAGCATTACTGTCATTATTGATACTTTATCCTATATTTTCCTGATATGATAAAATATTGTATGGGCCGAAGTATGGGGTGTCACTAGGCAAAACTATGGGCAACGTAATGATTTTGCTTCGATAATACTTTGCCCCACACCATATCCCATACCTTTTTCGATACTTTTGACCCGTACGTTCTCCGAGACAAAACGAAGTGAAAATTTCCCATATATTTAACCCACACTTTCTCGCAATTTTATTCGTTGGATTTTCCCATTCCTTCTGCCATACTCCTTGTGAATACTTTATCCTATATTTTCCTGATATGATAAAATATTGTATGGGCCGAAGTATGGGGTGTCACTAGGCGAAACTATGGGCAACGTAATGACTTTGCTTGGGTTGAACTTTGCCCCACATCTTATCCCATACTTTTTCCCATACTTTTGACCCATACATTCTCCCAGTACGAATATTTTACGCGGGTATGTTCACTTCCTGTATCATCATTGGAGACTCACGAGAAAAATGAACCACCGTTACCAAATACTCATGTCAACGAAAGTAAGTGTAAGTGTTACCAACATTTTCCATGT